>OX463759.1:21254382-21854382 GCA_949824845.1 Rhingia rostrata | reverse complement strand
TAAGAGAATTCGTTTACACTCCAAAAAACGAAGTAACCAGGAGAACGTCGTTATCAACTTAGATGACGTACAATTAAATAATGTAAACAACACAAGTCCATGTGTTCCAGCTGTTTTTCCTATTGATGTTGATTTCAATAAACAATGTAACTACTGTGCTGCCTGAAGAAAATGCACCGCTCTCCGTCTATTATCAAAACGTCGCGTCGGAGGAATGAGAACGAAAACAAACGAATTTTATTCTGTCGTCTCTGACTGTTCATATGCTGTTATCACTCTCACTGAGACCTGGTTGAATGATACTATTATGACAACTGAACTCTTTGGAAACCAATTCAACGTGTATAGATGTGATCGATGTTCGAGTTCTACTGGGCTTACTAGAGGAGGTGGTGTACTGATTGCTGTTCGATCGCAGTTTGTGAGTAGGCAAATAACTCTAACAAATTCTTCAGGTTTAATTGAACAAATTTGTGTACATTTAGTTTTGCCAATATGTAATAATGCAAATCAATCAAATGACATAAACATTTATTTTTTCGTTTCGTATATTCCTCCGAATTCCGAATTCGATATTTACAATCAGCATATAAACAATATTCAAATGTTTGCAACTGAATTAGATAATAATTCATATGTTATGGTATTAGGAGATTTTAATAATAGTAATGTTAAATGGCTTTTTTCTGAGGATGATAAAAAATTACTTCCATTCAATGTTGCTAAAGATAATGAAATGATTGTATTGGACACTATGTCGGCACTAAATTTAATACAACAGAAAAATGTAGTAAACTCAATTGGTAGAATATTAGATTTTGTTTTTGTAAATGAAGATTTAGATGCGGTTATATCGGAAGAAGAATTCCAACTTTTAAGTAATAGCATACATCATAAAGCATTAGGTATATTAATTAATTGTAATATGTTTGATATAATTAATAGTAATTGTTCTTTTGTGAATTATAGTTATGATTTTATTAAGGCCGATTACAATTTCATCAATAACTATTTATGCTCAATAGATTGGGATGTACTTTTAAGTCATACCGATTTATTATCAAATTATTGTTCATTTAAAAGCAAAATAGAAGACATATTTTCAAAATTTGTTCCCTTAAAGCGGGTAAAGCAAAATAACAAACCAGTTTGGTTCACCAAAAGTCTATCGCGCTTAAAAACTGCAATGACCAGATTAGGTGGTAAGAGCAAGGTTGATTCAACTTATCGTAGTGAATATTGTCGTTTACGAAAAGAATATGTATATTTAAAAAACTTTACGCATAAGCAATATCTATGGTCATTGGAATCTAGAATTAAAAATGATCCAAAGGCCTTTTGGCAGCATATAAAAGTTAAAAGGAAATCATTCGGGATTCCTGCTAATATGTCGTATAAAACTAAAGTTAGTAGCGATCTTTCTAATATATGTAACATGTTTGCATCGTTCTTTCAATCAAACTTTACTTTGGATTCTTTAAAGTCGATAAATGCATTGAATGTCTCAAAAATTGTTGACATTGGTTCAATAAGATTAACAAAAGATGAAATTCTCAATGAACTAGGTAACTTAGACACCAATCTTAGCATTGCACCGGATAACATTCCAGCAATGTTCGTAAAGATGTGTAGGTTTAATCTATTAAAACCTCTTGAACTAATTTTTAATGCGTCTCTAGATTCTGGGATATGTTTAGATTGTTGGAAGTTTTCATTCATAACGCCCATACATAAATCAGGATCCAAGCAATGTATAGAAAACTACAGACCCATTGCCAAACTACAATTGATCCCAAAGGTCTTTGAATCACTTGTCAAAAAAAGATTATATATTATGGTTCGAAATCACATTTCAATATTTCAGCATGGGTTTATGAGTGGAAGATCAACTTCCACAAATCTATCCCTGTTGACAAATTTTTGCACTAATAGCATGGAAAATAGGAAACAAGTAAACCACTCAATTTTAGTTCAAAAACTTAAAATGCTAGGTTTTCATTCTAATTTATTAAAGTGGATTGAATGTTACTTAACAAATAGAGTTCAGTTTGTTAAAATTGGTTCAAGCAAATCTATAAAAATATTTAATTTTTCTGGTGTACCTCAAAGTAGCCACCTGGGACCTCTCTTATTTCTTCTTTTTATAAATGACTTACCCTCACAAATAACTTCTTCAAAGTGTCTAATGTTTGCCGACGATGTTAAAATATATAAAATGGTAAATTCCTTGTCGGATTGTATCGCCCTACAAAAAGATATTAGTAACTTATCAAATTGGTGTGATATAAACAAATTGCCATTTAATATATCTAAGTGTTCTGTCCTTACGTTCACAAGGTGTCATTGTCCTATTATCTTTGATTACACGATCTCAAACACTGCTCTTAAAAGAGTTTTTAATAAAACAGATTTAGGAGTAATTTTAGATTCAAAATTAGATTTTAAAATGAATTTCGATTACATTATTTCCAAAGGAAATTCTATGCTTGGGTTCCTTTTTCGAAAATCAAATGATTTTCGCTGCCCATAAACATTGAAATCGCTTTTTATTAGTTTTGTTAGACCTATACTCGAATATTGCTGCGTAGTTTGGTGTCCATGCTATAATAATAGCATGATTCGTATTGAAAAAATTCAAAAAAGATTTACTCGGTTTGTTCTTCTTAAGTTAAATTGGTCTCTGCCTTTGCCACCTTATGTAAATAGATGCGCTCTTATAAAATTACAACATCTTTATACAAGAAGGAAATTCTTCTTTATTTCACTTGCAAGGGATGTTGTTACGGGTCATATTGATTGCATCCCCTTACTATCTTTGTTTAATGTTTATGTTCCAGCACGTCCACTGGAAGACATGAAACAAATTATGGTCGTAATGAACCTGTCACAAACGCATGTCTTTATTTTAACCAATATGCAAATGCAATCGACCTTAATTTGAGCAGAAATGCTTTTAAGATTAAGATTTTCGAAGCAATTAAATAATAAAGATTATGTATTACGTAATTTTATATATAATATTACTATATCATTCTAGTCTAAGAAAGTAAAATGTACTTATAGATGAAATAAATAAATAAGTGGGATATAGAAATTAATGAAGGAAAAACAGTTCAAGTTATATAACGACAAAAAAGACAAGACATCAAAATAAAAAAATATTCTTGAAAACTCAGCGATATATTTAGTCATATTAATAGACAACAAACTAACATGGAACCCGCATATAATTCAAAAACGGAACCAAATCAAAAAAAAAAAATAGACTCCTATACTGGCTTCTAAGCTCTCTGTACAAATACATTATATAACCAATATCGACCTATGGCATCGAAATATGGGGAACAGCTGCTTAATCCAATACTAACATTATACAACGACTACAATCAAAAATACTTCGGACGATTGTCAATGCACCCTGATATATTTCTAATGAAGACATACATCGTGACCTTAATATACCCAACATTAATGACGAAATAACCAAATCACAATTTCAAACCACCTAAACAACGATATACGAAATCTACCACGCCAAGAAGCTAACACAAGAGGACGACTAAAGAGACTGAGGCTATTAGATCTTCAACTGATATGAATGTTTTTATGTATAAACTCATGTAAATAATATGCAAAAACTTGTAATAATAGTAGTGCTAATCTGACTCATGATGGCAAACTTGTAAAGTAAAAGTAAATAACGTATCTAAGAGAAAAATTTTGTAAGATACTGATCTTACGATTTAATATATATCCCAGTATATCTTTTAATCTGTCTTAAGACAGATGCAGTCTAAACGTGGAAATAAAAAAAAAAAAAACAATGTACGTGATCGGAAAGATCACAGTAAAACAAATTATTACAGTCCCTTACAGTGCCTATCGGGCAGTGATACAGATGATGAGAATATGGACAAAATTATGGCGAATAGTGTCCCATCTAAACAAAATTTACATTCTGCTAATTCAATTGCTACAAAAATCGCCTGATTATGTTCACAAACGAATGAATACGCTTTATATATTCGACTATTTCATAAAAAAAACGAGTGCAACTATGCAAATTCTTCTTTCACAGCGAGTACATTTGACGTTTGCAACAATTTGGCCAAATACACAATAATATTTATTTCGATTAATGATGCTAGAGTGATATAAATAATGTCGAGATGTAATTATACGAACGTTTATTCCGTAATTGAAAGGAATCGTTGTCCATGTAAATAATAATGATTTTCCGTTACTGGCCAATTATGTGGAACTCATGAAAACAGCAATAGTATTAAACAAATTAAATTTCATTTTATTTGGCAAAATAGTTTGCGAGAAATTGACAATTTCCCTTATATGGCCTACATGCAAAAATCCGTTATAACGATTGCCTCGAAAAAAACTGCAGTTTTGTTGGAACTAATATGCTTATAACATATAAGAAGTGTTATCAAACTCGTTAGAGCCGTTTTAGAACAATTTGAGGTTATGTATGATTTTTATATGGCAGGTCCCAGTAATAACGTGGCTAAATGTAAACAAAAAAATGGCCTGATTATGACCAGCAAAACGCTGGATACGAAGTTTAAAGAAAATCGGTCAAGTCGTTTAGGCTGGAGAGACGTTTCCGGACAGACTATCCGACGAACCAACGGACGAAATTCCAAAAACCACTTTTTTGAGTTCCGCTATCATCGTAATGTTAGAATCAATCAAAATCTCGAGGTCGAAAATTTTCATGAAAACAATATCTTTCTCTATGTAAGAGAAAAGTTAAAAATATCAATCGGGATAAAAAATATTTGTGAAACCAATATTGCTTTTAACACCTTCATCGCGAAACTCAAAGAAGAGAAATGCCAATTTTTCTTACACGAACTCAAAAGTGAAAAGGCATTTAAAGCCTTCTTGTGCGGTATTTGATGATATAGATGCGTGCTCGCTAAAAGATGAAGTAATTAAATTAAAGCTAAAATGTGTCGAGGTTAAAAAAATTATCAAGCAGTACGAACGTTATACTCATAATTTCAATTTCACTTGTCAATGGATCAATTAGGTTCTCCGACTTAAAAATTGAATTTGCGGTCAATTTTGCATACGGAAGGGAACTTGGGTCTACAAAAAAACTCCATGGAAAGCTAACGCAATGCCATAAATGTCAAATGTATGGTCATGGTGAACGAAATTGCTATGTTAAGACACAATGTGGTCTTTGCGCTGGTCCACATAAGACTGTAGACGCAATGAGTACAATGTTATAAAATGCGCAAAATGTAAAGAATCTCACAAAGCTTCCGATCCAATGAGCATTAGCAGAGTTGCATTTCAAGAGATGAAATACAAATCTCTGAATAACAAGTGCACCCGCCGGCAGAAGAACTCGGTTCTAAAAAAAAAGTATATCCCTATCCAAGGAATAATAATGAATAAAATCAAAGACTTTCGCTGAAATCGCCTCAATCGATCTATCACTCGGGAAGAAGAAAATTGTAGATTTTGCGATGCATGTCGCAGAATTGCCATTGAAAGTGCAAATACAAACATTACAATTAATTTAAGCAGATTCTCCCATTCCCAGTTGTTGTCCGATTGCAGAGCCTCGAATATATGTTGCGCGTAGCCAGTCTCATTTATAATTGTTTTGAACACTTCGTTCGATGTCCTCCTGCCGCTGCAATACTCTCTTATCGAACGAGTTCAGAAGAGCCATAAGCAGCGTCATGGAGACATCATCCATGCCTCCAGTCGATTCAGTTGGCTTATATTTTGACATATATTCCATCAGTTTCTTTGCAATGTTCTTTGGAAAACCGCATTGTGCGGACCAATTAAAAAAGCGGTTGCCAATGCCAGACGAATGCCTTCGAGTAGTTCTAGTACTTGTCTACGGTGTTTTGGTGGTTCAAGTGGACGATTTTTGGTCAGTATGCACAGCTAAAATCAAGTTTTTATGTTGGAATTGGTGCTTAATCGATTTCGTTTAAATTACCTCTACAGAAATTTCCAATTACTCCAAAGGTTGCATTGGACTCTTCAACAAGATTCTGGGCGAATGGTGTTATCAAATAGGTAACCTGCAATAAAAGAGACTAAATATTACTTACGACCTAGAATATCTTCAAAGATCTTACCGCCTTGGGAGCATCAGTACACCATGAAACAACACTACTAGCTTGAAATAAATCTCTCAGTGAACACGCAATCGCTTTGCCTCCCTCATAGTAGAACAAAATCGCAACAAATCATCGCGGCAGTCCAGGATGCTGTGGCATCTGATGCTGTGCTGTGCAAAGTAATTCCAATGAAATGAATTCATACATATTGAACATATCCAAAATGAGTGTGCTCTCATTAACTAAATCCTTAGATAGCAACATGTGACCATGTCCAGTTGGGTGCGATTTTTCTCATTTTTCGGCTATGGGTGGTGGATAATGTAATCTGTTTTTAAACAACATGAGATCTTTTTACTTACCGGGTTCGCCAAAATACTTGTAAAGTTTTGTTTGTGTTTCCTGAGAACAGATTCCATCTCGGGGATAATTTGTTTTAAATGATTTGCAATTGAATTCTCCATCACCCGGTACAGATGCTTGTACGAAGTACACATATTTTCTGGCATTGCTAGAGAACAAATGATTTTATTTCCAGATTGTAGAAATATAAAAAGGCAAATTGATATTTACTTGCACAATTTTTATTTTAATCGCTTTCTAATAAAAATTTCAGATTTCAGATATATCGTACCCTATATTGATTTTATTTGTTGTCTGTGTCATTTTTCGGCACTCAGCTTATGTGTTTTCGTTCGAACTTTGAATATAAATCCTTATATTTTTCGCGCACAATATAATTGTATTGTTTGCCGAGTGCTAATCTGTTTGAAATATAATCACCACTCACTTTCTTATTTACCTTTTATATGTGTTTGGCATTGCTGAGAATAAATCTCACTCGCTTTATTATCTTTAACTTTTAGCAACGTGTTATGTTATGTCTCCGGAATTTTCAGATAAAGTTACAGTTTTTTAAAGGTTTCCATCAGGTTATGGGCCCAGAGTTAACGTAAAAGAAAATTCATTGATTAAAACTAAAATAAATTCGTGAAAATCCGTTTGCCGATTGCATTAATTTTTTGCGATTTGTTCTGCCACGTCGGAGCTACGATATCCGCCATTTTGAGTACCATCGAAAAGTTGAAGGGGCGAGAAAACTTCGATGATTTGAAGTTTGCTGTCCAAAATTATTTGGAGCACCAGGAGCTGTGGCAGTGTGTTCTTGGATCGGAGGAGAATGAGGTTAAGTGCGCAAGCAAAGTCCACTATAATTTTGCTAATTGAACCCATTAATTTTGCACACGTGAAAGATGCGCAAACAGCCAAGGATGTCTGGGATCGATTATAAACTGCTTTTGATGATCAGGGATTAACAAGGAAAGTAGGTCTTTTACGATCATTAATAACAACCACGTTACGTAGCAGCAGCGGTGTTGATGACTATGTCAATAAAATTGTTACTACAGCACATAAACTTGGTTCTGTTGGGATGCCAGTTTCAGATGAGTGGGAAGGTACACTTCTTCTTGCGGGTTTACCAGAGGAGTATAAACCCATGATAATGGGTATCGAAAGCTCTGGTGTCGAAATAAGTGCAGACTCCATTAAAACTAAACTACTCCAAGACGTTAATGACGATTATACATTGAAGGAGCAGTCTGGTTCAGCATTTTATGGAGGCAAAAAGGATACCAAGAAGCACTTTATTAAACAAAAAAGGAAGAACAGTCCACGTTGTCTTGCTTGCAACCAATACGGTCATATTGCAAAAAATTGTCCTCAGAGGCATAAACCAGTAGGGCAAGCAAGGCTTACAAAGCTATTGTATACCAACTCTTCATTTACTGCTCAGCATATTCAAAGCGATTGGGTCGTGGATTTTGGGGCTTCGTCGCATATGACGTGTAAAGATGGCTGGTTGAAAAATTCCAAAGTTGTTGATGAAAAAATAATGGTGGCTGATGGTGGTGAACTAAAGGCGTGTGCAAGAGGCGATGTTACATTGAAAATTCCATCTGGTGATGCTGTGGCGAAGGACGCGCTATTTGTTCCATCTTTGTGCACAAATTTGTTGTCTGTTGCGCAGATGGTGAAAGCAGGTAATCGGGTTAACTTTGGTGACATGGGTTGTCGCATTTTAAACAAACAACACAAGCTGATCGCGACTGCCACGTTGCATGACAACTCTTTTAAATTGGACAGGGTTGTTCAATCAGTACATGTTGCAGAGCAGAAACCAAATGCAAATGTTTGGCACAGGAGATTCGGATACGTTAATTTTCAGATGTTGCAAAAAATGGCCTCCGGTTTAGAAGATGGCATCATCTGCAGTGAAAAGGAGTTGTCAATGACTAATGGTTGTGATATTTGTATCGAGGGTAAACAGTCTCGGCAACCGTTCAAATCATCTGAGTCAACAACAAGTGCACCGTTGGAATTGGTTCACTCGGATATTTGTGGGCCAATGGAACAGACATCCATGGGAGGTTCGAGATATTTCCTGTTATTCCTGGATGATTTTACAAGAAAGATTTTTGTCTACTTCATTCCATCGAAGCACCAGGTAAGAGACATATTTCTTGAATTTAAACATCTTGTTGAAAACCAGTCAGGGTACAAAATTAAACGTTTCCGCACTGATAATGGTACAGAATACTGCAATCGCTTGATCTCAAAAGATTGCGGTATAAATCATGAGAAAACAAATGCTTACTCCGCAACGGAATGGCAAAGCGGAACGCATGAACCGCACCATAGTTGAGAAAGCTCGGTGTTTGTTGTTTGATGCCGGAATGGGAAAGCGTTTCTGGGCTGAAGCTGTTTCAACGGCAGCCTATCTTATAAACAGAACTATAAGCAGAACATCTGAGCAACTCAAGTCTCCAGAAGAACTTTGGTCGGGTAAGAGGCATAACGTTGAACATTTAAGAATTTTTGGTTGTACAGCAATGGTACATATTCCCAAAGAGAGAAGGAAGAAGTGGGATGCCAAGTCAACGAAGTCAGTGATGGTAGGGTACAGTGAGGAAACCAAAGGCTACCGTCTGTTTAATCCTAAAACAGAAAAAATAGTTCTCAGTAGGGATGTTAGTTTCCTAGAGGTTGAAATGTATTTTAAGGATTTAGTGGGAGCTTCTTCCAATAATAACTTTATTGTGGCAATGGATAGTAGTAGTTATTGTCAAAATGCAGTTCCTAAAGTAGAAGTTGCTGATGAATGGGTAGATGCTATTGACTTAAACAGTTGCGATGATAGTAGAAGAAGATTCTTTGCCTAGAGTGGATACTGTTGATTCATATGAAACCGTGTTGTGTGGCGATGACAGTAGTCAATCGAGCGAACAGAGAGGCATTACCGATCCACTAGCTGTGCAGGCTCCGAGAACATGTGAAAGGAAAAAAAATGCACCAAAGATGTTCGGTGATTACGTGTGCTATCAAGCGGTTTCAGAAAATATTTTTGATCCAGTCACGTATGATGAAGCGCTGTCAAGACATGATAAGGCTGATTGGAAAAGGGCAATAGATGAAGAATATGCTGCATTGATCGACAACGATACTTGGGAGACAGTTGATTTACCGTCCGGCAAAAGAGTTCTCAACTGCAAATGGGTCTTCAAGACCAAAATCAACGGTGATGGAAAGATAAGCAAATACAAGGCTCGTTTAGAAGCAAAGGGATGTAGTCAACACAGAGGCATTGATTATGGGGAAACATTTTCGCCAGTTGTTCGCTATGAGTCAATACGTTATTTGCTATCTCTGGCTGCAAAATTGGACTTGAAGATTCATCAGATGGATGCTATAACAGCATTTCTTCAGGGGGACTTAAACGAAGAAATTTATATTGCTCAACCTGAAGGTTTTGATCAGGGAGATAAAGCTTTATGACTAAAAAAGTCGTTGTATGGACTGAAACAATCTTCAAGGATGTGGAACGAAAAACTTGACGTTGCTTTAAAGCAAAATGGTATAAAGTCTTCTAAATTTGATCCTTGTATTTATTTTGAAAACAAGAATGGAAATGTTCTTATTGTTGCGGTCTATGTAGATGATTTTCTAATTTTTGTAATAAATTGAAATCAAACAATAGAGCCGCCAGTGTCTTTATACTTATTTCGGTCATTTTATCAAGACAATCCTGATGTCTATATTTTGTTTTTACAAGGTTTTCTTGCCACGACCACTTTTTGCTGGCGTTTTTATACAAAAACAATTTGTATACACTTCTTCATAGCATAACCAGGTGAAAATTATTGTTTTTTTTTCAACAATGAACCAAGTTCAGACAGACTGTCTGAACACTATGTTATGAATGACATTTTCTATAAATTTGGGATATTTATTTTAAGGATGGGATGGGATAAGGTACTAATGCCTTCTCATATGTTACAAACTTTACCTCGAAACTAATTACCCCTATGGGATAGGTTATAAAAAAAAAACAAATGAGAAAACTACAATCCGCTGTGTGGATCGTTTTATGCCCTATCCCATCCCATCCTTAAAATAAATATCCCTTAAATGTGGGATTAATGGTAAAGAACTATTAAAATTGAAATTGTCCCAACATATTGTTAAGACAGGTCATCAAAATCTTGTGTGTTCGACCAAAAACAACGTTTTTCTCCTACATGGCGTTGGATATACAAATGGTTTTTATATGAAAACGCCTCCAAAAAGTGGGCGTTTGTAAAAATGATATACGGAAGAAAAGTTTATATTGTCAAAACGAAGTATTTTGCATAAATTTTTTTTGGAAACGTTTAAAATTTTACCGAAAAAAGTTGTTTACTAAAAAACGCCCCCCAAAAGTGGTCATGGAAAAACAATTTGATCAGACAATTTTTCAGAATTTTTAACGCTTTGGCTTATAATTTTTCTAAATAGGGGACGTGACAGTGGGCGGATTGAAACAAAATTTGCATTTATTTGAACAGCACGTACAAGGATCACATATACCGAATTTCATTATCGTGGCTCAAAACTAAAGGCCCAAAAACCGATTACCTACAGACGGACGGATTAACAGACATGGCTTAATCGACTCAGCTAGCTATTCTGAGTCGATCCAAACACTTTGAGGTATACCTAGCTTAATTATTTTACTATGTGTCAAACTATGTATCAAAACTACTTTAGCTCTATGGGATAGGGTATAAACATATGAGAAGGCTACACTTCACTTTGAGGAACTTTTCATACCCTATCCCATTCTTAAAATGAATATCCCCGAATTATGGGCTTTTTGGCGGTGAAATATAGAAAATTGAATTTCGTCACAACATATTGTTCACACAGTTTATTCAAATCCTGCATGGTTCAGCAAAAAAAAACTGTTTTTCTCTTGCATATGGTATGACGTAGGGTATGCAAATGGTTTTTGTAGAAAAACGCCTCCAAAAAGTGGGCGTGAGTTAAAATATGTTGATCTTAAAATTACCAATGATTTTGCATTAATATGATCTTGCATTAATATTTTAGAATTTTAAAATATTTTAAAATTTGACCGAAAATGTTTTTTTTACTGAAAACGCCCCCAAAAAGTGGGTGTGGCAAAAAACTGTGAAAAGACAAAAAATAGATATTTAGATTATCTAAATATCTTGTTCACAAACTTTTTCAAAATTCCAAACCATTTTACCAATAAGTACGTTTTCTTAAAAATAAGTGCCTTGCAGTTGGTGAATTTCAAAGTATTTTACACTTGTTCTGTTTCGTCGGATAGAAAGTCTACATACCAAATTTCAAAGCTCTAGCTTAAAAAGTTAAGGCCCGAAAATCGGTGACACATAAACGGACGGACGGACAGACAGACATGGCTAGATCGAATCAGCTAGCGATTCTGAGTCGATCCATATACTTTGAGGTATATCTAGTGAAATTATTTCCCCCTGTTACAAACTTAATGTCAAAACTTATGTACTCATATGGGATAGGGTATAATAAATCACATAACAGCTGACAAAATGACCATCAGTTAAAATAGTTTTGCCAACTTAAAGTTCTATACCTTTAAAAAAAAACAACACCCTTTAGGACCTTGAATACTTTGACACTGCCAGTTTCGGGTAAGTTGGAAGGAAACTTAAAATTATTTATTTATTTTATCAGTAAAGATAAATAGCTAAGAACCAGAGTAATTGGAGAGGAAAGTTAGTTAAGGCCCAGATTCATTCCGGACTGTAGCGCTTAATTAAGTTGAGTAAATACTTAAGAAAACCTTAACCCAAGTCAGAAATGGCAAAAACAGTCCGACATCATGTTAGAACTTTCAAAATACCCATTCACATCGATTTTATTAATACAGAATTCTATCGCTATAATGGAATGTAATATGGTAGACACGATATATAGGCAGTGCTCAGAATCTCCCACTTAATTTACAGCCATACATACTTTCAAACTGCCAGTTTCGGTTCAGGGTAATTGGAGAGACATGTTAGTTGAGGCTCAGGTTCACTCCGAACTGAAGCGCTTAATTAAATTGAGAAAAATTCTTTAAAATAAAAACCTTAACCCAAGTTAGAAATGGCAAAAACAGAAAGAACTTTCATAGTTCCCATTCACAATGAATATTACAGATTCAGATACAGAATTATACAGAATTCTATCGCTATAATGGAATGTAATATGGTGGACTCGATATATATGGATCAGTAAATTTTTAACAACTTAAAATTTGTAACGATAGCTGAAAATGCCATGTAAAAACACACACAATCATAACATATGCATTATTTCCACTTAACGCCATAACCCACTCACTAACTTTGGAACATTTTTCAAACATTCGCTTGCTATTCCACCCCATTTGGCTTAACTTTCTAGTTTAATTCTAGTGTTTTTCTCCTTGATTAGCTATTTATTGGTGGAGTTATATAGTTAGGCATACGAATATTTCATTCGCCCTTGTTTAGTTATTTCTCAAGTGGGAATTGAATATTCAACTATAACAAGAATAAAACTTACCATCATCTTAAGAAACTTCTAGCAAAGCACTAGATGGCATCATGGCTTCCACCATTTTCTTTTTTGCTGATTCAAAAGATCATAAGATAAAATTTATGAAATTTAGATTCAACAAAAATTACAATTACTTTGATGTATGAAATAAATTTGTAATGAGAGGCCACAAATAGCATTTTGTCATGGAATATTAATTATTAATATGCCACACAGAACACAAAAATTAAAATTGCAATTTCAGCACAAAAAAAAATTAAATTGTCGCGAGCGATCTTACACTTGAACACATGATTGTAATTATTTTCTTTAACAGGATCGCAAGAGGTAATCGAAATTATGAGAAAAAAAATGAGCAAAGCACTCCAAGGAATACAATGATTTTTCCACAAATTAAATTAACATCTGGCATACACCAGATGTATACACCAACAGCACAGCATCATCAGAGGATGATCAGAGGATGAAGCTGTTAATCGTTTAACGAGCGTGGGCGTGGGTTTTGTTTTGAGAACGTGCTAAGCCTGATTCGATGTGTGTTCGTAGATTACGCTGCTGATCTAGTACATTTTTGTTGATACGTTTTCCATTGGTAGTGCACAGTTAAGGACCACCATGAATGGATATATTTAGCTGGTATCTTGTATCGCTGTCAAGACAGATACATTTCTTGCATGAAGTTGCCATTCATTCAACTTCAAGCTACAGATTCACATTGTGTAAGCGCTTACGGCTTGCCTTGTCTTTAACTTTTGACTCAGCTACAAGCGTCACCTACAGATACGCATTCTGGACGGCACTTAATCCTCATTGGATATATCCTTTTACTTCTTGTGGCGTTTTTATAAATTCAATAATTGGCGAGTTGGTGTCAAAACGAAACTTATGATTTTTAGAACATGAATATCCAGAGATATTTAAATTTTTTTATATTGCACCGATCAAGATTTATTTTTTGTGAAGTAATGATTGTAGTTTCACCGAAATAAAACGGAATTTTCCAGTGATTCCTTTCAGAAGCTATGTAGGTAAAATTTCAATTCGTGAAATCACAGTCATGGAATTACCAGGCATATGTCATGCTCCGGCTAAATTACAGTCATGGAATTACCTGGTATATGTCATATACCAATCCGTTTGCGACGTCGAAAATACTTAATTGAAAAATAAAACATCGCTTGAATACTATATAACAGCAAAACAAAAAAAAATTACTTCCGAGAAGGTAGAAAAAAAAGGGTAGGTATGATAATTACACTGAAAAAGGATATTGGTAATCAAAAAAAAATTTGATACCTATAGAGCTGTTCAGGACAACGTCAATGTCAAACTGTCAAATGACAAACTGACATCATCTGTATAAACTTTGACACAAACTTTTGCACAGAATACTTTTTCTTTTTCTTGTTGAAATTGCATTTAGATTCACGCTTTAAAATGATACTCAGAGATACTAGAGAGATCGTTTCATGAACGAATCTATTGGTTGGAATTTGAAACCAAATCAAAACAAAGCCACCGTCGAAAAAAGGGTTCCGCAAATAAAAGAAATTCGACAATAGAAAGCAATACCCAAATGTCAAATTCACATTCATGAATTTACCGACATAATTTGCAAGCGAAATGTTTTGAGCAATCAGCCTGCAAGAAAGACCTCTCAAGTACAGATGCACTATAATTGCAAATCTAAACCCGAAGTGAATAAAAAGGAAAATTTATTGTTTTTGTATTAAAATTAAAGAAAATTTAAATGAAATCCGTTCTGCATACAATTTATACCACGACATCATAGTTTTGTTTTATAGTTTAATTTATATTTGCCTCCTTTAACGGCCTTTCAATAATTTCTTAAATTAGGGAAAGAAAAACACTTCAATTCACTTTTTTTATATGAATATCTGTTCACACTTTATTTAACCAGACACGTCCGGCACCGAGATTGCTATATTGACGACTGACTCTAAAGATATCGCAATCTCCCACCGGTAGTTCTTTACATTTTCGCTTTCTCTTTCGCATGTTCCATGTTATCACAACAGGCTCGTCAGTATCCAGGGCCTTGCTTTCTCACAACCATTCATGTGTGCTTGTGTACTTCTTGCACGATGGCGGGACCTCATGTTTTATGCCGACTACGAACGGTAAATTTGAGTTAAGCTTTTCTTGGCAATTGATACTATTCGGGTGATTTGTCAGATCATCACGAGAGGAGAGCCGGTGAAAATCATTAAGGTGTTGCTACGGCTGAGAATCGAACCCAGACCTTCTGCACTGCAGTTCATCGCACTAATCATCGTGCCACTGAACCTGCTACACTCCATAGAACTCGCTCTCCAACTCCCGAAGTGGTTAGACGGCTTAGTTAGCGGAAGTGATTTAAAATCTAAAAATTAAAGCAAATAGTTCGTTAAAATATAGAAGGAAGCGTCAAAAATGCATTTAGTAGTTTAACACGAATGAACGCACAAAATCGACGAATTGGACAGAACGTCACACTTGACTAATATAACTTTGAGGTAGTACAGGACTATGTCAATCTCGTCTGCGCTATTAACTCTGACAACATCATCTCGTCAGAAATTCAACGAAGAATCACTCATTGTTTCTTTGGGCAAAGAAGGCAATTTAGTAGTAAAGCGATCACTCGAACTACTGAGGAAATCCGATATAAGACCCTGATCATCGCAGTCCTATTCTTCGGCGCTGTGGCATGAACCATATCAAAAATGGTTGAAGAAATCCTTGGTCGATTCGAGAGGAAAATTCTTGGAAAAATCTTCGGTCCCATTTGCGTTGTCGGACTATGGAGACGAAGGTTCAACCAAGAACTATACTAGCTGTACAGCGATATGCCACTGGTCAAAAAACTCCGCATTAAACGTTCAAGATGGCTAGCATATGTAGAACGAACGGACACCAATACTCCGGCTCGCAGAGTCTTCGATTCCCACCTGGAGGCAGTTAGCTAAGGACCGGGCTGATTGGAGAGGCGTGTTAGCGTTTGCACCATGTTCATTGCGGACATCAAAAAAAAAATTCTTTTAAAATATTCACAAAGTTGATTGATTCCTTGAAAGAAAAATGAAACTTGATCGCGATCCTGTATCGACAAAAAAAAAAATTAAATTAAAAAAAATATTTTGTTCACGAGTCCTTAACACCTTTTAGAGACAATATTTTAAGAAGTCGCAAAAATACGCTATGTTTAATGATTGTTTTTTATTCAGAAAATATTAATCTTTCTTTTAGGACTATTTTCATTAAGGCGTCGCGCCTTCAATCAACTAAACTTTTAAATTATCAAAGAAAATTAAATATTTTTTTTACTTCTCAAATGCATAATCTTTAATGGCTCCAAAATAAACTTCACACTCAAAATATTGCAAAAAAATACCATTAACCCCTTTTAACATACCGCTTACAACAGATTCATTGTTAATATTTAACTTTCTCTTATAAAGAGAAATATATTGTTTTCAACCTCGAGATTTTGATTGATTCTAACTTTACGATGAAAGCGGAACTCGAAAATGTGGTTTTTAAAATTCCGTCCGTCGTTTCGGCGGCCGTCTGTCCGTACAAGCTTCTCAAGCCTAAACGACTTGACCGATTTTCTTCAAACTTCGTATCCAGCGGTTGTTTGGTCATAATTCTAGGCTATTTTTTTGTTTGCTTTTAGCCATGTTATTACTGGTATCTGCCATATAAAAATCATACCTAACCTTCAATGCATTTAGGTCATATAAAGAAATTTGTCAATTTCTCGCAAAAATGTTGCCAAATTGAATGAAATTTAATTTGTATACCACTATTTCTGTTTTCATGAGTTCCACATAATTGGTTTTCGCCCAACTATCCCCAAACGCAATTTTCAGTTTTGGCCAATAACGGAAAATCATTATTATTCACATGAACACCGGTTACTTTCAATTACGGAATAAACGTTCCTATAATCTCATTTCGACATCATTTATATCAAGCTAGCATCATTAATCGAAATAAATATTATTGTGTATTTCGGGCAAATAGTTACAAACGTCAAATTAACTCGCTGTGAAAGAGAAAGTTGCGTACGACCCAATCGTGCACCCACCTTTTTATATTTGGAAAGTAGTGCTCTCTTCTAATGTGATAGAAAGATTAATTTATTCCTCTAAGATCACTTTTTTGTGATAGTTAATTCAATTTTATCTTGTTCTCTTTTATCGGTTATGTCTTTTAAGAGTTTTGTGCAACGGATTACTTTAATTTTCTTACTTCAGTGAAAATGGTTTTTATAATCGTTTTGAAAGTCGATAAAAAGTGAAAGGTCTTCAATAAAGATCGCGTTTGTAGCTTTCGGACTAAATTTTTTTTATTATTTGTATAATGTCACTTACTGTGAAATTTTTACATATTATTATTTTGCTTGTATTATTAAACATTTTCTTTGTTCTGCAGGTGGCTATGGCTCAGAGGAATGCGTAGTTGACTGCTAAGCCAAGCGCTGCGGGTTCAAGCCCCAGCTTCGGAAGCATTTGTTTTCTACGAAAATTGCCAGCTTATGTGAGGCCACCTGTGCGATAATATGAGATAATATAAATCTATGTCTCCTCCTCTGTGCCACGTAGGTTTATGTTATATGTCTTTCCTTCTATGTATCTATTCGTCTCTCTTTGTTGTATAAATGTCTTGATCTGTCCCAGCCGATGGCCTCAGTCGCCAGTGCTGTTATGTGTCTGTAATTCGTTGAATTCATGTGCGAAGTACTGTGATGTCAATGTCAAATTCTTTGTTCTAATTTGACTCTCTCCAATTTGCAGTTTTTTCATTATTGCTTGGTATTTAAATAAATTTAGAGGTGTTTCTGAGATTGGTATATATCCCTGATCATCATCCTGTGCACTGTGTTTTGTAGCTGCTGTTTCAATTACATTAAGATTTACTTCTATATGAATTCTGTTTAATGCTTCTGCATTTTCTTACCTTGTTAATAATCTATTTCATAATTATATTCCTCCATTTGAAGTTTCCATCTAACAAGTTTATTCTTAGGTTCTTTAATATTCATAAGCCATTTTTAAGGACTATGGTCTTTATGTATTTTAAATTTTGTACCGTAAAGGTAGGGTCATAAATATTTGGTTTCCCAAATAATTGCTAAGAGTTCTTTTTCAGTTGTTGGATAGTTCTGTTCATGTGAATTTAAAGTTCTACTTGCATAACTAATAGAATGTTCATGACCTTCCTGATTTTTGAGAGAATTGCTCCGATTGCGAAGTTATATATAGAATAAATGGTTTTGAAAGGTCTGGGTAAGCTAAAATTGGTCCATTTATTAACATATTTCTACAGTCTTCAAAACACTTTTTGTTAGTTTCATTTTTTATAATTATTTTCTTATCCTGTTTTAATTTCTCTGTTAATAGTTAAGTTAATCTTGCGAAGACTTTTATAAATTTCCTGTAATATCCCAATAAATCTAAAAATTGCTTTATCTGCTTTTGAGTTTTTGGAATTGGATAATTTTTTACAGCTTCTATTTTCTTGGGATTTGGTTTTATACTATTTCTACATACTATATGTCCTAAGAATTCCCTCTTTTTTCAAAAACTGGTTTTTATTTGTTTTTATTTTTATCTTTTTGAATTTTTAAGTTTTCCGTAGTTAGAGCTTCAAATACTTTTTCTAAATGGTGTATATGTTCAGTTAATGTTGGTGAGTTAATTATTACGTCATCCATATATACGAGACATAATTTATCAATAAGTTCATTAAGAACATTGTCCATTACGCGTTGAAAAGTTGCAGGTGCATTCTTTAAGCCAAATGGCATTCGAGTAAACTCATAATGTCCCGTGTCGACTGTAAATGCCGTCTTTTTGACATCTCCTCGTGCGTCTACTTCTATCTGATGGAAGCCTCACGCGAGGTCAATAGTCCTGATATATTGGCACTTTCCTAATTTATCTAGGATTTCATTAATATTAGGCATACGGTACCTGTCATCAATGGTTTTTTTTATTCAATTTCCGAAAGTCAATGCCTAAACGCCATTTTTGTATACCGTTGGAGTTGACCTTTTTTGGTTCTATCCATACTGGTGATGACCACGGTGAATTACTCGGCCTTATTATTCCATGATTCAACATATCCTTTATTTGGGATTGAATCTTGCTTGTGAGAATAAGGATATCGATAACTCTTTGCGTAAATTGGTTTTTCATCAACTGTTGTGATTACATGTTTCCCTGTACTTGAAAACTTAAGATTATGGCTCTCTTCCTTAAATAAGTGGTCATACTTACTTATTATTTTATTTAGTTTATTTAATTCAAAATTATTTAGGTGATCAGTTATTAAATCATTCATTTTATTATTCTGAGTATCTAAATCATTTTCTATTTCTATATGTGTTGTTTTCATACTATTTAGTTCCGTAAGATCTATTATTGATCCTTGATTTCAATCTCATATCGACTCCCGTTAATATCTTAAATGGTGCGATTTAAGTACTTCCGGGTGGCGCATTATTTATAACCTGCTAAGCTCTGTCTACATGTCTATACCACAATCGAGGGTCTTCTAGTGTCATCATTGTCAACAGTGGCACAAGTGTACGGTTGACCCGTTCTACCTGGCCATTATCTCTTGCCACCCCTGTGGTTATCGTCGGGTGAACAATCTTTTGTTCCTCGCAGTATTCACGTGGTCCTCAGGCAGTAGCTGCTGGTTATGCGGCCATTGTAACTGCAAGTTCTTTTCCACCGATGGACGCATCATCAATCAGACTCCTGTTGTCTCTATTAGTTTGGGATACTTGGATTGTGGCCCTGGGGGCGTCGGTTCTTAAGCATTTCTGCTGCTCGTACTGGAAATTCATAACTGCAAATCGATTGTTGTCACTTCCAGATGCTTCCCTCTACTGTCCCCGACTGTTGCAATGTGGACAATTGCTGCGCTTGATGGGTTCCTGCACTGACACATTAGAGGTCCGGTTTTGTTGCAGCTCCAGCAACGCTTTTGAACTCGGGAATTGTTATTCGATGAAATCTCCGATCTTTCACGCGATGAGCACCTTGGGATGCTTGATAAGCTGCCTCTAATTTTAGAGCATAAGCTGCGGCTTCAGCAAGTGTGCGTTTTACAGCCATTCGTACTGCTAGTTGAAGTTTTTGAGTCAGCTACAGCACGACTGAAAGCGTCATTTGCCATATAGTTGATGATCTCTTCACCAGAGTTAGGATATGACAAATGCGCTAGGTGTTCAATATCTGCTTGCAGTTTCTTAACAATTTTGTTTCTTAACAATTTTAAGCCCTTTAGCTAGGTCTTCGACTTTCTTTTCGATAGTCTCGAAATTATCTTCTACTTTTTCGACTTTCTGTTCGATTATTGCTACATAATTTTCTACTGTAAAGTTGTAAATTTCTACCAGATGAATACCTATTCAGCCCTAAGCTGTTTAAAGCGCAGCACGCTACTGATTTTAAGGCGCAGCTCGCCGAAAGAGTATGGCCAGTTACGGCCGCAGTGAAAATAAGTTGAGAGTCGAGAGTAAGTTCAAGACTGATTTTATTAATAAATTTGTTTGGTATTTATATACAATTTCTTTTGTTCTATCGAACATATCCATCGTACATCGATCGCTGACCTCTCGTTGTTCGATTGCCTCATATGCATATTTGGGTTAATGCCCGGACATTCAGAGAATTGTCCATCTTGCACAATCCAAAATCCAAACTCACTGCAGCGGAATTCTAATGCTGAGCTCGCAACAAACATATGATACTCTTTCTGGCGTGTGCTTATTGTGTACTCATATGTTTATTACTTATTGTGTACTCATATGTTTATTACCGGTCGGCTTTATGCCCATGCATACGTGAGTGTCAAATATCGAGCACGAATGGATGCATTGCTATGTGGATATTAAACGGTCGCTGGTGCGATCCCCTTCACACCACCCTTCTTGGGGAAAAAAGGAGAAATCATACATGTTTTGACTAATAGGTTTATTTAAATATACATCTACAAAATAATAATTTTATTTATTACATTTTAGGTATTAATAGTATAGATTGAGTAAAATGTTATCAAATAAAGATATTTAATTTCATTATAAGTTCAATTTATTTAATAAACAGAAATCATAATTAATGAAAATATTAAAAATAGAATTATTAATAATTAAATATATATATCAAATTTCGCAAGTTTAACAAAATGTATTATATATGAGACATTCTTATTAATATTTTTTTTTTATCTATTTAGATTTACAACGATCATATGTTTGAATGTAAAATATCTCCTTTCAAATTACTGTTCAGAAGAATCACAGCAGCAACATATAAATATAAAATGGTTTTAATCTATTTTTGTGTACCTTCATTGTTTTGTTTTCGTATTTAATCTCACAATTTACTCCATTCTGAAATAATACTTCGTATGGTCCTATATATATTGGGTCTAATTTCTTCCTACATTCGTTTCTAAGCAAAACTAAACTTCCTACATTAAAATCCGAAATCTTTGCCTTAACATCACTATCGTACCTATTTTTTCTTATTATTTTCTTTGCTATTAAGGTATCTCGGACATCTTTATGAACAATCTGCAATTTATGTTTTAGGTCTATCACAGTTATAAACTGGATCTACAGTTTTGGTTAGGTTGGAAGTTAGTTCGCATTGTCTTCCGAACACTAGTTCAAAAGGTTTAAACCCTGTTTCCGAATGTACTGAAGTATTGTAGCAGAAAACATAATATGGTAGCCATGTGCTCCAATCTGTATGTTTCTCAGATACATAACTCCTAAGATACGCTCCTAAAACTTTATGCGAATTCTCTAATGCTCCTATGCTTTCGTGATGGTAAGCTGTTGATTGCAACTGTTCTATCTTTAGCAATTTACACATATCTTTGAATACCTTATTCAAAAATTCGGTACCTTGATCTGATGCTATTCTACTAGGTACTCCATATTTAAGAACGAAACGTTCAACGAGTCCCTTAGCAACAGTGTTAGCTTCTTTATTTGACAATGGTATTGCTTCCGTGAATTTTGTTAGTTCGTCTTGCAAAGTTAAAATGTATTTAGATCCATTTTCTGATTCATCGAGGGGTCCTACTAAGTCTAGAAAGATTTTTTCGAAACTCGATTCAGCTGTCGTTGTAATTGTTAATGGCTGTTTTTTTGGTTGAATATGTTTATTTCGTTGACACATTGGGCAGTGCTTTACGTATGTCGTCACATCGTTTTGCATCCCTGTCCATATATATATCTTTCTTATATTTCCTAACATGCGATTTATTCCAGCATGTCCACTTGTTGGTAACATATGATAATCATTCAATAATAGTTTTATTTTGCAAGGGTCTGAAATCTTCGTTACATTGTTCAAAAGGTGTACAATAATTTTATTTTCTTTAAATTTTTCTTTTATTTTTTTCTTTAATATATTAATTTTCTCCTTATGACGGCAGTCTGAGAGCTTTAACAATTCTTCTTTTGTAATGTAAACTTTCTTGATGGATAAAGGTCCGCAAATTTTATGCACGTCCCTCGACAACATTTTGTCAAATGATGCCGATCGGGCGGTAGTGCTGTTCTTAGATTTATCTTCATCATTTAATAATGGTACGCAAGTTTTCTCCACGTCCCTCGACAACATTTTTTCAAATGATGTCGATCGGGCATTAGTGCTTATCTTGGACCGATTTAAAATTAGACAACTACTGTCTGGTACGTAACCCAATATTTTCATTTGGACTTACTACTCTAGTACCCTTTAATTTTGCGAATTCTTCATCATCTTTCATGAAGCTATTTATTATTTTTAGTTCAACTATTTTTAATCCTTTGTCTGGTGGTTTTAAAAGTTCCCTTATTATCTCTTCGTGGTTTTTACTTTCCTTAGTAGTGTTTTCCTCCTGTTGGTTTGAATCAGACTGTTTGGCTTGTGCTCTAGTTGTAACACAAACGTATAACCTTTTTAAATCTTCTGAACTATATTGTATTCTGCTCAGAGCGTCTGCAGTGCAGTTATTTTTTCCTGGTGAATACACGACGTAAAAATTATATTCTTCCAACAATAACCTGAATTTAGTTAATCGACTGGAAGGTTCTTTTAGTGAGAACAAGTACACTAGAGGCCTGTGGTCAGTTAAAATTTTGAATCGTCTTCCGAACAGATATGGTCGGTGTTGCTTTATTGCCCATACTATCGCGAGTAATTCCTTTTCGATAGTGCTGTAATTTTTCTCGGCTTTGTTAAGAGTTTTACTTGCGTAGGAAACTGGTTTATCATCGAAATTTGATAAAACGGCACCTAACGCAAATCCTGACGCGTCTGTTCGTAATATGAATTCCTTTTCAAAATTTGGGAATAGTAGAATTGTTGGGCTTATTAAAAATTCTTTTAGCAATTCGAAGGCTGTTTCACAGTCTTTATTAAAATTGAATTCTACATTCTTCCTTAATAACCGATTAAGAGGAGTTGCTAGTGTAGCGAAATTTGGTATAAATTTCCTATAATAGTTGGCAAATGCCACGGATCTTCGTACTTCGTCTGCGTTTTGAGGATTAGGGTAATTTTTCATAACGCTTGATTTTGAGGGATCCGGTACGATTCCCTTGTCAGATATTATATGTCCTAAATATAGTACTTCTTTTCTGAGGAAAGTACATTTCTTAGGGTGTATTTTAAGGTTTACTTCCCTTAGTCTTTCAAAAACGTCAATCAAATTTTTATTGTGGTGTTTCAAATTTCTACCAAAAACTATCAAATCGTCAAGGTATACGAAACAACGTGAGTAAGTTAAACCGGACATAGCTACTGACATCATCCTAGAAAAAGTTCTAGGTGATATTTTTAGACCCATTGGAAGGCGTTTGAGTTGGTAATGACCGTTTTCTGTCGAAAATGCAGTGAAAGGTCTACTATTCTTTTCTAATTCCATTTGGTAATATCCTTGACTTAAATCTATACATGAAAAATATGTTGCTCCGCCTACCATGTCAAATATATCAGTTATATTCGGTAGAGGGAACTTATCATCTTCAATAACATCGTTCACTTTTCTGTAGTCGATTACCAGTCTAAATTTTTGTACCCCTGTTACTGGATCTTTTTTCTTAGGTACAATAAGGATGGGTGAATTCCATGCGGAAATTGATGGTTCAATAATATCGTCCGCAAGCATCTTTTTTACTTCGGCTTGGACGTCTGTTTTCTGAGTATGCGGTAATCTGTATGGCTTAGTATATTTAGGGGTGACTCCTTCTTTTAGTGTTATTTGGGCCTGACCTATATGTGTGTGTGTTAATTTGTCTTGGTCTAGATGGAAAATATCTTGAAATTTAGAGCATATAGTTTCGAGTTCAGATTTTTTTTCCTCGTTAAGTGTATCAAAATTTATTTCTTTTAGTAACTGTTTTGTTCGTGTATGGGAGAACTGTGGTGTTTGTTCGTGTTTTAATACATCATAGTCTGATAAAGGTGTTGACTTTGGCTCTATCCATTTTATTCTTACTTCGGATTCCCTAGTGTTTAAAATTTTTATTGGTATTTTTCCTTGCTTACTTTGAGATATAGAGCTTGCCATAAATACTCCTTCACACAATTCTCGTGAATGAAATACTCGGACATCTGTATGTTTGCTTTCTAACCAGTAAGTGGTTTCAGATCTAGGTGAAATATGAAGTGTATCTACATAACTGTTCTGAGTTAAATATGGGTAAAGAAATTTGATTAATATCTGTAGCTAATTTTATTTATTTATTTATTTATTTCATCTATAAGTACATTTTACTTTCTTAGACTAGAATGATATAGTAATATTATATATAAAATTAAGTAATACATAATCTTTATTATTTAATTGCTTCGAAAATCTTAATCTTAAAAGCATTTCTGCTCAAATTAAGGTCGATTGCATTCGCATATTGGTTAAAATAAAGACATGCGTTTGTGACAGGTTCATTACGACCATAATTTGTTTCGTGTCTTGGTATGGCAAAATAACATTGCAGCCTAGGTCTAAGTGGACGTGCTGGAACATAAACATTAAACAAAGATAGTAAGGGGATGCAATCAATATGACCCGTAACAACATCCCTTGCAAGTGAAATAAAGAAGAATTTCCTTCTTGTATAAAGAGGTTGTAATTTTATAAGAGCGCATCTATTTACATAAGGTGGCAAAGGCAGAGACCAATTTAACTTACGAAGAACAAACCGAGTAAATCTTTTTTGAATTTTTTCAATACGAATCATGCTATTATTATAGCATGGACACCAAACTACGCAGCAATATTCGAGTATAGGTCTAACAAAACTAATAAAAAGCGATTTCAATGTTTATGGGCAGCGAAAATCATTTGAATTTCGAAAAAGGAACCCAAGCATAGAATTTCCTTTGGAAATAATGTAATCAAAATGCATTTTAAAATCTAATTTTGAATCTAAAATTACTCCTAAATCTGTTTGATTAAAAACTCTTTTAAGAGCAGTGTTTGAGATCGTGTAATCAAAGATAATAGGACAATGACACCTTGTGAACGTAAGGACAGAACACTTAGATATATTAAATGGCAATTTGTTTATATCACACCAATTTTAGTGTAAAATTTTCTAAGTCAATTATTGCACCAAAGTCTTTTAGAAAATTTGCACCGATAATACCGTCTAATGGTACCGGGAATGAGTCTGGTACAACGTGAAAAGTGTAGGCTGTTTCATGTTGTCCTAACAGAAGTGTGTTGGTACATGTACCTATAGTTGTTAGTTCGCCAGAAATACCCATTATGGTTGTTCATTAAACAGGCCTAAGGTTGCTGAAAAAGCACCTGAAGCCGATTTGGATATGAAAAAGTTCTTGCTGTCATTAGATAGCAAGATCGATCAGTTCCAAAAACAACTAAACGAGCAAGCAGCTAGAATAGATCATATCTGCTCGATGTTTGCCGTGTCTAGCGCGCCATGAATATGATGAGTACGCTGGATGAGGTAAACTTTAGGATCCTAGCTGTGAATGTTAATTCATTAGTCAGGGTCGAGAGAAGAACCGTCCTTACAAACCTGTTGAAAAACCAACTCCCGGATGTAGTTTTGGTCAGCGAAACTAAGCTAAACCAGAAACACAAATTGGGTACAGCAACTACCATGTAGTGAGAAGAGACCGACCCCACTCCTCCCAAGGGGGTGGGGTCGCTGTCTTATTACGCAAAGGCTTACGCCATGATATTATATATAGCGGGGATGTACGTAGGTTCCAGGTGTTGGAAGCATGCATCGTATGCATTCCTCTCCATAGTCAGAGGAGGATGTATGTGGTGTCGCTTTATGCACCTGAAGCAACTCAACAAACTCAATTTATAGCAGAGCTCGAGACACTTTTTCGTTGCCTACAGCTTCAATCGGCTGATAATTATTACTTTTTGGCCGGTGATCTTAACGGTAAGCACGCGGCTTGGGGAAATGCAATCTCGAACACTAGAGGTCGACTGCTTCAAAATTGGAGGGAGCAAAATATGATTGAGTACAAACTTAGTTTGTACGCGACGGATATCCCGTCTTTCCCGGGAGGAAATTCTTTTTTGGACTTAGCCCTTATGGACAATAGACTAGAACTGACAAATAACGAACACGCGCGGAACTGTGTACGAGCATTCGATTACGATGACAGTGACCACCTCGGACTTGATGCCGTATTCAGGATCCCAAACGAGCAAACTCAACTGGAGGAGTTCGACCAAGTGCGTTCTTTCGACTACCGAAAGACGAACTGGCCGCGTTTCAGCAGAATTGTAAAGCGAGAATTACGTTTGAGCGAAATTGATCCACCGACAAACAGAAACCTTACAAACGACGAAATTGACCAAAGTTTACTAAAAATGAATGAGGTCCTCACAAGGTCAATGGATCTAGCTATCCCTAAGATAACTAGTTCTGACGACCAGACGGAGAAATATCGTACGCCAACAATCGATGCACTCCACAAACACAAATGTAGGTTGGTCTCCAGGCTTAAACGGCTGCAGAGACAATTTACGGACAGACGAGACCCGGAGATTCGGACATTGAAGTCATTGATCAAAAACCTTAAACAGCTAATATCGGAAAATTATAGAAAATCTGTAAGTTTGTACTGGGGCAAGAAAATTCAGGCTATAAAAACCAGTAGCCCGAATATGTTCCCGCAAATAAATAAAATATTCAGGCGAAAAGATCATAACGACATTCCATGTGTCCGAATTTCCAAAACGACAGAGAACAGACAGACACTCACGGCTGTTGGTATAAGTCCGGAAAACGTTGACTCGAACGACGGTTTTTTCACGATCGAAGATCCTCAACAGAAGGCGAATTCGATAGGCGCTATTTTCGAGACCGTGTATATGGTGAACAATCCCGTTCGCCCTAATCGCGATATTGAGGAAAGAGCCTTTCTGAATCACTTTCATCTGCGCACTGAACTTCAAGCTTGGCGATCTGAGAATCACGGTTTTTCCGTATTCAATGACGAAAACCCTTCCAATGGCATAGTCGCCAATAGCCTGATGCTGTTCGTGCAAAAAGATGAACTCCTGGACATCTTGGTATCATTGAAAAATAAAAAGTCGGCAGGAGAGGACGGTGTCCCAAACGTCGTATTGAGACACCTGCCAATAGAAGCAGTCGATATCTTTACCACCCTGTTTAACAATGCACTGAATAATGCACACTATCCGGTGCACTGGAAAACGGCGGTGGTACATCCTATCCCCAAAAAGGACAAGGACAAAACAAACCCTGCAAATCTTCGGTCAATAAGCCTTCTGCCGAATGTAAGCAAGGTGTTCGAGAAGATAGTCAATAGAGCTCTGCTTAAGTGGGTTGAGGAAAACAAAATTATTCAGGATAATCAGTTTGGTTTTCGAGCGAGGCATGATACCATTCATGCCGCGTCGAAACTAGTGTCCGACATCCAATGGAATAAGTCCAAAAAACAATGCACAGGGGCCTGTCTGGTTGACTTTGAGAAGGCCTTCGACACCGTATGGTTAGAGGGGCTTTTCTACAAGCTGACCAGACTGGGCATGCGTAAACCCATGCTATATATGATTTATGAAATGCTTATGGGAAAGAAGTTCGTTGTCAAATGTGGCAACGTAACTTCGAGTAAAGTCTTTGAAATTAAAAACGGTTTACAACAGGGGGCGGTGAACTCCCCGATATTCTTTAACATTTATACAAGTGATCTTGTAGGTTCTCTCAGACACGCTATAGCGTACGCAGATGATCTAGTGGCGTACAGATCAGGTCCGAAAATCGAGGTCATCAACACACTTTTGCAACGTGACTTCGATCACATTAAGGGATATTGCGATGATTGGAAATTGAGGATCAATTTTCAAAAAACCGAAACAATTCTGTTCAGGACCCCAGTGCAGAGGGCTTCTTACGATACCAGAAAAAACTGGAAAAAATTTTGTATCATTGGACAGCATGGACGGCCGTTGGCGGTGAGAAGTGAAGTCAAATACCTTGGCATCTGGCTTGACAAGTTTCTGTATTTTAATAAAAATGTGGATGCTTGTCTGGCCAGGGCTAGGGGGGCTTATGCTCTGACAAGAAGATTGTTTCATAGCAGTCAACTTGATTCAAGGGTGAAAGTCATTTGCTACATGGCCCTCATAAGGCCGATCATCGCTTACGGTTGTACCGTGTGGTTCAATGTGGCACCAGCCTACATGGAAAAGATACGGCTGTTTGAGAGGCGGTGTCTCCGATCCTGCTTAGGATTGTACCGAACGCCGGACTCCGAGTACATAAAATATTATCGCAACGAGGTTCTATACAATGGGGCTCAGTTGAATAGAATTGACAATTTCCTGATTAAGGTGACGCGAAGGCACGCTGCAAGGGCAATGGCTAGCGACAACAGCCTGATCTTTGGGGCTTATTACCCCAATGATTTATACATGGAGAGCACGCTCATATCGGGCTTTATTCCACCAGAGGCATTCATCTATATCGATTCGTTAGGGTTAGTACAAGACAGGAACGGTATCCCGGTTTTATATCACCGCTATCGTGACGCGCGAGACAATCGGGAACGTCGACAATGCTCCGGAGCTCCTCCGCTTTAGCACGGCGGTATCGGATCGCGATAGGATCGCGATAGGATCGATGCTGCAAAACAGCGCACTGAATTCTGGTGGCTATATGAGGAAGGTGATTCTGTACTTCCTCAGGACTTTGCGGACTTTTAGTCCAACTCCATAGGTAAGATTTTAAATTAGGAACAAGGTCTGGGGTGGGGCTTGTGCACCATATTGGCGTACAATATAGTTGAACGCAGGCTGCCGTGGGACCGAAAGACGCAATCAGGATGGCGACCCCTCGGGGCATGCGCAACGAGGGCTCGCCACCCCGATTATAGTTAAGTTAGGTTTAAGTAGTTAAGTAGTCTTAAGTTAGGGTTAAGTAGTCTTAAGTTAGGCTTAAGTAGTTTAAGTAGTCTTAAGTTTTATATAATCTAGATTAAGCTTTTATATAAAACAAAAAAAAAGTCACTAAACAAAGTTTTAAATTTTTTCTTTGTAAATTAAAATTAAATATAAAACCAAAAAACCGACAAATATAAGCCTAAAGGCAAAATAAACAGCTAAATATAAGCTTACAGCGCCCACTAAGGGCCGATAAGTTAGATTAAGTAAACCAGTTATTGATAAGTTAGATTTAAGCATTTTTGTCTAGTAGTAAGTTAATATTTTAAGTAAATAAAAATGAGTTTAAAAGTTAAAAAGTTAAAAAAGAAGAATGTGAATGTGAAACAGTAACCTCCTGATTGCACGCGCACTTCACTAATAAAATCAAAATGGCGATTGGATAAAAGTCTGCTGATATTCAACGAATGAACAAAACTATAGTGAAGTGAATGACAAAAGTTATAATGTTATAATAAATAAAGTTCTAATAGAAAGTGTAAGCAACGAAGAGAGGAATAAATTTGAAAAGCACAAATAAAGATTAGAATACTACTAACCAAAATGAAATTCATAAGGAATGAAAAATAAATCGCCGAAATATTTGAGAAAAAAAACATAAAAGGTCAGACACCACACGGACAAAATACATTGCCAGGAAATTATAAAATAGGCCGAAAGGCAGAAGATTTAAGTTGTTAGTAATAAATAGGCTAGATTTTTGATGAATTTTTTGCCTAGCATGTAAGTTAATTTTAAGATAAAATAAAATAAAAATGAATAAAAAAACATTGCCAGGAAAGAAGAAGAGTATATTTGAGGAGCTTGAAAAAATCTACTTGCGCTAAAAAATCATATAAGCTGTTTTCAGATTTTTAAAATTTTAATTGAAGCACTGTGGCCCCATATTTATAAATACTGATAAGCGTTTATTGTTAATTGAGTTATTTTGGAAAAAAGTACAATTTCTGAAGTTCTATGTTGAATTTTCGTAAATTTTGATTCATTTTTAATGAAAGAGTCACTACTATCTATCTAAGCTTCGAATTTTAATAAAAATCATTAGAGCCGTTTTGAGAAAATCCAAATTTAAAAAAATGGCTTCAAAATGTAACGTTAATTTTTGTTGTTGTTAAACCTGTTATTACATATTTTCCTATCAATTCCACCAATTTCCATTGAAATCCAAACGGTCGTTCTTGAGACACCAAAGTACAAAAAAACTGATTATGCAATTATATATTTTTTTTGTAGATGCTTGTAGAAGTCATATATTTGAGGTATATCGCCCTAATAATGCAATATAGTTGTAACTCAAAATTTGTCAAATTTGAGATACATCATTATTCAAACTCAAAATTCAATTATCTACGAGTCAATAAAACCACCGTTAGTGTAGTTCAAGAAAGAAATATAATATAGCTATATATAATAAGCCCCAAACCAATACGTCATCATCTTAAGTTACGATCGACATTCGGATATGAACGACGTGACACTTATTGCTTTTGACTGCTTTTACTTGAATTGCATCGTTATTGCAGAATCAGTTATGTAAAAGTTGAACTATTATTTCAAGCTAATACAGTACAGTTTTATTTCCGGTTAATCATTTTCCAATTTGTTTGTTTATAACTTGAACGGATGTCAGCAGTGAGACTGTGTGGTCCAGTCGGTTGTTGCGGTTACTGTTGTTGCAAAGGCTCTGGAGGTGGTTCTTCTGGTGTCACATTCATTTTTGTCCCGATGAACAGCGACTCGAACCGCGATATTCCATATTTAGCTAGAGCCGTATTTCGTTCAGCTAAGCCTAGACGTCATTTGAGTTGAACTACAAAAAATTAAGTAAATACGTTGTTATTGCGCCCACTTCATCTTCAAAAAACATACCTAAATCTACTTGCTTAAAGCTATATGTTGCAGTGCAGCCAAGACAAATGACGACAAATGTGATGATGAAAGTCATGGTGGCGTCTTTGATTAGCATCCACATTTGGATTCTGTAATAAGAAGGATGTAAAAACAGTCAGGTATGCTCGTGTGAATTGCAAATTCATAAGTTCCAAAAGTAAGAGGAAAAAAATGTTCAAATTCACAAATTTCTCAACGCATCCTAAGCGTTATAGATGTGTATCAGCTGAGCGAACTATGCAACGATAACTTTTTCGATGCTTGCTTTTGAGATTTACAAACAAAAAATTTTGTCTCCAGAGAAGTAAACAAACATTTTTCATTTCAGTAATTATTGCTTATTAATTGCTTAATGTATTATAATTGTTAAAAAAACGTGGAAAGCGAATACAAGGTGCTGCTTTGGAGCTGCATATTTTGTATGTTTGATGTTTTATATTATTACCGTATTAATATAGCCCGTTTCACTTTGAAATGACTATGACAAACGCCTTCGAAGTTTTTTTCATTAGTCTTAAAAAATGCATAGATTTAGGAATCTATCTACAGTTATTCAATCGGGTTTCGAAAAGCAATGGCTTTTTTTTAAATATCTTCCCCAGAGTATTGTATCCCTTGATGCCACCACAAACGCCGCAACCAACGGCACCCAAGACTGACGAAGAATGAACTGAATTTATAGCAGCCATTGTTTTCTTTTTGTCCATAGGAAAAAGTCATGCGGTTCTTGAGCATGCAAATTGGAATACTTGATATTGGTCCTCAACACAGTTAACAAATAATGGAGGGGTGTTACGGGGCACTTTCACTGGTTTTATGTATTAGTGTAGTAATGAGTTGCAGAATAGTATTCAAGTTGCGAGCACCACGTTGATGCCGTCTGGCTTGCCACCTGTCGAAAGACAAGGAGCGAGCCATTAAAGCAAGTGAATTACCAGTCAATTGAAGTTTCACGAGATCTGAGACACCCTAAATCTGGACATGGAAGAGATGGAGAAATATAAAAATAGTTTTGACATTTTTTTACAATAGAGTGAGTGATAAGAGGAGTTCTTAGTAGATTTGAATTGCAACACGTAGAGCTTTGGCCCTAAGAGATCAGCTCGTTGTCTACCTATCTATTCCATATCTGTGACCAAGATATTGTCAAAGAACAACTGCGTAGATTGAATAAATATACTTTAAAGACAATCGAGAAACCGGTCGTCGGCAAGAAGAGAGACGTAAAATCTCGACGAAATCGTTCTTGGGCTATCAACATCGAAAAAGCAACGACTTTCTTAAATCATTCCAACAAGTCTATCATCAACGGCGGCCAATGTTCCATCGATAATGGCTACAAAGAGTAATGAAAAACCATTTGCCTGACTGTCATAATGGGGTGAGACAAACAAGTGCCCGTAGTGTCGAGAATATTGCTGCCGCTGAGGCTTCAGTTGAAGAAAGGCCATATGTGTCTCTTACACGTCGTTCTCAAGCGTTTGGGCTTGACGTCGTTGTGGCGAAAAGATTTTGGCCTACGTCCTTACAAGATTAAATTGACGCAAGAACTAAAGACGCTTGAACACCAGAAGCGTCGTATGTTCGTAAATTGGGCTGAGCAACAACTTGAAAATGATTCGGATTTTCATCGAAAAACCATCTTCAGCGATGAGGCTCATTTCTGGCTGAATGGCTTCGTCAATAAACAAAATATGCGGTATTGGTCAGGCAGCAATCAACACGTACTCCATGAGTCATTATTGCATCCCGAAAAAAATACGGTTTGGTGTGGTTTATGGGCCGGCGGCGTCATTGGGCCGTACTTCTTCCGTGATGATCAAGACCGGCACGTTACTGTGAATGGGAATCGCTACCATTCACTGATAACCGAATATTTTTCCAACAGGACGGCGATACAGGCTACACAGCGAATGCCACAATCAATTTATTGGAAACCAAGTTTGGACAACGTGTTATCTCACGAAATGGTCCAGTTGCTTGGCCGCCTCGGTCGTGCGATTTGACGCCGTTAGACTATTTCCTGTGGGGTTACGTCAAGTCTATTGTCTATGCCAACAAGCCAGCGACGATTGATGAGCTTCGTACGAATATCGAACGTGAAATTGCAGCAGTATCGGCCGATTTATGCTTGAAAACCGTCGAAAATTGGGTTCAGCGTCTGGACTTCTGCAAGCGTACCCGAAGTGGCAATGCAAAAGAAATCGAAGTCCATACATAATGGCATCGAACGTACTTTCACAGGAATAAAGAACTTCATTGATATCCAAAACTGTTTTTGTTTTATTTAAAAAAAAAATGTAGGGCTCTTATTGAAAAACCCTTTACATCTGGATCTTTAAAAAAAGTGACTCAAGGAGCTCGACAACACCAAAAGTGTCGGCCCACAAAAAACGAAACGCAATAAAAAATAAGAGCCTTAAGGACGAAAACGATGTTCTTTGGATAAGTCTTCACAATGTCAAACTGCTCTGTGACGATCTTTGTAAGGAAATTATCCACATTAAAGAAGAAAATAAGACTCTAAAGAGTTAATTGTAAACACCCAATTAGCCAAAAACATGTGCAAACTGCCCATATCGATGAAGAAGAACTCTGTCGCGAAATCGACTGGATTCTAAAGAAAAGACCGGCAAAAAAAGGAAAGCTGTATCCTCTCCTGATATTATAGACCGAGATAAAGGGAATGCTAATAAAGCGAAATAGCTGAAACAACGGCCGCCACCACCAACTAATGTGATCGGTATATACGACTTTAACAATTTACATATCTTGATAAAATCGTTGCCATTATCGAGGTACCAAGTAACTTCGCTAAGAAAGAAATACATGGAAATGCTGCGTACAAGACCCGCAAAGTTAATGTCTATTAGCTCGGAAGCTAAATACCGAATAAATGGAATGGTATTAGTTTGAAAATAAATCTGAAAGACATTTACGCACTGTAGCTAGAGGGTTACATGCGTCGTGATTAAAGGATGACAATGTTAACGATCTGAAAAGCAGGCAACATAAAGTTATAAATGCCGTTAACATTGCCAAGCGAGAAAAACAGCGAAAAGATGGCGAAGAAAATGTTATAAAACGTGTCCTTCCTTTATTTATACTCATTTCGATAAAGAAGAAAGTTTGAACAAAATATATGAAATAAACATATGAGAAGGCTACAATCCACTCTGTGGACCATTTTACACCCTATCTCATCTCATCCTTGATGGTTGGGTGTTGTAGAACGAGGGTAGACTCTGATTGGCTTTAACTTTGCAATGCCCAGTGGTTGTTACTCTGTCTACACATCAAGTGCTTATTTTTTACCTCCAAGTGTTAAACATCGGGTACTGGGCTCATCCAACCAGATTTGACTTTCTAAGTGATAAGCGCAAGTGTTGATAACACGAAGAAAAACAGCAGCACTATAAACAGCCAGGTCAGAATGGCACAGAATGAATACCCGGCGTGAACGCCTGAAACCGTTTACCAACAACCGGATCGGCCAATATCAGTATGGGTTTAGGCCAGGAAAGTCCACAACCGATCAAATCTTCACACTTCGGCAGATCCTGGAAAAAACCCAAGAAGTCCAAATCGATACCCCCCGCCTATTCATCGATTTCAAAGCCGCATACGACAGCATTTATAGAGACGAACTATACAGAGCCATGTCTTGTTTTGGTATACCGCCCAAACTAGTCCGTTTGTGTAGGATGACGATGGAGAATTCTCGCTGCTCTATCAGGGTCGGAAACGACCTAGCCGACACATTCGATAGCAAAAAAAGGATTTAGGCAAGGCGATGCGCTGTCATGTGACTTCTTCAATCTGATTCTTGAGAGAATTGGGCCAATTTTTCAAAAATCTGTACAACTACTAGCATACACCGACGAGATTGACATCATAGGTAAGACCCAACGTGATGTCGTAGCCACTTTATCTATCTCGGCTCCGCTATTAACTCTGACAACAACATCTCGTCAGAAATTAAACGAAGAATTACTCTTGTTAACCGCTGTTTCTTCGGGCTAAGCTGGCAATTTAGTAGTAAAGCCCTCACTCGAACTACAAAGGAGACCCTATATAAGACTCTGATCATCCCAGTCCTGCTCTACGGCGCTGAAGCATAGACCGTCTCAAAAACGGATGAAGAAATCATTGATCGATTTGAGAGGAAAATTCTTCGAAAAATCTTCGGTCCCGTTTGCGTTGACGGGCTATGGAGACAAGGATTCAACCAAGAATTATACGAGCTGTACAGCCCCTGGTCTAAAAACTCCGCATTGGACGTTTAAGATGGCTAGGACATGGTGAACGAATGGACACCAATACTCCGGCTCGCAGGGTCTTCGATTCCTAGCCAGACGTCGGCCGCATATTCTGGCGTAGGGTATACAATGTTTTTTTTAGGAAAAGGATTCCATAAAGTGGATGTGGGATTAATGATGTATGGACGAAATATTTGTTTTATCAAACGCAATGATTTTATATCAAAAGTTTTTTCAAATATTTTAAAAATTTACCGAAAAATGTTTTTACTGAATACGCCCTCAAAAAGTAGAAGATGCAATAAAGCATATATGGACAAAATATGGATATTGGTGTTGACTTCATATGTTGTTCCGTCACTTTTTCAAAATTCTCTACCGTTTAGCCAAAAATAACGTTTTTCTTAAGAGTGAGTGTGATAGTGGGCGGATTTTGAAAATTTTTACACTTGTACAAGGATTACATGTACCAATTTTCATTACCCTAGCTCAAAATTTTAGGCCCAAAAACCAGTGACCTACAGATGGACGGACAGACAGACATGGCTTAATCGACTCAGCTAGCGATTATGAGTCGATCCATATACTTTGAGGTATACCTAGCTAAATTATTGCTCTTTGTTACAAGCTAGTGTCAAAACTAATATACCCCTATGGGATAGGGTACAAAAACAATTCTTAATATTATTGTGAAAATTGAACCCATGTAAAGATTCGAAAGAAGTTTCTCAGTGCAAGCGCTGACAAGATTATATCCAGATTATACGCAAACCTATTGTCAAAAAGAGGAGAGGTGTGTGAATTGTGCGGGAAGCCTATGTAATGCTGGTATCGCCATTGTAGTTACAAGTAGTCCTTGCATCTCATAGCAATAATCTTCACCTTTCATGGTTGTCTAGACCCAGGAGTTGAAATTATCTTGTATAGAAGTTAAATATACGACTGAGATCGATATTTAATATCTCTTATAAATTGCAATGCCACACAAGAACACTGTGTGGCATACCAAACTGCAAATCAGCACCTTTGCCTTAAGCAACTGTGTGGACTACAAACATAAGCAAATACATGATATCATATTTTGAGATAAAGATAAATTCAGTTCACGAATGGTGAACGTATAAATATAACTGTAAGACACCGAGAGAGGAGAGTTAATTAACAACACTGACGGAAGGCAGAACATTTTTGTAATTGTTATTATTTTTTTTAATTTTTAATAAAATATATTTTTTTGGCAAACGCCTTAAATAATATTTTAAGTGGCGCATTCGGTAGGATATTTCTAAGCTGGGAAGATCCAAACGAAAGAACCGTGTGTTTTAAAACCGTGTGTTTCAATAAAAAGTGTAAATCATTACAATTACTAAAAAAATAATATATATATATATATATATATATTTTATAATAACAAACAATATAAACTCCAAAGAAGGAAGAACAACTTTACGGGCAGATAAGACCTAGACGAAAGCCCCAACGTGTCCAAATACATGAGGAAAAAATTCAAGCCATACAGCATCCCAGCCTCATTAACAACTGACCACAAGGATCCAAAGGTAACAATGGCGACCATTACGATTGACCCTCTAAAATTAGTTAAAAATCTACCAAATTTTAATGGTAGAACGTGTAATTTGATTATTTTTATAAAAAAAGCAGAGTTTATAATGAGTACAGCTAATTTGTACACTGAACCCGCAAAAGAATTTATATTAAATGAAATAAAATCTAAAATTACAGAATTTGCTTTAGAAGTAATATTACGGGGTGGTGACCCAAATAATTGGAATGAAGTAAACAAAATATTAGTTAAAAACTTTGGAGAGAAAGAATCTTTTTTAAAATTAAAAGAACAAGCAGATAAAGTTCATACAAAAAATATAACTCAACTTTATAATTCATTTTCGGAAATTCTTTGTAGACTAAATAACAAATACTATTTAGCAGAAAGAAAAACAGAAGAATATAATCCTAGTAAAAATGAATCATCATTATTAAGTAAATTTTGTGAAAAAATACCACCTAATGCAAGTTCCATTATAGTAAATCATAATATTACAACCCTTAGTGAAGCGTTTTATAAACTAGAATCTTGTCATTGGACAAAAGAAGAATTTAATAATAGAAATGATAATAACAGTCGTAATAATTTTAATAACAATAAAAATTATAAAACATATAATTCAAACTATAGGCTTGATAGATATATTCAAAATGAAACTGAAAATATAGCAATCGATAATAATCAAAATAATAATGGACAGAATAGAAACAATAGAAATTCTCGAAATCCCCAAAATAATTATCAAAATCAACGCTATCATAATAATAATGTCCAACATAGAAGATATCCAGATCAGTACAGGAATCAATATTATTCTCAACAGAATAGATCAGGCCAAAACAGGAATTTGGAAAATAATAGACAACAAGATTTTAATCCATCAGGGCAAGTTAGAAATGCACAGCATCAACCAGAGCCAATGGAGATAGGTCAGTTAACACACAATAATTTGACAGATTTAGAACAGGCGCGATTTCAAAATGAAGAAGTACATAACATTGAAACTGAGTTTTTTTCTCAACTAAGGCTCGGCAATAAAATATTTATGGATATGACGATTGACGAACGAAAATATAAAGGACTAATCGATACGGGCTCAACTATGAGCATAATAAATTCTAATCGAGTAGATTGTAGTAAATTCAAGATATATGAAAAAATTAACTTGAGACTTCAAACAATTAGTAACATAACTACAGAAATGGTAGATAGGGTTATAACTAGTATACCAAAGGAATTTAATTTCAATCCAAAGGGAGCCACAAGATGGTACAAAAGAGATCTAGGTGATAAACCTTACGATATTTTATTAGGAATGGACTTACTAAGCAAAATTGTTAAAACACTCGATTTTACAAATAAATGTCTCATTCTGAAAAACGATACCAAGATACCGGTCTATTCAGTAGAAAACGAAACAACTCTTGATTGCTTCGAGCTACATTCAAATAAGAAAGAAATGGATCTGAATCATCTAAACGGAGAAGAGAAGAAAGAAAAGGAACTCAACGACAATCAATCAGTAAATAATTTGTCAGATAACTCAACAACACACTCACAGGAAGAACAACAATTAGATCATATACCCATTAAGGAAACTATAGTGAACAAATATAGAACCCAGTTAATTCTATCAAACACAGCGGATAAAAAAATAGAAATCATACACGGACGGAAAATAATTTCTATTGATATGACCAAGGGAAAAGAATACTGGACAGATGTATTACGAAGGTATATTAAGCCAGGTACTATAGGAATATTTACAGAACTATCCTATCATGAATTTAACAAGATACAGCAGCTTTTAATAGAATTATTCAGTCATGATAGACAGGTAAAATTTATTAAAACCACTCTTAGAGCGCAAGAAATAAGTAACTTAGAAGAAGCACAGAAACAAATATCATTATACAACACACAAGAAAGTTTACATAGCGGTATCGTAGAAACTTATCACAGTCTAAAAAACAAGATTTATCACCCGCATCTAATCAAAGAAATAACTAAGATTATTAATAACTGTGAAACATGCACCGAAACTAAATACGAGCGTAAACCAATTAAATTAAAATACGAAATCAGTGAAACACCATCAAGACCAAATGAAATCCTTCATATGGATGTATATTATTTTATGAAACAACCTTTTCTGACTCTGATTGACAAACTAACAAAAAAAGTTTACGTTTACAATTTACCTAATCGAAATTGGACAAAGAAAATAGAGGTTTTGGAGGAACACTTTTCAAAGTTTGGTAAACCAGTAAAAATAATTACCGATAATGAATTTAAGGCCGAAAACTTTAAGGAGTTTTTAAGGGAACAAGAAGTAGAATTACATCTTACCAAACCTAACACACATACAGGGAACAGCGACATAGAAAGATTTCATTCAACATTACAAGAAAAACTAGTAACGATGCGAAATCTAGGCGTAACATTAATACAAAAAATGCACAAGGCAGTAAGCAACTATAATAACAGATACCATATAACTTTAAAAATGACACCAGCGGAAGCTATGTTTACAGACCTAGCAACCTTAGTCAGACAAATAAAATTGCATAAGGATAATAAAATTAAGAAGTTGAATAAAGAAGAAGAGAAGAATATAAAGAAACACGAAAAATTATACCTGTTAAAAATTATAAGAGAAATTATTATAAAAATGAATCTAGATACAGATTTAAGCAATTAGAAAGAGAACATCCAATCAATATTAAACGAATACGTAAATTTGCAGATGACAACATTTCCGTATGTTCTTCTGATGATTCTGGTGACTCTATGCAAGCACAACCATGCAGTTCAAGGAACGCTCATAGTAACTGAATTGGTATCACCAAATCGAAACATTAAGTTGAACATGGGACAACAAGAAGCAATTACGGAAACAGTTACACTTTTGCATATAATAGATCCAACAGACTTTCGAGAAACCATAAAGCAGACAGAACAGAATTTAAAAGAAATTCCTTTTGGAATCAGTAAAATATTAAAAATAGAAATAGAAATTGTAAAATCAAAATTATCGACCATTGTAATAAATCGACATAAGAGAGGTCTTGTAAACATTGTAGGCACAGTCAATAAATGGCTCTTCGGAACCATGGACAACGAGGAAAGACAAGAGATATTAGAACATTTACGAATAATAGAAGAAAATGAACACAACCAAATTAAAACCTTAAACAAACAAATCAAGATTAATTCATATTTAAATGAAACAATATTTAGTTTAAAGAAACTTATCAAATATTAGATAATATAGCCTCAATAAAATAGGACATTGGACATCACAGTACTTCGCACATGAATGCAACGAACTACAGACACGTAACAGCACTGGCGACTGAGGCCATCGGCTGTGACAGATCAAGACATTAATACAACAGATAGAGACAGATAGATACAAAGAAGGAAAGACATATAACATACACCTACGTGGCACAGAGGAGGAGACATAGATTAATATTGTCTCATATTATCGCACAGGTGGCCTCAGATAAGCTGGCGATTTTCTTAGAAAACAAATGCTGCCGAAGCTGGGGCTTGAACCCGCAACGTTTGGCTTAGCAGTCAACTACGCATTCCTCTGAGCCATGGCCACCTGCAGCCTCAATAAAATACAATATATTACATCCAGGAATTCTAACCTCTGAGGAAATCAAAACATTTAACATAGACTACTATAAAATAAAACATTCCAAATTAGGTATGATGAGTTACAAAAATAATCAGCTTATCTTGGCAATCAAAATCCCAAAAGAAACATTTACAGTCCAAAAGAAACTATTAACATGTATGCCCAATAAAAAAGGGTTTGAAATAATTCAAGAAGACCAAATAATAATAGAATATGAAAATAAAGAATATACTCTAACTGATGATGTTTATATTGAAGATTTTAAAGAAAGAAATAATTGTCTTACCCAGAATAATTGTATACTTAATGAAAATTTTAGAAAAGAAATCAAACAAATTGATGATGAAACAATTCTATGTAAAAATATGAAATCTGAAGAATAATAATTATATAATAAGCTCATTAATATAAATTGCAATCACAATACTGGCAAGTTTATTTTTTATAATATTAAAATATAGGAATAAGAAACTAAAAATTATTATTAAAAATATACAAGAAAAACTTAAGCCAATATTATACGATGAAAAAATAAACGACATTGTAGAAAGCAAAATTTCCTCCCTAAGTTTAAATGAAATCCAGGAGAATTTCAAAAATAAGAAGGGAGAAGGTAAATATACGACTGAGATCGATATTTAATATCTCTTATAAATTGCAATGCCGCACAAGAACACTGTGTGGCATACCAAACTGCAAATCAGCACATTTGCCTTAAGCAACTGTGTGGAGTACAAACATAAGCAAATACATGATATCATATTTTGAGATAAAGATAAATTCAGTTCACGAATGGTGAACGTATAAATATAACTGTAAGACACCGAGAGAGGAGAGTTAATTAACTGACGGAAGGCAGAACATTTTTGTAATTGTTATTATTTTTTTTTATTTTTAATAAAATATATTTTTGGGGCAAACGCCTTAAATAGTATTTTAAGTTAGATAGGCTGTTTTAATGTCCATTTAAACGGCTATAGAATACGAGAGTCGTCAAAAACCAAAACATTAAAATACCTTGGTGCGATGAATAACGCAAGACTTACATACAAGGAACACCTTGAAGTACTTGCGACAATCAAAGCAGCACGTGTAACCATCATCAAGAATAATGATAGACACAAGAAGGCTAACATCAGTTAACAGAGTATGATGATACCAGCGGGTAGCATAGCTATAGAACTACACAGGATCTACAATACCAAAGTACAGACCCGAGCTTTAGTCAAAATTATCAAGTTGGAAGAAAAATTGCGAAGCTGCAGTACCTTATTGGAGTCGTCGCTAAACAAGAGTTACCATTTTTTCGCACACAAAGGAGAATGAGGTAGTGAGAGTGTTTCACTAAGCTATGAAACGATGAAAACCAAAAGAGTTATGCCCCTTAGACATTAGCACTATTCCAGTCATTGGCTTAGAATAGCCGTTATTAAAAGTAACATCAGAAGAGGGTTACTGTTGTGCGAGCACTAGACGGCTACTTCACGGCGTTTTGTTTAATAGTTTCAAACGATCCTCATGGGAAAGTAAATTAAAACGATCTACTCAAGTAGACCAAAACGGATGAATCTCCATTAAACACTCTCTATTTGGACTAAATGAGTATTATGATAAGTCGTCCATAATTGGCTAGCAAGGATTGAAAAAAATGGGAAAAAGTGAGATTTCGTGATCAGACCAACAGTTATGGGTGTCTGATAAGGAGATCAAGTCAAGCTGTCTACCTAAACTATTGATAATGCCACTGATTTGATAAATGCCAGAGTCAGAGAAGTACCTTTTATCTTATGAGGGATTCCAAGCGATGTAATCGCTGTCCTCATCTGACAGTTCCTTGAAGATTGCGAAAATTAAAATCTCCAAAAATTGAGACAATATCGTTGGGTGTCCACATCATTAGGCAGAGAATCAATCGCGTCTTTGACAAGCTAATAGGATTGGGTGGACTGTGAAGGTCAGGAAAAGATGTAGATGTTGCGCCCAGAAGAACTTATTTTGGCACAAGTAAACTCAAAGTTAGCGGTGTGCGGGGTTTAGAAGATTATTTAGTCAAAAATTTCGGGTATTACCTAAAGAACACCGCGACCAGAGGAATGGTAACCTTTCTTACGAACATCGTCCAGAAAAACAACATAGTCTGGGGTGAATAGTTCGCTGCTAAGGTAATTGAAAGACAAAGTTCGTAAGTTTATTGCGGAAGTGAGCTATGTGTATCTGGTGTACCTGGTCTGAAGCGAACGGCTAGAGGTCGGTTGCGACGTACAGTGGTGGCATGTTAAAACTCTCGTGTAATTAGACGGTTTTGCTACCATTATAGCCACGACTTTTGATGACTTGGTAACAAACTAATTTAGTATGAATGATATGAAGTAAATGGCAGCATATTTGAAAGAGTAGATAAACCACTATTTTGTGAAGGAAGCATGTATAATAAAGCTCATTGGATGAGATAAAATCAAGCAAAACTATTGATGAACTACCTTTGAATGCATGTAATCGATGAAATCCGTGAATAACGAGTGCACCTGGCAACAGAAGAACTCCGTTCTGAAAAAAAAATATTTGCAACATTAATGGGTAAGTTAATATCAAGTACTTACTTACTCCCTATCCAAGAAATAGAAGTGAATAAAATCAAAGACTTTCACTGAAATCGCCTCATCCACTAGCTGTTCATCCCGATCTATCACTCGGGCAGAAGAGAACTGTAGATTTTGCGGGGCATATCGCAGACGTGCCCTTGTCCGAATCAAGGATCATTCTTGTCCGAATAGTGGTCAAGCTGTACTATTTGATACAGCTATAAATGACATAAACAGCGAGCAATCAACAAACAGTCTGCAACTTATTAAGAATACCAACAATAATCTTCCCACTACAAGCAACATGTTTGGGACTGACATGCTATCATCACTTAATGCACTGCCTAAAGTTAAATGGTTTCACATTTCTAAATTCCACGTTACAACAAACTCTGACGACATCATAAATCACGTTTCTAACAAAACGGCAATTCCAAGTAATTGAATTAAATGCTATAAACTTATTAAAAAAGATGTGGATCCAGCTAATCTTAAACATATGAACTTCAAAATAAGTGTACGATCTCATTTGCTTCACACTGCAATGGATCCGTCACTGTGGCCAATCTCTGTACAAATAAAGAAATTTTTCTCTCAGAGAAAAAACGACCACTTTCTTGCTCCAGCAGTAACAATATAAATACGGTTTCTCCAGTTGCTTCTTCTTCTCGTTCTTCTCTTTCCATGAACGATTTCTTGTTGTATTATCATCTGCATCTGCATCTTACTTTTTTAACTTTTAAACTCATTTTTAATTTACTTAAAATATTAACTTAATACTAGACAAAAATGCTTAAATCTAACTTATCAATAACTGGTTTACTTAATCTAACTTATCGGCCCTTAGTGGGCACTGTAAGCTTATATTTAGCTGTTTATTTTGCCTTTAGGCTTAAATTTGTCGGTTTTTTGGTTTTATATATAATTTTAATTCACAAAGCAAAAATTGAAAACTTTGTTTAGTGTCTTTTTTTTTTGTTTTATAAAAAAGCTTATTCTAGATTATAACTAACTTATGACTACTTAAACTACTTAAGCCTAACTTAATACTACTTAAACTACTTAAACCTAATTTAAGACTACTTAACTACTAATACCTAGCTTAATAATAATCGGGGTGGCGAGCCCTCGTTGCGCATGCCCCGAGGGGTCGCCATCCTGATTGCGCCTTTCGGTCCCACGGCAGCCTGCGTTCAACCATATTGTACGCCAATATGGTGCACAAGCCCCGCCCCAGACCTTGTTCCTAATTTAAAATCTTACCTATGGAGTTGGACTAAAAGTCCGCAAAGTCATATAGCCACAAGAATTCAGTGCGCTGTTTTGCAGCATCGATCCTATCGCGATCCGATACCGCCGTGCTAAAGCGGAGGAGCTCCGGAGCATTGTCGACGTTCCCGTCGCGGAATAGCCGTTTGTCTCGCGCGTCACGATAGCGGTGGTATAAAACCGGGATACCGTTCCTGTCTTGTACTAACCCTAACGAATCGATATAGATGAATGCCTCTGGTGGAATAAAGCCCGATATGAGCGTGCTCTCCATGTATAAATCATTGGGGTAATAAGCCCCAAAGATCAGGCTGTTGTCGCTAGCCATTGCCCTTGCAGCGTGCCTTCGCGTCACCTTAATCAGGAAATTGTCAATTCTATTCAACTGAGCCCTATTGTATAGAACCTCGTTGCGATAATATTTTATGTACTCGGAGTCCGGCGTTCGGTACAATCCTAAGCAGGATCGGAGACACCGCCTCTCAAACAGCCGTATCTTTTCCATGTAGGCTGGTGCCACATTGAACCACACGGTACAACCGTAAGCGATGATCGGCCTTATGAGGGCCATGTAGCAAATGACTTTCACCCTTGAATCAAGTTGACTGCTATGAAACAATCTTCTTGTCAGAGCATAAGCCCCCCTAGCCCTGGCCAGACAAGCATCCACATTTTTATTAAAATACAGAAACTTGTCAAGCCAGATGCCAAGGTATTTGACTTCACTTCTCACCGCCAACGGCCGTCCATGCTGTCCAATGATACAAAATTTTTTCCAGTTTTTTCTGGTATCGTAAGAAGCCCTCTGCACTGGGGTCCTGAACAGAATTGTTTCGGTTTTTTGAAAATTGATCCTCAATTTCCAATCATCGCAATATCCCTTAATGTGATCGAAGTCACGTTGCAAAAGTGTGTTGATGACCTCGATTTTCGGACCTGATCTGTACGCCACTAGATCATCTGCGTACGCTATAGCGTGTCTGAGAGAACCTACAAGATCACTTGTATAAATGTTAAAGAATATCGGGGAGTTCACCGCCCCCTGTTGTAAACCGTTTTTAATTTCAAAGACTTTACTCGAAGTTACGTTGCCACATTTGACAACGAACTTCTTTCCTATAAGCATTTCATAAATCATATATAGCATGGGTTTACGCATGCCCAGTCTGGTCAGCTTGTAGAAAAGCCCCTCTAACCATACGGTGTCGAAGGCCTTCTCAAAGTCAACCAGACAGGCCCCTGTGCATTGTTTTTTGGACTTATTCCATTGGATGTCGGACACTAGTTTCGACGCGGCATGAATGGTATCATGCCTCGCTCGAAAACCAAACTGATTATCCGGAATAATTTTGTTTTCCTCAACCCACTTAAGCAGAGCTCTATTGACTATCTTCTCGAACACCTTGCTTACATTCGGCAGAAGGCTTATTGACCGAAGATTTGCAGGGTTTGTTTTGTCCTTGTCCTTTTTGGGGATAGGATGTACCACCGCCGTTTTCCAGTGCACCGGATAATGTGCATTATTCAGTGCATTGTTAAACAGGGTGGTAAAGATATCGACTGCTTCTATTGGCAGGTGTCTCAATACGACGTTTGGGACACCGTCCTCTCCTGCCGACTTTTTATTTTTCAATGATACCAAGATGTCCAGGAGTTCATCTTTTTGCACGAACAGCATCAGGCTATTGGCGACTATGCCATTGGAAGGGTTTTCGTCATTGAATACGGAAAAACCGTGATTCTCAGATCGCCAAGCTTGAAGTTCAGTGCGCAGATGAAAGTGATTCAGAAAGGCTCTTTCCTCAATATCGCGATTTGGGCGAACGGGATTGTTCACCGTATACACGGTCTCGAAAATAGCGCCTATCGAATTCGCCTTCTGTTGAGGATCTTCGATCGTGAAAAAACCGTTGTTCGAGTCAACGTTTTCCGGACTTATACCAACAGCCGTGAGTGTCTGTCTGTTCTCTGTCGTTTTGGAAATTCGGACACATGGAATGTCGTTATGATCTTTTCGCCTGAATATTTTATTTATTTGCGGGAACATATTCGGGCTACTGGTTTTTATAGCCTGAATTTTCTTGCCCCAGTACAAACTTACAGATTTTCTATAATTTTCCGATATTAGCTGTTTAAGGTTTTTGATCAATGACTTCAATGTCCGAATCTCCGGGTCTCGTCTGTCCGTAAATTGTCTCTGCAGCCGTTTAACCCTGGAGACCAACCTACATTTGTGTTTGTGGAGTGCATCGATTGTTGGCGTACGATATTTCTCCGTCTGGTCGTCAGAACTAGTTATCTTAGGGATAGCTAGATCCATTGACCTTGTGAGGACCTCATTCATTTTTCGTAAACTTTGGTCAATTTCGTCGTTTGTAAGGTTTCTGTTTGTCGGTGGATCAATTTCGCTCAAACGTAATTCTCGCTTTACAATTCTGCTGAAACGCGGCCAGTTCGTCTTTCGGTAGTCGAAAGAACGCACTTGGTCGAACTCCTCCAGTTGAGTTTGCTCGTTTGGGATCCTGAATACGGCATCAAGTCCGAGGTGGTCACTGTCATCGTAATCGAATGCTCGTACACAGTTCCGCGCGTGTTCGTTATTTGTCAGTTCTAGTCTATTGTCCATAAGGGCTAAGTCCAAAAAAGAATTTCCTCCCGGGAAAGACGGGATATCCGTCGCGTACAAACTAAGTTTGTACTCAATCATATTTTGCTCCCTCCAATTTTGAAGCAGTCGACCTCTAGTGTTCGAGATTGCATTTCCCCAAGCCGCGTGCTTACCGTTAAGATCACCGGCCAAAAAGTAATAATTATCAGCCGATTGAAGCTGTAGGCAACGAAAAAGTGTCTCGAGCTCTGCTATAAATTGAGTTTGTTGAGTTGCTTCAGGTGCATAAAGCGACACCACATACATCCTCCTCTGACTATGGAGAGGAATGCATACGATGCATGCTTCCAACACCTGGAACCTACGTACATCCCCGCTATATATAATATTATGGCGTAAGCCTTTGCGTAATAAGACAGCGACCCCACCCCCTTGGGAGGAGTGGGGTCGGTCTCTTCTCACTACATGGTAGTTGCTGTATCCCAATTTGTGTTTATGGTTTAGCTTAGTTTCGCTGACCAAAACTACATCCGGGAGTTGGTTTTTCAACAGGTTTGTAAGGACGGTTCTTCTCTCGACCCTGACTAATGAATTAACATTCACAGCTAGGATCCTAAAGTTTACCTCATCCAGCGTACTCATCATATTCATGGCGCGCTAGACACGGCAAACATCGAGTAGATATGATCTATTCTAGCTGCTTGCTCGTTTAGTTGTTTTTGGAACTGATCGATCTTGCTATCTAATGACAGCAAGAACTTTTTCATATCCAAATCGGCTTCAGGTGCTTTTTCAGCAACCTTAGGCCTGTTTAATGTCTGGGAGCTACCCGTTCCAGCTGCCATTTGGGCATAGGACATGTTGGGCTCAACCCTATTTGTGAAAGAGCGACTTTTAAGCCGCCTTTCTTCTTCTACAGCCTGTTTCCGAGCTAGCATACTCTTCTTTTTCTGTTGGAATACAGGACATCCCTTATAGTTAGCAGGGTGCCCCGCATTCCCGCAAAGAACACATATGAGCTTGCTCATATCTTCTACTCTATCGCTACCTAGAGGACATTCGTTTAAAATGTGGTCCTCGTCGCACTTAACACATCTAATCTGCATGTTGCAGTTAGAAGCGGCATGCCCGCACCTCTGACAGCGCATACATTGCAATATGCGATCTGTCCTTTTTAATTTATCCCATTTTACAGCATGATAGTATACGCGATTGATTCTGCGTAGACTATCGATTTTGCTATTGGGGGTTAGTTGTACAAGGAAAAACGGTAACCTTCGGTTACCACCCCTACCCTTAACCGCGGAAAACGGCTTTACACCGACGAACTTAAGGTCGTCGCTATCAAAACACTTGAGCTCGTTTAAGAGCTCCTCCGCATCAACAGCGGCGGGATCGATTCCCTTAAGAATCATCGTTTTTAATTTTTCGGTTTTGGGCGTGTACGTGAAGTACTCTGCCTTAACCCCCTCCAGTGCTTTGCGGGCTTTTTTGTAGTCCTCAATACTGTAACATATAATCTTATGATTTTGGGCCGAGATATGCTTGACCGCGAAATCCTTTATGTATCTCTTACACAATTTAATACTATCACTACTACTAAGGTAACTTACGTTGATGGGGGGTACTTCTTCCCTCTTTGCCTTTGGGGGTTGCATCTGCTGCTTCTGTTGTCTTTGCTGCTGGTGTTGTTGCGGCTGTTGTTGTTGCTGCTGCTGTTGCGGCTGTTGTCGTTGCTTCTTCGGATGTTGTTGTTGCATAGCAAACCGTTGCTGCATTGGTTGCAGTTTATTCTGCTGAAGCATTGGCTTCGCTTTCAGCTCGATTTGTTGTCTCAGCTTCTGCCTCCTTTCTTTTTCCACGAGGGCATCTTTTTGTCTGGCCTCTCGCATTTTTTCGAGTTTAGCCGTTAACTCTGCGATGAGGATGCTCAACTTGGCCTCCTCATCATTCACAGCAGGCTGCGCTTCGTCAACCTCTGCGAGCTCTTTGTACGGGTTTCCCTCGCCAACGTAGCGGGGTTCCCCTTCATCAAACGCGGATTCATCGAGGTCAGAGTTGCACTCCTCCTCTTCTTCCATTGTTGTTGGCAGCGGTGTATTTTCCGCTACCTGCATACCTCTCCGCCCGTTGAGATTAGGCACGGGATTTAGCTTCCTCCGCCTCCCCATTTGGGTTGTTGCCGTTGCACTTTCTGCTGCTGCTGTTGTCGCTGGTACCTGCTTTGTTGGCATACCTGCCGTAGCAGATGCCGATGATGTTGTTGCTGTTGATGATACAGGCATCGCCAGCTTCTGCCGTTTGATTGTGGGCGACCTACTTCCACCCTCTTGCGGGACTTCATTCACCGCACCGGTTTCCATAGCCGGTAATTCGGCCGAAACACTCTTCTTCGGTTGTTTTCTCCACCGGATGAATTGGAAAAAACTTTAAAGTACTTGGGTCTGGTTGGGCTCGAACCCACGACTCCCACTCCTGAGTCAGGTGATAGCACCACTACTCCACGTGGACAATAAAATTCACTTGGATTACTAGCCACTTATTCACTTTTCCACTTGGAAATATACTTCCGCGCAGACTAGTCAACTGACCACTACGAGAGTTGGAGAGCGACGAAGTCGTAACTATTCTTAAAATAACATGGTGCGGCATGTATTTGTGCCCGAAGAAGTCGCAAAATACATCGAAGAACAAGCCAAGTCAATCAAAACCAAACACAATAATGCCAAATAACTGGTCAAGAAACTTAGCGAAGGGTCGTTCCGATTCTTCATAACTGTTGTCGAGTGCGGAATAAAAAAATGTTTGTGCATTCTTAATCAGCAGGCTTGTTAAGACATGCGAATCGGAAGATTATTTGAAAAATAGTTGTTCGTTGTAAATTTTCGGAAATGGTGCTTTTCTTCAGTTTACCATATTGGTGGCTTGTTAATATTGGCTGCCCTAATTTAACGTGTTATCTATCCTCGGAATTGTTCAAAGATTTATATACCCCTTTCCAAGGACAATGATTTGAAATAAATCTACAGTTTTAACCAAGTCCTTTGTAGCTGAAAGAAGTTTCATCAAATTTGCCAGAAACCATATGATAAGGGTACATGGATCTGTGTGAATTGGTTACTTCCAAATTCCATCCCCTAGTTTGTTTGCTTGAAAAGCAATTTTTATAGCCCACAGGAGTTTATTATGCTTAGCTTGCAACATATAACGAGATACTTTGTCTGTGAAACCAATTTATGTGCCTTACATGTTGAGCTAGAAGGAGGAATTTTGGTATGAGGACTCTGTTTTCGACGAAGAAGGGTTAGTGTTAAGATTTTCGACATTGAAATGTAAATAAACAAAAGTATCTACATATCGAACTCGCACCAAGTATGGGAAATCAAATGGCAATTAAACGGAACTATGAGGATCATGTTGCTTCTTTCGTGACAGTTTCACTATGTGCTTATGTTATCATGCCGCTCATTATGAAACATAGCGATTGGTTGTTCAGATTGTTCATAACCGTTGTCGTGTGCGGAAAAAGACTTATGAGAAGGCTATAATCCACTGTATGGATCGTTTTACACCCTATCCCATTCCATCCTTAAAATTAATATGCCTAAATTGTGGGCGTTATGGCAAAGAAATATTATAATTGACATTGTCGCAACATATTGTTCAGACATTTATTCAAAATCATTTATGGTTATGATAAGCGGTAGTGTAAAGGAATGATTTTTGTAAGCAAACGGCTCCAAAAAGTGTGCGTGGACTAAAATTATATTTAGTACAAATGTTTATATTACCATAACCAATGATTTGGCATAAACTTTTTTTTCACAAACAACGTATCTCAATGCACCCCATGTTCAAATGTACAATCCAAATCAGCCCCCGCTTCAACAACAAAGTGAAGTGAGCCTTCGACGTGCCAAAACTACCAAGTACATCACTTATTTACGCAATCGCAGGTTTTAATGTCCACTGCGCTCATAGGTGTTGAGGCATCGAATGGAGATACTTGCCGCGCAACAAGAATACCCAGTCCCGAACCGCCACCCGAAAATTGGAGTCTGAAATCAAAGTGATAAATACTTGTCAATAAAATAAGTTTAAGGAGTTTAGTTTAAATGTACAATTCTAATCCGCGACACGGCGAATGGCTACGAATTAAAAAACGTACACGATTGAGTGGTTGTAAGACACTGATTATTTTTATTATAAACTACAGCTATTTATACAATATTCTTAATCTACAAAATGATGTGTGGGAAAAGGGATCTGCTATGCTCGCGAGAGATAAGAGTTTTATTATACATAATTTGAGATAAGCGCATATAGCAGACCGTCATAAAATCCTTATCCTCACACAAGAACCCATATTCTCAATGTGTGATAAGATTGCATTCTTATTACCTTATTGAGTTTAATATACATATACTTATTACTATCTCATGTTCCGTGAACATTTTCCCGCGGCCTTAAAATTAAAATAAAAAACCAAGAAAGATACATAAATCTTAATAACAAAATACCCAATGGTGTTGGAGGTGTAAAATCTACCTTCACGATCGTCTTATTTTACCGAGCTCGTCGTTTGATTCCTCTGTTTTTACCAGTGGACATATTTTTTGCACAGGCCTCTTCAATATTCCATGTTGTAACTTTAGAGACACTACTCGAACTTTGCCATCTTTGCCCGGATGTGTTTCGATTATTCTTCCAATTGGCCACCTTGCTGGATGAGTTGATTCGTCTTTCACAATCACTACATCTCCTTCCTTCAGGTTTTCTTCAGGTTGGGTCCACTTCCTTCTTTGCTGCATTGTTGAGAGATACTCCTCTTTCCATCTATTCCAAAAGTCCTTTTTCATCTTTTGGATCAATTTCCATTTATTTAAGGATCCAGTGACTTCAGTTATATCTTCCGGTACATCTATCAATGGTCGTCCTACTAAAAATGTCCTGGAGACAAAACGTCTAATGATTCTACATCCTCATTATCCGCATGAAGTAAGGGTCTTGAATTTAACACTGCTTCTATTTGACACAACAATGTAGTCATTTCTTCAAAGGTCAGTTTAGTTTCACCAATTACTCGTTTTAGGTGGTGTTTAACTGATTTTACACCCGCCTCCCAAAGTCCTCCCTGATGAGGGGCTCCCGGGGGAATAAAATGCCACTTCACTTTTTCTTCAATTAGATATGGTATAACGTCTTTGTTGTTCCGTATCGCTGCCTTGAAATCTGCGTCTAATCGCCTGTTAGCTCCTACAAAATTGGTTCCGTTGTCGCTATACATGTGCGCACTCTTCCCTCTTCTGGCAAAGAACCTTTTCAACGACGCTAAGAATGCCTCAGTCGTCATGTCGCTTACAGCTTCTAGATGTATCGCCTTTGTTGCCATGCATAGAAACACAGCGATGTAACCCTTAAAGCTTTTCTGACCTCTCGTTCTGGAACATTTCATTAGTATAGGTCCGGCATAATCTACTCCAGTATGCAAGAAAGGATGTACAGCTGTAACCCTCGACTTTGGAAGATCGCCCATAATTTGTTTTGCATTTACTTGCTTGTACCGAATGCATTGTGGACACAAACGAATGCATTTTTTAATTGATTTTTTAACACCCAAAATCCAATATTTCCGTTTAATCGTCGATTCCGTTAATCTGTTTCCACCATGCAGTGTATAAATATGAGACTTCTGTATAATTATCGAAGCCAAATGAGACTTGTCCAATATCAATGGATGTTTCTGATTATAAAACATGTTAGCATTTCGCAGACGGCCTCCTAATCTCATAAGACCTTTGCTGTCCAAGAAAGGATGTAATCCCACTATTCTGCTGTTTCTATCAATAACGGCTCCTTGCTTCAAGTTATTGACTTCTTTGTGGAACGCCATCTGTTGATGACGCAATATTATGCAAACCTTTGCTGCTTCCAACTCATTGATCGTTAATTTTTCAGAACTATGATGTTTATGTTTTAACTTGTTGATAAATCGCATAATATAAGCCACTATTCGTAGTAATTTGTGGTAACTTGAATATTTTTCCACTAGGCCATCAATAAAATTAGGTTCTCCGTTTGATCTTGCTACCGCTGTTGTTACAATTTGTGTTTTTGGCATTGATTTTGGCCAATTTTCGGATGCTTTATGTAACCATGGTGGTCCATTCCACCATAAACTGTGGCCTTTAAACTTATTTGATTGAATACCTCTTGATGCAACATCCGCTGGATTTTCTTTTGTGTTTATGTATTGCCACTGAGCACTTGGTATCATAGCTTTTATATCATCCACCCTATTTCTTATGAACTTGTCCTTATTACGATTGTTCTCTATCCAACCCTAGTAATAGTTGAATCACTCCATCCAAACAAATTGATTTTGCGATTGAATGTGCTTGCCACCTTTTTGATTAATCTTGCTAATAGATGTGCTGCGCTCAATTCCAGCTTCGGCAAGGTTTTCCTATTTTTGATCGGGTTTACCTTACTTTTGGCTGTAAGCAAAGTTACTATGGAACCGCACTTCACATATATTACAGCTGCATATGCCTTTTCTGATGCATCTGCAAATCCATGTAGCTCCATTTTCGTATTTATAGGACAATCCATCTGTGAACCGTAGCCACTCTGCTTTTACTTCCTCTGGCAACGGTTCATCCCAATTTGAATTTAATAGCCAAAGTTTCTGGATAACCAATTTTGCCACAATTGTTATAGGTGCCAATACGCCCAAAGGATCAAAAATCTTAGCTACCAATGATAACGCTTTCCTCTTTGTTATATTCGGTACTTGGCCGAAATTAACCTTAAATCGAAATTCGTCTTTAAGAGGATCCCATTGCACTCCTAATGTTTTTATGGATTCGTCATCTTTTATTGATATAACTTCATTGCTTCTATGGTCATTGATTATGTTAGTGATTTCTTGCTCATTTGAAAGCCACTTTCTTAGATGGAAGTTATATTTATGTAGTTGGCTTAAAATTTCTCTTAGGATATATTGGGTTTCTTCTATACTATCTGCACCCGTCATCAGATCGTCCATATAGAAATCTTCTTTTATCACATCCGATATCTTCTTATCATTGCAGTCTTCTGCTATCTTGAACAGGGACCTCACTGCTAAAAATGGGGCTGCGATGTTCCATACGTAACTGTTGTCAACCTATACTGTTTTATTGGTTCAGTTTTCTCCTCTCTCCAAAGAATGTATTGGTATTCTTGATCTTCTAATTTCACCTTGATTTGTCGGTACATTTTCTCAACATCTGCTGTTAATATATATTTCCAGAGGCGCCATTTAATCATGATGTCAAATATATCTCGCTGAAGTTTGGGCCCGATGTACATTATATCGTTTAAACTTTTGCCATTTGATGACCTTGCCGACGCATCGAATACTATTCTCACTTTAGTAGTTGAACTTCCTTCTTTGACCACAGGATGGTGGGGTAGATAGTATTTTCCTTTTGCATTAGTAGGTATCTCTACCATGTGTCCTAGATCCAAGTACTCTCGCATGAATTTTATGTACTCCGTTTTTAGGTCTTTATTTTTTTCCAATCTCCTTTCGTTTGTAAGAAATCTGGCCATTGCTTGTTGCTTCGATTCTCCCAGCTTGGTGTCACTCACAAATGGTAATTCCACAACAACATTCCCAAATTTATCAATAGTCGTGGTTTTTTGAAAGTTATCCATACACCATTGATCTTTACTTGAACTTTCATGTTCTGATGCCACCTCTTCCAGTTCCCAAAATCGTTCAAGATTGGTTGCTGCTACATGTATTTTTGTTGGCATTGTATCTTGATTAATCTTTCCTGATATAATCCAACCTAGCTTCGTTTCCTGAGCAAATGGTCCTTTACCCTTGCGTTGACCTTTCTGCATTATGTCAGCATAAATATCTCCACCAATCACTAAATCGATTCTGTCAGACTTGTTGAATAGTGGGTCCGCTAATACATAATTATTCCACGTTCTCATGTCCACGTCAAAGGATTCACTTGGTTGAGCACTCATTATTGTTGGGAGCACCATCACTTGTGACTTGAAAACATGGTTGCTTACAAATCTTGGTCTTATCTCTAGGTCAATTTTGTGTTTTGAAACACCCACTAATACTCCACCAAGTCCATGTATCTCCGTTTTCACTTTTATTCGAGGCAAGCCCAAAATTTGTGCAGCTTCCTCGGATATTGAAGTGATTTGTGATCCCTGATCAATCATTGCACGTAATATAATATTTTCTCCTGTTTTTGATCGCACTTTTACCTGTGCCGTTGCCAATAATACGGGTGTTGCCATGTCTTTAGTCACCATTGATGTTCTGGTTCTAGACTGCTGGTTTTGCCTTGTTGTTTGATCTGTATTGTTTTGGCGTTGATAGTCCAAATGCATATACTGGTGATGCCTCCCGCCACATTTAGTACAGCGTAGATTGCTGTTGCATTTTCGATCTGTTTTATGCGACAGACAAATGAAGCATATTCTTTTGTTGTTCACAACTGCTCTCCGTTCCGGTATAGGCATTGATGTCATCGATCTGCATTCTGTCACTTGGTGACCTTTTTTGTCACAAAAATAGCAACTTTGAACTGACGAATTGTAGCTCATCTTTTTCCCATACGCCTTATTAATTGATATGTGCTGCTCTCCAGCTGCTTCTAACGCAAGATATTGCTGTTGTAAAAATTCCAGCACGTCGTCCAATGTCTGGATCTCCCTCGGCTTTTTCACTTGTTTTTCATACAATCGCAAGCCATTTTTGTCGAATTTTCTTACAATTATTCGAGCAATAAATGGTTCTGCATCTTCTGTAGATATGTTCATCCCTTTCAGAGCTTGAACATTATTTTTCGTTGTGTCCAACATTTGTTTGATGCTTAGCACTGAATCACTATCCAACATTGGTTGATCAAGAATCTTATCCACTAAGCTTGTGAATAATGCTCTTTTATTCTCGTACCTCTCTTTTAGTAGATCAAATGCTAATTTATAGTTCACATCCGTTATTTTTAAATGTTGGAGTAGTTGATGAGCTTCTCCTTTTAGGGCTGCTTTTAGCCTGTACATCTTTTCCACGTCGGATATGTGTGGTGAATCGTGAACTAGGTTCTTAAATAAATCGTGGAAAGACTCCCAGTCATCCACTTTGCCGCTAAATTCGGGAATTCGAAGATCTCCCAGCTTTACATTTGTCCGGAACTCGTTTTCTTTTTTAATTTTTGATTCCTTTTTTAATAAACTCTCAAGTAAAGAGTCTAATTTTATATTGATATTTTGCCACTCAATTACGGCTTCAATATCCACAGCTGACTTCTTCCTCATGTCTTGATATGTCCCCTCAAGATCTAACGCCATTCGACGAAGCTTATCAGAGTTAATATCTTCGCTCTTTATTCTCCTTAGTATAAAGCTAGCTGTCATCTGAAATACAGCCTTTGTTTCTTTCTTCTCTCTGTCCTCCTGGGACTTTTCAATCTGAATTCTTGTTTCCGAATTCTTATAAGTTCCAACTTCTTCTAACTTCATCCTGTCCTCCTGGGACTTTTCAGGTAGAATTATAGGTTCCGCCGTCTGCTGAGGCACAACATCTATATCTTCTTCAAGGTTCCTCCTGGAATCCTTAGAAGTTTCAACTTCTTGAGCTGATCGTCTTCGTACTTTTTCAATGAGCACTTCGACTTCCCTTATGATGATCATAGTATGGTCGAAAAATGATCTAAGGAAGTAGTCATCACATTTATCCTCCCATCTTTCTAGCACGCTGTTATTTTTAAGAAACTCTCCTTTATGTAATCCAAAAGAATTTTCAATTGCACCGAGAACTGATGTACGAAAAGTCGCTTTGCTGACCTGGTCCCTAATATGGACCAACTTGTCTGCCAAATCTTTTTGGGTTTCAAGCAATTTTTGATAATAAGCCATTTTTTTTTTATTATTATTTTTTTTTTTAACACAACACTAATTCCGTTGTTAGAGCCACGGAAAACGCTTTTTTTTTTTTTGGTTTTTTCACACTAGTGCACTATTTCTAATATTTATATTTATAGTCACTATAGTCAAGTGTTTCTTACCGCTGGTGGGGGAAAACACGAGATTCAAAAACTCGAAGGAATAAATGCTTCGAGATCCGTTTCGAAGGACCAAAATGCACAATTCTAATCCGCGACACGGCGAATGGCTACGAATTAAAAAACGTACACGATTGAGTGGTTGTAAGACACTGATTATTTTTATTATAAACTACAGCTATTTATACAATATTCTTAATCTACATTTACATGCTAAAATGATGTGTGGGAAAAGGGATCTGCTATGCTCGCGAGAGATAAGAGTTTTATTATACATAATATGAGATAAGCGCATATAGCAGACCGTCATAAAATCCTTATCCTCACACAAGAACCCATATTCTCAATGTGTGATAGGATTGCATTCTTATCACCTTATTGAGTTTAATATACATATACTAATTACTATCTCATGTTCCGTGAACAATGCTTAACATGCGTAAAGAGCACATCGTAAGCGCTATCAAGTAGCATTTGCTCAAAGAGAAAAGTTGTCTCAGATTGTGCAAAATTTGCTCCAATATGAGATAATCCAACCGAACCACACGCAGCATCGATAGTTCAGGTGAACTATCAACTGAAAGACATCGTACTGCTCTTCAAAGGCAAGTGTCCTACGAATTCATCGGTGAAGAAAAAGACTGAGTTAGACTACATTTTGGACGGATCACGGTTGTTCAGACGCCAGTTCAGACGGCCAGCAGACGGCAAAATGAGCTCGTAAGATTGCGTATTGCTCCAGTTTGCCACGGTGATGTCGGACACTACGGGATAAAGATAACCATCGAAAGAATTAAATGAGACTTCCAGTTTTCGCGGATGAGACGTTACATCATGTTATACATTGGCCCATGTCCCGAGTGCTGCATTAACAAACTTAAGCGCGGTAAGTCTGAAAGCCAGCTGCATGTGATGGAAATATTACCAGTTCCGTATATAAATCATTTTAGTCTGTTCGTTTAGTAAGTATACAAACCTGACGGCAGTGCGTAACACAAAGATGACAGCAGTCATAACGATGCTGCGAGAAGTATTTTCTTTATTCGGACAACCATTGCGAATCTCCTCCGACCGTGGGACAGCCTATACCTCGAAGGAATGTGCCGACTTCGTTACAGCGTACGGTATTCAGCATGTGAAGACTGCCGTACGAACACCGCGAGCCAATGGTCAGGCTAAGTGTACGAATAAAACCCTCCTCAGCATGCTCAAGTGTTCGGTTGTGAGTAACAGGGACTGGGACGTAGCTTTGCTTATGCTTCAATGAAGTACCCAACACCCAACGGAACTCAACAACCAGGTTCTGAGACTGATTTGGTCTCGGATCGGTAAATGCGGATTCTCTGTCACACACCTACATCTACAGCGCCGATGGTTTCCTTTGTACCCATAGTACAGGCTCGATTTGGATAAATATTATCAAAAAGAGTAAATATGGTCATGAATCCATCCATAGTTTTGAACTGCTGAGATGGACCATTGTACGTACCGTAAACTTGACGAAGTGCTCTATAAGTTGAACAGACCGCGAATTCTGGAACTAAAAATTTCACGATTTGTTAATGTTGTCCTGGTGCAAGTCTTTCCATAGTGATTTGACAAAATGTACTGAAAAACATAGATCCTATGTTACAAATTATATATAAAAAATAATATACCCCCATGCGATAGGGTATAAGAAGTCAAACGCTCTTCATTAGTATGACAGCTAGTTTGACAGTTCTCCTTATAGGAAATTCTATACCTCTAAACCTATCGTAGCAACATCCGTCTCAGTTACATGCGTTGCCGGCACATCCGCTCAAAAATTTCTAGTTTTAGTCTTCCAAAAAGTTTCGTTATTTCTCGCTAAATTGTTAACACATCACATATGTAAGGGCGTTTACATTCCTGTTTGAATCAGGAATACCGCTCGTCGCAGTCCAACGCACGAGCCCTTGATAATAACAAATCCGCAATCAAATTCTGCTCACTAGAACTCTGAGCATAGAACATGTCATAGCTTTAAAACCAAATCCTTGTCTGGAATATTTCAGAGCATTTTCCGTTGTCTTTGTTTATAACTTAAACGGTGCTACAGTATGGGTTGAATTTGGGCCTCAACTGAAATGTCTCTCTAATAAGCCTTGTATTTAGCTGACTGCCAGCTGCCTGAAAATCGGAGACCCTTTTGTTTTCGTGAAAATTTTCGACCTCGAGATTTTGATTGATTCTAACATTACGGTGATAGCGGAACTTCTCGAAAACGGCTCTAACGATTTTTATTAAACTTCTTATATGCTATAAGCATATTAGTTCCAACAAAACTGCATACCCAGTTTTTTTTTTCGATAAAATCCATATAACGGATTTTTGCATATAGAAAATCGTTAATTTCTCGCAAGCTATTTTGCCAAATTTAATGATATTGCATTTGTATACTACTATTACTGTTTTCATGAGTTCCATATATTTGGTTTTGGCCCAATCATCCCTAAACGGAATTTTCAGTTCTGGCCAATAACGGAAAATCATTATTTTTCACATGGACACTGATTACTTTCAATGACGGAATATTCGTTCGTATAATTTCATTTCGACATTATTTGTATCTTTTGTAGCATCATTAATCAAAATATATATTCTTGTGTATTTTTGCCAAATTTTTAAGAACGTCAAATTAACTCGCTGTGAAAGAGAAAGTTGCGTACGACCCATTCGTGCACCCACCACTAGCTTTTTATAATCTGAGCGCACTCAAGGGGTTATGAATACCCTTTATATGTTTTAGCACAGTGCGTGCGTTAAGGAAATTCGGGATGCACATTGGTTTAAAATGCCTGTAAGTTACAATGGAAAGGAAAAACTGAGCTTGGTAGAGCATTCCACATTCGTGTTGTTTGGTTTATGTACGAATCTCTATATTTCAGCGTTCGTCCGAAGATAGGCTTGAGGGTAAACTGATTTGCGTTCATAGCGTTATGAGTATTGTGGCCCGATCAGAAGGGGTGAAGTATTTTTTAAAAGCGATTAAGGAAACCTAGACATTTTGACACATTCTTAGCGACTTGGAATATGTGGTCGTTCCAACGTAAGTCGTTGCTAACACAAATACCTAGCATGGAAAGTTATTCGGTTTCTTCGACGTATGTGCCATTCATGGATAATGGCTCTAGATTTTGGTTTCGCTTAGCGACAGAAGACGGCATTGTGTTTTAAAAGCACTAAATTCTACTCTATTGGATTTACACCATTTGATGATGCTGTCAAGGTCGGAATTAAATGAGCTTAACATATGTTGTCGTTTAGATTCCACGTTCGAAGATGAGGGACGTGGACCTGAAAACGAATAGGAGAAGCTGAGAGTACTGTCATCAGCGAAGGAATGCATTGGATTAGAAGTAATAGACAGGAGATCATGGATAAAAATGAGAAAGAGAGACGGAGACAAAACTGAGCCTTGAGGGACACCAGCATTTATTTTGTGAGTTGCAGCCTTGAATCCGTCCAAAACAACTTGAATTGAACATTTCGAAAGATAATTTCTAATCCATAGAATAAGTTTTTCATCGATTCCAAATGCACGCATTTTCGACGTAAGGGTTTGAGGCCAAACCCTGTCGAATGTTTTTGAAATATCAAGTGCAACAATTTTACTTTCTCCAACATGGTGGATTAATTGGTTCCACTTTTCGGTGAGATATGTCATCAAATCACCAGTGGATCTGTTGCTGCGAAAACCATACTGCCGGTCATTAAGAAGTTTTCGTGTTTCGAGATATTTCATAAGCTGACGATTTATCAGCGTTTCCAGGACCTTGGAAAGAAGGGACGTTAGTGTAACTGGTCGGTACTTAGTGAGAGACGAAGATTCGCCTTTTTTTTTGGTACAGGCTGAACAAATGCAGTTTTCCATCTACTCGGAAAGAGACCTGGTGAGTAGGATAGATAAGAAAGCTTACGCAGTGGTTTTGCTAGCGTAGAAGAACACCTCTTCAGAATAATGAGGGAAATACCATCTGGACCAGCGGACTTGTGAATGTCAAGATCGAATAAATCTCTTACAACTGTACACTGTATGAGTACGAAAGTGAACTTGTCCTCTAGAATGATTTACGTTCTCAAGTACACGAGGAGACTGCACACAATCTGGCAATGTAGATCTGGCTGCGAAATGCACAGCAAGCAGATTGGCTTTGTCTAAAGAGCTGACAGCTGGAATGTCATTGTGAATAAGCGTCGGAACTGATGATGATGATATTTTTATATTTTTCATAAACTACAAATTTTGTTCGGTTTACCTCTGTTGGATTGGTTTTGTATAACCGAAAGTTTGTCTCTCTCAAACTAATAGCTTCTTTGCACCTCTAGTCATACCACCCTTTTGCCTTTGGTCTGATACTTTTTATTCTGTTGGGAATAAAAAATCGCATACCAAGGAGAATGATGTTTGATATCATATCAGCAACAGCATCCACGTCACTATCGAGGAAACATAGTGACCAGTTAAAATTCCTAAAAAAAACTGTTTAATGCTTCCCCATTGGCTTTCTCGTATTACCATACAGTCTGTTTGGAATCTGTTCTCTATCTCTCTGGTTGGAGTATTTTATGCTGCCACAAAGTTTGTTAGTCGGAAGCCGTTATCTGTTCGTGTAGGCTGTGCTTCCCAACTACCCCGCCGGAGATGTTTTGCTGATTTTTTATTGAAGTCCCCTGGTACGATTTTCACATCGTATTCCGGACAGACTCCTTAGGGGTCGCAAAATACCTCCTTGGTAGGATCTTCAGTCTCATCGGTAGGGTCGTGTGCACATATGTGAATTCCTGATCCTGTCAAACGTATATTCTGGATTGCGGCAATTCCTTCCCTGTTTTTGAGCATCATCCGGAGTGTATAGCTTGCGTGAATTACGTTTTTAATAAAACCATTTTTTTTTATGTATTATTGTTTATTGTTTATTTTTTTTCACTTTATATTTTTTTGTTAACAAACTGATTTTTATAGCATACAAACTCAATAGGGTCAAATTATCGACTAACTCGTCTGCTTCTTAATTTCTTCGTAGAACCCAAATATATTACTACCAACGCCAAAGCTCGCTCACGATGACAAATGAAGGGTTTAGTCGATGCTTTCGTGAGAGCCCAACATTATCAGTACAGTTCCGCCAATATCCATATGCGTTCACTGATAAGCATCTTCTCCTATTGCTAAGTTGTAAACAAGCTAGAAGTCCCGCGTTGTTGTTTATCATTTCGCCAGCATTGTTAGCATCTCTTTGCGGTTTTTGTTACCAAGCAGAGTTTATTGGTTTGAGCTGGCATTTTATCAGCTCAATGAATTTCTACGTTGATGCATTGGTGATGTTGCTATGTAACTCGTGCGTTCCTGGTTCAAAGGTTCATACTCGTAAATAGTAGTTCGTATAGTTTTAATATGCTGTAGTTGGAATATACTGTGAGTGCGCGTATTAATCGCGCTTTCATCTGCTGTCGCCAAGACTTTGAACAGATATTGAGTCCCATCTACGGTCAGCGTACTAGCCACTCACCAGTCACTACGGAAGGGTGGAAGTCGAAGCTGGTAAGCATCAGCTAGATGAAAACTTAAGGCTTCTTAAAATCACATTCCCTACTATTTTACCGCCATAAAGTTCTACTTACCTAAAGTCGAGTACACGAACTGAGGACGAACTGAGACTGATTTCAAACAATTCGGCGGAAGTGGTTATAAAGCCTTCTCTCAGTGATTTTCACATTTACAACGACTTTTCTATCGATATTTTGTTTTACGATTGAACTTCTGTAATTCAGATCGGCAGGCAGAGACAAAAGATTCAAAAATGTCATTGGGTCGTTGGTCGTGTTGCACAAAAATCGGTTTCTCGTTGTCACGATATGAAGATAGGGAAATCAGTGGCCTCCTGTGAACTTATGGTAAGGCGCTTTATAAAACATCCACCGTCACTAGCTTAACTCTCAATATCCCAGAAGTAGCCAGAAGGTGCTGATTACTTTAAAAGGATGCGTTTTCGAAAGTAGGCCATGTTACTTACAAAACTAGATCATCCAAATATTGTTCGATATTATGAATTTTGGGACGTCCGTGTTGGTACGCGAAGAAACACTGCCAATATCACCGAATTATTGGAACACTTTATGAGTATGCTGCGGTAATGTTGCTTCCTTTCGAATCGTTACTCATGCCGATTCCTTAATTTCGCAGCTATGCAGAAATTATCACAAAGATTACAAAAAATTACTGAATTATCACATGGGTACATTTGGAACACAAGGATTTCTGGCACCCGAGATTTATGATTTGTTTTATGACGAAGCTATCGATGCTAACATCGGAGTATCCCTACTGGGAGTGCTACTCGCCGAAACAAATCTGCAAAAGGGTTATCAAAGGTATTAAGCCCAAGTCTTTTGGCAGAGCTATAGAAATGGATGTGCGCACTTCAATAGGGTGGTACATTCAAACTAAGAAGAAGAATCGCCCCACTTGCAAGGATTTGATAAAATCAGAGCTAATCCGGAAGCCATGTAAATCAGAGGATTTGACGGCTGATGTGGTAAGTTGTATTAATTCGTATCAAAGACATAAAAGTGATCGTGACGTTATTCATGAGCCTTTGTTTCAAGAATAATTTGCTACTGCAATGCTATCACAGTCCTATTAGCATCAACCTAAATGATTTGGATTCGGTTCAAATATGAGTTGAAGAAGAACACGATAATTCAAAGTGAACGACAAAGTAAAACCAATTTTCTAATTTCTTCAAAAACGTTATAAATATTTATTGATATTTTTTACCAACACTTATTACGTTACCAACTTGAATGTGATGTCTGCTGCGGTCAAAAACTAAGTGGACGAGAAACGCACAAATCACCCACAAGCTGGTACAACAAAATCAAAAGTTGTGCATAGCATAAATGCATTTGTTGTTGCAGTTCAACATAAAAAAAAACGGTGCACACATAAATTGTTGCTGTATCATAACGCGACCAACATTATGTGCTGGCGAATTGTTGTTGTACTATAACGCAGTGCGTGCGGTTAACATTCAAAGTGTTATTGAAGTGTTAAATGCATAGGTTTTGTTGTAAGAACTTATGTGTAAATATACAGTGAGTCAAAGTAATTATTTATACAAAAGAATACGATTTTAGATAATGAAATAAATTTAAACAAATTAAATATAGCGATTTCTAATCTCAAACATCCCGGCCCCCCTGGAACAAGTTTCAGGAAATGGGGAGAGCCGCTAATTTAGCAATAGGTCGAACAAATATGCCTCTGCTGGTAGTGATGGTAGCAACATGTACACGTCCGTCTTGGCCAGCAGTAACGTCTTTGATTTTCCCAAGAAGCCATTTGGTTGGTGGTAACTTGGGCTCCTTCATCACAACGACATCACCTGGGTTAAAGTTTACAGTTGCCTGCTGCCACTTAGGACGCTCCTGAAGTGATGTGATGTATTCCATCCTCCATCTTTTCCAAAACTCCTGGACCATGCTCTGAATGTGATTCCAGTGCGCCAAACGATTTGGGGATGCATCGAGTAGACTGGGCTCTGGAACAGCGGTTAAAGGCTCACCTATAAGAAAATGTGCAGGGGTTAAAGGATTTGTATCATCGTCAGATAAAACACATAAAGGACGAGAGTTTAGGATTGATTCTATTTGAGTTAATATGGTGTACAACTCCTCGAACGTTAGAATAGAGTTTCCAACAACACGTCGCAAGTGCAATTTAACGGAACGTACTCCAGACTCCCACAATCCACCGAAATGTGGTGCGGATGGTGGAATAAAGTGCCACGAGATTCCATCTTTTGCCAGAGCTGCAGCGACGTCATCGTTATGGATCTGAGACATTACCACCTGATACATTTCATCTAGGCAACGACGAGCGCCTTGGAAATTTGTTCCATTATCACTATAAATGTTAGTGCATTTTCCACGACGAGAAACAAATCGACGCAAGGCAGCCAAAAACGCATCAGTGGTCAGATCACTTACCAATTCAAGGTGCATAGCCTTTGTTGACATACACACAAACAGAGCGATGTATGCCTTGGAGAATTTAGGATTGCGACCACGAGACAATTTGATGGTAAGTGGGCCAGCATAATCGCATCCAGTATTTGTAAACGGTCGACTCAGTTGTATCCGCTGCAATGGTAGGTCACCCATCAGCTGAGTACTTGTATGCTTTCTTTGCATAAAGCACACCTTGCAGGAATGTACAATCTTTCGAATCAAGTTTCTGCTACCCAATATCCAGTACTGTTGTCGAAGAATTACGAACGTCTCAGATACTCCTGTGTGAAGATAGTTTATATGGATACCTGTGACTATAATAAACGAAACATGATTATTATTTGTTAAAATGATAGGATGTTTTATATTATAGGCGATATTCGCATGTTTTAATCTTCCTCTAACACGAAGAAGTCCGTCTTTGTCGATGAATGGTGAGTATTTTAGTAGCTGTGACTTAGCAGGTAATGTTTGGTGGTCAACCAAATGACGAATCTCGTTTCTAAATGTTCTATGTTGAACATGTTTGATGATAAGTATTTGTGCTGAACGAAGATCAGTTAAACTGAGACCAGAAATACGTCGATTTGGCTTTGTTGAACGGCAGTTTGACAAAAAACGAAGACAATATGCGACGATTCGTTGCAATCGATTCCAAGATGAGATTTTGTTGATAAGGATTTGCAAAGCGTTGTCGTCCTCGGTGACGGCGAGTGTTAACTTAGGAACACGTCTTTCTTCGATGGCAGCAGTTTCTATTGTCGATTGTCGTCTAACGAATTGGGATTTGGGCCACTGCTGTTCGGGTGACATCAAAAAATATGGTCCATTCCACCAAAGGTTATGCTGTAACAGTTTGGATGGCAGTATACCTCGCGACGCACAGTCTGCTGCGTTTAATTCCGACGCGATATAGTCCCAAGAATGTCGTGGAATTGATTCGAGTATAGCAGCTGTACGGTTAGCAACAAATGTATTCCAACGCCGTGGTGGCGAAGAAAGCCAATGCAACACAATCTCCGAGTCACACCACGCAAAGATTTTTGTAATATTTATCGGAAGTGAAGATTTTACGAGAGTGAAAAGTCTGGATAATAACAGAGCTCCACATAGCTCCAGTCGCGGGATCAACACGGGTTTCAACGGATCAACCTTCGTTTTCGCGGCAATCATTGTTGTTTTAAAATTATCATCCGAATTACGGCAACGGGCATATATAACAGCTCCATAAGCAACAGATGAAGCATCAAAAAACCCTGAAGTTCTATACCATCAGATTCCAAAGATGCGATATATCTTGGTACACGTATTTCTTGAAAATGGTGTAATTCTTGGCGATATGTTAACCATTTTTGAGCTATGTGAGAAGGTAGCGGATCATCCCAGTTCAGCTTCAATTCGGTAGACCAAAATTCTTGGAATAAAGTTTTAAAAAGAACAACTGATGGAGCCAAAAAGCCTAGAGGATCAAAGATTTGTGCAATTTCAGATAACAAAATTCGTCTGGTTGGCAAAACATGTTCAGATGACTTGCCCATTCGAAAGGAAAATTGATCACTTACAGGGCTCCAAAACATTCCAAGAACTTTTATGGACGATTTGGATTGTTCCGGATTAAGCCAGGACATTTCGCAATCATCTCTTGGTAGCTGCGATATCAACGGCCAACAGTTTGAAGTCCATTTGCGCAGCTCGAATTTAGCTTTCGACAATAGCTCAACGAGTTCACACTTTAGAGCTATAGAGCTATAGTGCCCGTCATGATATCATCTACGTATACATCATGTAACAGCACTCGAGAAGCAATTGGATAATGAATCTGGTAATCCTCGGCAAGTTGTTTTAACACGCGAACTGACAAGAAAGGAGCAGAGGCACTACCATATGTTACGGTACGCAAACGATAGTGTTGGATCTCATCGGTAAAACTATCACGCCATACAATGCGTTGAAAGTCTGTATCTTGGTCAGCTATCCAGATCTGTCGGACCATCTTCACTATATCGGCGGTAAAGACGTATCTATGCTGGCGAAACCGTAAACAAACTCCCATTAGATCGCGCTGTATAGGTGGACCGATGAGTAATTTAGAATTGAGCGAGTTTCCTGAAGAGTCTTTCACAGAACCATCGAATACAACTCGCAGTTTTGTTGAACAACTACCGGGCTTAAAAACCGCTTGATGTGGTAAGTAAAAACATTTACCCGAAGCTGTGTTCAAGTGTTCTGAAGGTATTTGAGTCATGTGGCCCAATGATTTATACTCCTGCATAAACTTTGTGTAGGCCTGATGTAACTCTGGATTCGAAAAAAATCGACGTTCCATTGACCGTAAACGCGAAATCGCAGATGAAAGAGAATTCCCAAATATCGGAGATGGGTCGTTGAATGGAAGTTGAACAATATATCTTCCATCCGCCGAGCGAGTAAAAGTTTTTTTGAAATGAATTTCAGCTGGATCATTAATGGCCGTTAGATCCGTTAGAGGGGACACATCTTCTAACTCGCAAAATCTCTGCAAGAGGACATCAATATCGATAGAAGAGTGGAACGCCGAAAATGAGTGAGATGCGTTGGGTTCGAAAACTTCACCGGATATAACCCAACCGAATGTCGTGTTTTGAGCGACTGGAACTCCTAACGAACCTCGAATTTGTCCTCCTTCTAAAATATCCCACAGCTTGTCTGCTCCTAAAAGGATATCTACAGGACCTGGTACATTGAAAAATGGATCTGCTAAATTTAACTTCATTATCTGCGACATAGAAGAAACATCGACGGACTGAGAGGGTAGTTTTAAAGTCAGCTTAGGAAGAATGAATGCATCGAACGAAAGGACAGCTGAACTATGAAGCGAAAACATATGTATTGGAACATAACCCCTTGTATAACCTGCTTCAGATGACGGTATTTGCGACTGATACCGAGCATTTGTGCAAACGATTCAACGATGAATGAAACTTGTGACCCCGAATCAAGTAAAACTCTACAATTCACAAAATTTCCCTGATTTGTTTTTATCTTGGCTAGTATAGTTGGAAGAACAGTTTGTTTGCGATGACCAAGCTCAATCGAATGATTATTAACGATCTGTTGGGAGGAGTTGTTCGACGACGAATTTGATTGTTGCGTTGATGAGGAAGGTAAGTCAACAGATGCTGATGTTTGTGCACCATCATGTTCCGCCGGAACACACCCGACAGCGAAACGTGGATCGGCATTTATTCGATGAATGCCCGATTCGTAAACAATTAAAGCAAAGCGATTTGGTTTTCACGAAGTTTCTACGCGAAGTGATATCTAGTGCGACAAATTCTGAGCACTGTGAAAGAATATGATCCTTCTCACACTTAGGGCATTGAATTTTATGATTCGATTCCGCGAAATGAGCTTTAATTTGTCCATGAGATTTGCCACGCGAAGAAATTGAACGGTTCAGTGATTGACACGATTCAAGAGCATCGCATCTTGCTTCTAAAAATGATAAAAGTTCATCAATGCGGCAATCATCGCGATCACCCACTTTCTCTGCCCAAGCTTGCTTTGTATCACTATCTAATTTGTTGAGCCATATGTGTATAACCCACGGATCGCGACCGATTTGCTCAGCGGCATGAAGTCCACGAATAACTTCATCCGCACCATCGGTTATCTTTCTCAAAATCTGTACATTAGTCGTATTAACCGACGGAAGCGACAAGAAAGTTTGTATGTAAGATTGCACAATTAGATTACTGCGATCGTATCTATTTTCTAAGCGTTCCCACGCTTCGATATAATTCGCGTCTGATATGCGCATATTTTGCACCAAAGTTGCAGGACCATCACGAAAAAATGAAATAAGATAACGAAACTTTTGTGTAGATGTGAGATGCGGATTGCTGTCAACCAAACCTGTAAAAAGATCTCGAAATGCGGGCCAATCTTTATACTCGCCCGAAAAGAATGGTATATTTATTTTGGGAAGATTCACTGCGGAGCAATTTGCAGAGTTAGAGTTTAATTTCTCTAAAAACGACGACTGTTGTGTTGCCAGCCTTTCAACCATTGAAATGTTCTCAACATTCACTGCACCACGCGGTGGTTGTTTTTCACGAATTGCTCGCGTAAAAGTTGAATTTGCGGAAAAATATCGATTCTCGTACTCACTAAACTCTTCTTCAAGGGCCTCTATTTCATTCCCATCCACTTCCTCCAAAAGTTGATTATGCAGCCAAGAAAAATCTGTCCACGCATCATCTAATTTCCGTAATCGAACTTCAAGCATTTCTATCGGTGTATTTGCATCTATAGTGCTTGTAAAGGTTGTCGCGCGCGTTAACCGACCTTTAGCGTTTCCACGTTTCACTTTAAGCGAATTCATTTCTCACGAACACGAGTTGAAAAGAAGATAATAATATCAAGAAATGAATGCCTAATGCGAATTGTTCTTTAATGTACAGGCACACTATTCAGACCACAGCACTATTCGAATTGCATTAAAACACTTACCTATGAATTGTTCACTTTTGATATAATTTTCAAGTTCTTCGTATAAAAGGGAAATAGTCATTTATTGGAATATTAATCAATATTATATTCGGCCTTGAAGGACCAGTTAATGATTTGGATTCGGTTCAAATATGAATTGAAGAAGAACACGATAATTCAAAGTGAACGACAAAGTAAAACCAATTTTCTAATTTCTTCAAAAACGTTATAAATATTTATTGATATTTTTTACCAACACTTATTACGTTACCAACTTGAATGTGATGTCTGCTGCGGTCAAAAACTAAGTGGACGAGAAACGCACAAATCACCCACAAGCTGGTACAACAAAATCAAAAGTTGTGCATAGCATAAATGCATTTGTTGTTGCAGTTCAACATAAAAAAAAACGGTGCACACATAAATTGTTGCTGTATCATAACGCGACCAACATTATGTGCTGGCGAATTGTTGTTGTACTATAACGCAGTGCGTGCGGTTAACATTCAAAGTGTTATTGAAGTGTTAAATGCAAAGGTTTTGTTGTAAGAACTTATGTGTAAATATACAGTGAGTCAAAGTAATTATTTATACAAAAGAATACGATTTTAGATAATGAAATAAATTTAAACAAATTAAATATAGCGATTTCTAATCTCAAACATCCCGGCCCCCCTGGAACAAGTTTCAGGAAATGGGGAGAGCCGCTAATTTAGCAATAGGTCGAACAAATATGCCTCTGCTGGTAGTGATGGTAGCAACATGTACACGTCCGTCTTGGCCAGCAGTAACGTCTTTGATTTTCCCAAGAAGCCATTTGGTTGGTGGTAACTTGGGCTCCTTGATCACAACGACATCACCTGGGTTAAAGTTTACAGTTGCCTGCTGCCACTTAGGACGCTCCTGAAGTGATGTGATGTATTCCATCCTCCATCTTTTCCAAAACTCCTGGACCATGCTCTGAATGTGATTCCAGTGCGCCAAACGATTTGGGGATGCATCGAGTAGACTGGGCTCTGGAACAGCGGTTAAAGGCTCACCTATAAGAAAATGTGCAGGGGTTAAAGGATTTGTATCATCGTCAGATAAAACACATAAAGGACGAGAGTTTAGGATTGATTCTATTTGAGTTAATATGGTGTACAACTCCTCGAACGTTAGAATAGAGTTTCCAACAACACGTCGCAAGTGCAATTTAACGGAACGTACTCCAGACTCCCACAATCCACCGAAATGTGGTGCGGATGGTGGAATAAAGTGCCACCAGATTCCATCTTTTGCCAGAGCTGCAGCGACGTCATCGTTATGGATCTGAGACATTACCACCTGATACATTTCATCTAGGCAACGACGAGCGCCTTGGAAATTTGTTCCATTATCACTATAAATGTTAGTGCATTTTACACGACGAGAAACAAATCGACGCAAGGCAGCCAAGAACGCATCAGTGGTCAGATCACTTACCAATTCAAGGTGCATAGCCTTTGTTGACATACACACAAACAGAGCGATGTATGCCTTGGAGAATTTAGGATTGCGACCACGAGACAATTTGATGGTAAGTGGGCCAGCATAATCGCATCCAGTATTTGTAAACGGTCGACTCAGTTGTATCCGCTGCAATGGTAGGTCACCCATCAGCTGAGTACTTGTATGCTTTCTTTGCATAAAGCACACCTTGCAGGAATGTACAATCTTTCGAATCAAGTTTCTGCTACCCAATATCCAGTACTGTTGTCGAAGAATTACGAACGTCTCAGATACTCCTGTGTGAAGATAGTTTATATGGATACCTGTGACTATAATAAACGAAACATGATTATTATTTGTTAAAATGATAGGATGTTTTATATTATAGGCGATATTCGCATGTTTTAATCTTCCTCTAACACGAAGAAGTCCGTCTTTGTCGATGAATGGTGAGTATTTTAGTAGCTGTGACTTAGCAGGTAATGTTTGGTGGTCAACCAAATGACGAATCTCGTTTCTAAATGTTCTATGTTGAACATGTTTGATGATAAGTATTTGTGCTGAACGAAGATCAGTTAAACTGAGACCAGAAATACGTTGATTTGGCTTTGTTGAACGGCAGTTTGACAAAAAACGAAGACAATATGCGACGATTCGTTGCAATCGATTCCAAGATGAGATTTTGTTGATAAGGATTTGCAAAGTGTTGTCGTCCTCGGTGACGGCGAGTGTTAACTTAGGAACACGTCTTTCTTCGATGGCAGCAGTTTCTCCTGTCGATTGTCGTCTAACGAATTGGGATTTGGGCCACTGCTGTTCGGGTGACATCAAAAAATATGGTCCATTCCACCAAAGGTTATGCTGTAACAGTTTGGATGGCAGTATACCTCGCGACGCACAGTCTGCTGGGTTTAATTCCGACGCGATATAGTCCCAAGAATGTCGTGGAATTGATTCGAGTATAGCAGCTGTACGGTTAGCAACAAATGTGTTCCAACGCCGTGGTGGCGAAGAAAGCCAATGCAACACAATCTCCGAGTCACACCACGCAAAGATTTTTGTAATATTTATCGGAAGTGAAGATTTTACGAGAGTGAAAAGTCTGGATAATAACAGAGCTCCACATAGCTCCAGTCGCGGGATCAACACGGGTTTCAACGGATCAACCTTCGTTTTCGCGGCAATCATTGTTGTTTTAAAATTATCATGCGAATTACGGCAACGGGCATATATAACAGCTCCATAAGCAACAGATGAAGCATCACAAAAACCATGAAGTTCTATACCATCAGATTCCAAAGATGCGATATATCTTGGTACACGTATTTCTTGAAAATGGTGTAATTCTTGGCGATATGTTAACCATTTTTGAGCTATGTGAGAAGGTAGCGGATCATCCCAGTTCAGCTTCAATTCGGTAGACCAAAATTCTTGGAATAAAGTTTTAAAAAGAACAACTGATGGAGCCAAAAAGCCTAGAGGATCAAAGATTTGTGCAATTTCAGATAACAAAATTCGTCTGGTTGGCAAAACATGTTCAGATGACTTGCCCATTCGAAAGGAAAATTGATCACTTACAGGGCTCCAAAACATTCCAAGAACTTTTATGGACGATTTGGATTGTTCCGGATTAAGCCAGGACATTTCGCAATCATCTCTTGGTAGCTGCGATATCAACGGCCAACAGTTTGAAGTCCATTTGCGCAGCTCGAATTTAGCTTTCGACAATAGCTCAACGAGTTCACACTTTAGAGCTATAGAGCTATAGTGCCCGTCATGATATCATCTACGTATACATCATGTAACAGCACTCGAGAAGCAATTGGATAATGAATCTGGTAATCCTCGGCAAGTTGTTTTAACACGCGAACTGACAAGAAAGGAGCAGAGGCAGTACCATATGTTACGGTACGCAAACGATAGTGTTGGATCTCATCGGTAAAACTATCACGCCATACAATGCGTTGAAAGTCTGTATCTTGGTCAGCTATCCAGATCTGTCGGACCATCTTCACTATATCGGCGGTAAAGACGTATCTATGCTGGCGAAACCGTAAACAAACTCCCATTAGATCGCGCTGTATAGGTGGACCGATGAGTAATTTAGAATTGAGCGAGTTTCCTGAAGAGTCTTTCACAGAACCATCGAATACAACTCGCAGTTTTGTTGAACAACTACCGGGCTTAAAAACCGCATGATGTGGTAAGTAAAAACATTTACCCGAAGCTGTGTTCAAGTGTTCTGAAGGTATTTGAGTCATGTGGCCCAATGATTTATACTCCTGCATAAACTTTGTGTAGGCCTGATGTAACTCTGGATTCGAAAAAAATCGACGTTCCATTGACCGTAAACGCGAAATCGCAGATGAAAGAGAATTCCCAAATATCGGAGATGGGTCGTTGAATGGAAGTTGAACAATATATCTTCCATCCGCCGAGCGAGTAAAAGTTTTTTTGAAATGAATTTCAGCTGGATCATTAATGGCCGTTAGATCCGTTAGAGGGGACACATCTTCTAACTCCCAAAATCTCTGCAAGAGGACATCAATATCGATAGAAGAGTGGAACGCCGAAAATGAGTGAGATGCGTTGGGTTCGAAAACTTCACCGGATATAACCCAACCGAATGTCGTGTTTTGAGCGACTGGAACTCCTAACGAACCTCGAATTTGTCCTCCTTCTAAAATATCCCACAGCTTGTCTGCTCCTAAAAGGATATCTACAGGACCTGGTACATTGAAAAATGGATCTGCTAAATTTAACTTCATTATCTGCGACATAGAAGAAACATCGACGGACTGAGAGGGTAGTTTTAAAGTCAGCTTAGGAAGAATGAATGCATCGAACGAAAGGACAGCTGAACTATGAAGCGAAAACATATGTATTGGAACATAACCCCTTGTATAACCTGCTTCAGATGACGATAAACCGAGAATTGGAATACGAGCGTGTTTGCGACTGATACCGAGCATTTGTGCAAACGATTCAACGATGAATGAAACTTGTGACCCCGAATCAAGTAAAACTCTACAATTCACAAAATTTCCCTGATTTGTTTTTATCTTGGCTAGTATAGTTGGAAGAACAGTTTGTTTGCGATGACCAAGCTCAATCGAATGATTATTAACGATCTGTTGGGAGGAGTTGTTCGACGACGAATTTGATTGTTGCGTTGATGAGGAAGGTAAGTCAACAGATGCTGATGTTTGTGCACCATCATGTTCTGCCGGAACACACCCGACAGCGAAACGTGGATCGGCATTTATTCGATGAATGCCCGATTCGTAAACAATTAAAGCAAAGCGATTTGGTTTTCACGAAGTTTCTACGCGAAGTGATATCTAGTGCGACAAATTCTGAGCACTGTGAAAGAATATGATCCTTCTCACACTTAGGGCATTGAATTTTATGATTCGATTCCGCGAAATGAGCTTTAATTTGTCCATGAGATTTGCCACGCGAAGAAATTGAACGGTTCAGTGATTGACACGATTCAAGAGCATCGCATCTTGCTTCTAAAAATGATAAAAGTTCATCAATGCGGCAATCATCGCGATCACCCACTTTCTCTGCCCAAGCTTGCTTTGTATCACTATCTAATTTGTTGAGCCATATGTGTATAACCCACGGATCGCGACCGATTTGCTCAGCGGCATGAAGTCCACGAATAACTTCATCCGCACCATCGGTTATCTTTCTCAAAATCTGTACATTAGTCGTATTAACCGACGGAAGCGACAAGAAAGTTTGTATGTAAGATTGCACAATTAGATTACTGCGATCGTATCTATTTTCTAAGCGTTCCCACGCTTCGATATAATTCGCGTCTGATATGCGCATATTTTGCACCAAAGTTGCAGGACCATCACGAAAAAATGAAATAAGATAACGAAACTTTTGTGTAGATGTGAGATGCGGATTGCTGTCAACCAAACCTGTAAAAAGATCTCGAAATGCGGGCCAATCTTTATACTCGCCCGAAAAGAATGGTATATTTATTTTGGGAAGATTCACTGCGGAGCAATTTGCAGAGTTAGAGTTTAATTTCTCTAAAAACGACGACTGTTGTGTTGCCAGCCTTTCAACCATTGAAATGTTCTCAACATTCACTGCACCACGCGGTGGTTGTTTTTCACGAATTGCTCGCGTAAAAGTTGAATTTGCGGAAAAATATCGATTCTCGTACTCACTAAACTCTTCTTCAAGGGCCTCTATTTCATTCCCATCCACTTCCTCCAAAAGTTGATTATGCAGCCAAGAAAAATCTGTCCACGCATCATCTAATTTCCGTAATCGAACTTCAAGCATTTCTATCGGTGTATTTGCATCTATAGTGCTTGTAAAGGTTGTCGCGCGCGTTAACCGACCTTTAGCGTTTCCACGTTTCACTTTAAGCGAATTCATTTCTCACGAACACGAGTTGAAAAGAAGATAATAATATCAAGAAATGAATGCCTAATGCGAATTGTTCTTTAATGTACAGGCACACTATTCAGACCACAGCACTATTCGAATTGCATTAAAACACTTACCTATGAATTGTTCACTTTTGATATAATTTTCAAGTTCTTCGTATAAAAGGGAAATAGTCATTTATTGGAATATTAATCAATATTATATTCGGCCTTGAAGGACCAGTTAATGATTTGGATTCGGTTCAAATATGAATTGAAGAAGAACACGATAATTCAAAGTGAACGACAAAGTAAAACCAATTTTCTAATTTCTTCAAAAACGTTATAAATATTTATTGATATTTTTTACCAACACTTATTACGTTACCAACTTGAATGTGATGTCTGCTGCGGTCAAAAACTAAGTGGACGAGAAACGCACAAATCACCCACAAGCTGGTACAACAAAATCAAAAGTTGTGCATAGCATAAATGCATTTGTTGTTGCAGTTCAACATAAAAAAAAACGGTGCACACATAAATTGTTGCTGTATCATAACGCGACCAACATTATGTGCTGGCGAATTGTTGTTGTACTATAACGCAGTGCGTGCGGTTAACATTCAAAGTGTTATTGAAGTGTTAAATGCAAAGGTTTTGTTGTAAGAACTTATGTGTAAATATACAGTGAGTCAAAGTAATTATTTATACAAAAGAATACGATTTTAGATAATGAAATAAATTTAAACAAATTAAATATAGCGATTTCTAATCTCAAACATCCCGGCCCCCCTGGAACAAGTTTCAGGAAATGGGGAGAGCCGCTAATTTAGCAATAGGTCGAACAAATATGCCTCTGCTGGTAGTGATGGTAGCAACATGTACACGTCCGTCTTGGCCAGCAGTAACGTCTTTGATTTTCCCAAGAAGCCATTTGGTTGGTGGTAACTTGGGCTCCTTGATCACAACGACATCACCTGGGTTAAAGTTTACAGTTGCCTGCTGCCACTTAGGACGCTCCTGAAGTGATGTGATGTATTCCATCCTCCATCTTTTCCAAAACTCCTGGACCATGCTCTGAATGTGATTCCAGTGCGCCAAACGATTTGGGGATGCATCGAGTAGACTGGGCTCTGGAACAGCGGTTAAAGGCTCACCTATAAGAAAATGTGCAGGGGTTAAAGGATTTGTATCATCGTCAGATAAAACACATAAAGGACGAGAGTTTAGGATTGATTCTATTTGAGTTAATATGGTGTACAACTCCTCGAACGTTAGAATAGAGTTTCCAACAACACGTCGCAAGTGCAATTTAACGGAACGTACTCCAGACTCCCACAATCCACCGAAATGTGGTGCGGATGGTGGAATAAAGTGCCACCAGATTCCATCTTTTGCCAGAGCTGCAGCGACGTCATCGTTATGGATCTGAGACATTACCACCTGATACATTTCATCTAGGCAACGACGAGCGCCTTGGAAATTTGTTCCATTATCACTATAAATGTTAGTGCATTTTACACGACGAGAAACAAATCGACGCAAGGCAGCCAAAAACGCATCAGTGGTCAGATCACTTACCAATTCAAGGTGCATAGCCTTTGTTGACATACACACAAACAGAGCGATGTATGCCTTGGAGAATTTAGGATTGCGACCACGAGACAATTTGATGGTAAGTGGGCCAGCATAATCGCATCCAGTATTTGTAAACGGTCGACTCAGTTGTATCCGCTGCAATGGTAGGTCACCCATCAGCTGAGTACTTGTATGCTTTCTTTGCATAAAGCACACCTTGCAGGAATGTACAATCTTTCGAATCAAGTTTCTGCTACCCAATATCCAGTACTGTTGTCGAAGAATTACGAACGTCTCAGATACTCCTGTGTGAAGATAGTTTATATGGATACCTGTGACTATAATAAACGAAACATGATTATTATTTGTTAAAATGATAGGATGTTTTATATTATAGGCGATATTCGCATGTTTTAATCTTCCTCTAACACGAAGAAGTCCGTCTTTGTCGATGAATGGTGAGTATTTTAGTAGCTGTGACTTAGCAGGTAATGTTTGGTGGTCAACCAAATGACGAATCTCGTTTCTAAATGTTCTATGTTGAACATGTTTGATGATAAGTATTTGTGCTGAACGAAGATCAGTTAAACTGAGACCAGAAATACGTTGATTTGGCTTTGCTGAACGGCAGTTTGACAAAAAACGAAGACAATATGCGACGATTCGTTGCAATCGATTCCAAGATGAGATTTTGTTGATAAGGATTTGCAAAGTGTTGTCGTCCTCGGTGACGGCGAGTGTTAACTTAGGAACACGTCTTTCTTCGATGGCAGCAGTTTCTCCTGTCGATTGTCGTCTAACGAATTGGGATTTGGGCCACTGCTGTTCGGGTGACATCAAAAAATATGGTCCATTCCACCAAAGGTTATGCTGTAACAGTTTGGATGGCAGTATACCTCGCGACGCACAGTCTGCTGGGTTTAATTCCGACGCGATATAGTCCCAAGAATGTCGTGGAATTGATTCGAGTATAGCAGCTGTACGGTTAGCAACAAATGTGTTCCAACGCCGTGGTGGCGAAGAAAGCCAATGCAACACAATCTCCGAGTCACACCACGCAAAGATTTTTGTAATATTTATCGGAAGTGAAGATTTTACGAGAGTGAAAAGTCTGGATAATAACAGAGCTCCACATAGCTCCAGTCGCGGGATCAACACGGGTTTCAACGGATCAACCTTCGTTTTCGCGGCAATCATTGTTGTTTTAAAATTATCATCCGAATTACGGCAACGGGCATATATAACAGCTCCATAAGCAACAGATGAAGCATCACAAAAACCATGAAGTTCTATACCATCAGATTCCAAAGATGCGATATATCTTGGTAGACGTATTTCTTGAAAATGGTGTAATTCTTGGCGATATGTTAACCATTTTTGAGCTATGTGAGAAGGTAGCGGATCATCCCAGTTCAGCTTCAATTCGGTAGACCAAAATTCTTGGAATAAAGTTTTAAAAAGAACAACTGATGGAGCCAAAAAGCCTAGAGGATCAAAGATTTGTGCAATTTCAGATAACAAAATTCGTCTGGTTGGCAAAACATGTTCAGATGACTTGCCCATTCGAAAGGAAAATTGATCACTTACAGGGCTCCAAAACATTCCAAGAACTTTTATGGACGATTTGGATTGTTCCGGATTAAGCCAGGACATTTCGCAATCATCTCTTGGTAGCTGCGATATCAACGGCCAACAGTTTGAAGTCCATTTGCGCAGCTCGAATTTAGCTTTCGACAATAGCTCAACGAGTTCACACTTTAGAGCTATAGAGCTATAGTGCCCGTCATGATATCATCTACGTATACATCATGTAACAGCACTCGAGAAGCAATTGGATAATGAATCTGGTAATCCTCGGCAAGTTGTTTTAACACGCGAACTGACAAGAAAGGAGCAGAGGCAGTACCATATGTTACGGTACGCAAACGATAGTGTTGGATCTCATCGGTAAAACTATCACGCCATACAATGCGTTGAAAGTCTGTATCTTGGTCAGCTATCCAGATCTGTCGGACCATCTTCACTATATCGGCGGTAAAGACGTATCTATGCTGGCGAAACCGTAAACAAACTCCCATTAGATCGCGCTGTATAGGTGGACCGATGAGTAATTTAGAATTGAGCGAGTTTCCTGAAGAGTCTTTCACAGAACCATCGAATACAACTCGCAGTTTTGTTGAACAACTACCGGGCTTAAAAACCGCTTGATGTGGTAAGTAAAAACATTTACCCGAAGCTGTGTTCAAGTGTTCTGAAGGTATTTGAGTCATGTGGCCCATTGATTTATACTCCTGCATAAACTTTGTGTAGGCCTGATGTAACTCTGGATTCGAAAAAAATCGACGTTCCATTGACCGTAAACGCGAAATCGCAGATGAAAGAGAATTCCCAAATATCGGAGATGGGTCGTTGAATGGAAGTTGAACAATATATCTTCCATCCGCCGAGCGAGTAAAAGTTTTTTTGAAATGAATTTCAGCTGGATCATTAATGGCCGTTAGATCCGTTAGAGGGGACACATCTTCTAACTCGCAAAATCTCTGCAAGAGGACATCAATATCGATAGAAGAGTGGAACGCCGAAAATGAGTGAGATGCGTTGGGTTCGAAAACTTCACCGGATATAACCCAACCGAATGTCGTGTTTTGAGCGACTGGAACTCCTAACGAACCTCGAATTTGTCCTCCTTCTAAAATATCCCACAGCTTGTCTGCTCCTAAAAGGATATCTACAGGACCTGGTACATTGAAAAATGGATCTGCTAAATTTAACTTCATTATCTGCGACATAGAAGAAACATCGACGGACTGAGAGGGTAGTTTTAAAGTCAGCTTAGGAAGAATGAATGCATCGAACGAAAGGACAGCTGAACTATGAAGCGAAAACATATGTATTGGAACATAACCCCTTGTATAACCTGCTTCAGATGACGATAAACCGAGAATTGGAATACGAGCGTATTTGCGACTGATACCGAGCATTTGTGCAAACGATTCAACGATGAATGAAACTTGTGACCCCGAATCAAGTAAAACTCTACAATTCACAAAATTTCCCTGATTTGTTTTTATCTTGGCTAGTATAGTTGGAAGAACAGTTTGTTTGCGATGACCAAGCTCAATCGAATGATTATTAACGATCTGTTGGGAGGAGTTGTTCGACGACGAATTTGATTGTTGCGTTGATGAGGAAGGTAAGTCAACAGATGCTGATGTTTGTGCACCATCATGTTCCGCCGGAACACACCCGACAGCGAAACGTGGATCGGCATTTATTCGATGAATGCCCGATTCGTAAACAATTAAAGCAAAGCGATTTGGTTTTCACGAAGTTTCTACGCGAAGTGATATCTAGTGCGACAAATTCTGAGCACTGTGAAAGAATATGATCCTTCTCACACTTAGGGCATTGAATTTTATGATTCGATTCCGCGAAATGAGCTTTAATTTGTCCATGAGATTTGCCACGCGAAGAAATTGAACGGTTCAGTGATTGACACGATTCAAGAGCATCGCATCTTGCTTCTAAAAATGATAAAAGTTCATCAATGCGGCAATCATCGCGATCACCCACTTTCTCTGCCCAAGCTTGCTTTGTATCACTATCTAATTTGTTGAGCCATATGTGTATAACCCACGGATCGCGACCGATTTGCTCAGCGGCATGAAGTCCACGAATAACTTCATCCGCACCATCGGTTATCTTTCTCAAAATCTGTACATTAGTCGTATTAACCGACGGAAGCGACAAGAAAGTTTGTATGTAAGATTGCACAATTAGATTACTGCGATCGTATCTATTTTCTAAGCGTTCCCACGCTTCGATATAATTCGCGTCTGATATGCGCATATTTTGCACCAAAGTTGCAGGACCATCACGAAAAAATGAAATAAGATAACGAAACTTTTGTGTAGATGTGAGATGCGGATTGCTGTCAACCAAACCTGTAAAAAGATCTCGAAATGCGGGCCAATCTTTATACTCGCCCGAAAAGAATGGTATATTTATTTTGGGAAGATTCACTGCGGAGCAATTTGCAGAGTTAGAGTTTAATTTCTCTAAAAACGACGACTGTTGTGTTGCCAGCCTTTCAACCATTGAAATGTTCTCAACATTCACTGCACCACGCGGTGGTTGTTTTTCACGAATTGCTCGCGTAAAAGTTGAATTTGCGGAAAAATATCGATTCTCGTACTCACTAAACTCTTCTTCAAGGGCCTCTATTTCATTCCCATCCACTTCCTCCAAAAGTTGATTATGCAGCCAAGAAAAATCTGTCCACGCATCATCTAATTTCCGTAATCGAACTTCAAGCATTTCTATCGGTGTATTTGCATCTATAGTGCTTGTAAAGGTTGTCGCGCGCGTTAACCGACCTTTAGCGTTTCCACGTTTCACTTTAAGCGAATTCATTTCTCACGAACACGAGTTGAAAAGAAGATAATAATATCAAGAAATGAATGCCTAATGCGAATTGTTCTTTAATGTACAGGCACACTATTCAGACCACAGCACTATTCGAATTGCATTAAAACACTTACCTATGAATTGTTCACTTTTGATATAATTTTCAAGTTCTTCGTATAAAAGGGAAATAGTCATTTATTGGAATATTAATCAATATTATATTCGGCCTTGAAGGACCAGTTAATGATTTGGATTCGGTTCAAATATGAATTGAAGAAGAACACGATAATTCAAAGTGAACGACAAAGTAAAACCAATTTTCTAATTTCTTCAAAAACGTTATAAATATTTATTGATATTTTTTACCAACACTTATTACGTTACCAACTTGAATGTGATGTCTGCTGCGGTCAAAAACTAAGTGGACGAGAAACGCACAAATCACCCACAAGCTGGTACAACAAAATCAAAAGTTGTGCATAGCATAAATGCATTTGTTGTTGCAGTTCAACATAAAAAAAAACGGTGCACACATAAATTGTTGCTGTATCATAACGCGACCAACATTATGTGCTGGCGAATTGTTGTTGTACTATAACGCAGTGCGTGCGGTTAACATTCAAAGTGTTATTGAAGTGTTAAATGCATAGGTTTTGTTGTAAGAACTTATGTGTAAATATACAGTGAGTCAAAGTAATTATTTATACAAAATAATAAGATTTTAGATAATGAAATGAATTTAAACAAATTAAATATAGCGATTTCTAATCTCAAACACTAAACTTCAAAACGAAGTATAAAGCAAAAAGAAAGTATGTAGTTCCATTAATCGAAATGGAGAATACAAAATTAAAGTCAGTCAGATGTATAATGGCAACACCATTCAGATTTTGTAGCCAAAGCAGCGACATCTAAATTAACTTAACTTTTTAGAGCTTAAAGATATTTTATACCAGTCCAGCTGGTACTTCTATATTCAAGCCAAGGTCTTGAATTATGTTCTCATGTTTGAAGTTCCGCCCGAGAATAAACACTGAACTGTAGAGGACTGTGTCGGGGTATTTGTCAGCAACGAGCAATCTAACTTACAGATGATTCCTAGCTTACATCGAATCTTTTTTCCCGTTTGCGTTGACAGACTATGGTGACAAGGATTCAACTTAGAACTATACGAACTGTACAGCAACATGCTCCTAGCAAAAGCTCGGCATTGGACACATAAAGATGACAAGGACATAAAGAACGAATTGACATAAATATTCTTTGTCACAGAGATTCCAAGCCAGACGTCGGACACGATTGAGAAAAACCTCGCTGTGGCGCGCATAAGTAGAATTCAACCTCAACAAACTTGGAGAGTGCGACTCGAGGCAGTTAGCTAAAGAGCGGGCTAATAAGAGAGGCATGTTGGTTGAGGCCCTGGTTCATTCCAGACTGTAGCGCCACTTAAGGTAGATAACAAATTTTGTAACAAGAAAAAAAAATGAAGAAATGAAACGAAGAATCAATAAAACAGACCGTAATAGATGTCACAGATTTTCATCCTCCCTGCTGGCAGCCTTATTGTATGACGGTTTCAATTTGTGTTTCATGATTGTTTGAGTATCGTTTTAAGCTGTATCCAATGGGGGTATATTGGTTTGGACACATAGTTTGTAAAATAGAGAAATAAATTAGCTAGGTATGCATCAAAGTATATCGATCGACTCAGAATCGATAGCTGAGTCGATTTAGCTATGTCTGTCCGTCACCAGTTTTTGGGTCTTAAATTTTGAGCTTTTAAGACTTTTAACTCTTGGGTATTGATTTTTGTTTGGGTGCTTTGTTGTAAGTCCTTTTTGACTTTAGGTGCGTCCATATTTAGTCTGTTGTGAGGCTTCTTTTGCCTCTTGTCTTTAAAAAGTTGGATTTCAGTTGCAACTGTACATCCTCTATAGCTAGCTGGATGATTTTCGTTGCAATTCGCACATTTTGGCGGTTCATCTTTTTTTTTCATACAGTCTTTAGTACGGTGACTTCCCGCGCATTTTACGCATTTTGAATTTGCGCTGCAGTATTTTTGTGTGTGACCATACTTTTGGCAATTTTTGCATTGTGGAACGAGTTTAGATTTCCTTAATGTGTGGATTTCAACTTTCATTCCAAGTATGTCTTTTATTCCGTAGATTTTTTTATGTCTTCGTCATGCTCAAAACTGAGCATAAAGTTTGGAAGTGGTACCTTGCTTTTAATTTTAAGCATATTGACTACTTCTATTATTTTGAACTTTTTCTCTTTTAGGTCTTTTTTAATGCCTTCAGGCGAGCATGAGTAGTGTAATTTTTTTACTACTTTCTTTATAGGCCTGAATTGCTTACTTTCATAAGAGTATCATTGCACTTTTTTTTGGTTTAGTATTTTGGTGAGGTTTCTGTATGTTGCCTCTTCAACCACACTAATTTTTAATATCATTATTACTAATAAGGGTTGTGCTTGCTTTTATGTTATTTTCCTCAAATAATTCGGTTAGGCTTTCATAGTTGTTTATTTGAAGCGCTATGATTGGTGGAGGTTTGATTATTTTTTTAATTTGGTTTCCTTTACCTGGATCAATCTCAATATTTTGACAGCTTTCCATTTGCGATGAGATTTTCGGGGATGTACTCATCTTACGCTTTTTATTTTTATTCCCCATATGCCTCATCTCAGAGACTCATTTACAATTATCAGAGCTTCAGACTTTAAACTGCAAGGATATAAACTATATCACACCCCACATCCTCACAATTGTGCAAAAGGAGGGGCTGCAGTCTTAATAAAAAACGAGATTGAACGCCATATAGAAACCAAATTCCAGTCATGTGCGATTCAAGGGATCTCCATAAGAATAAAAACGAACAGTGGGCAGATATCAATTGCATCAGTATACTGTTCCCCTAGCTATAGAATACAGAAAAATGACTTGAAAAGTCCTCTTGAAATATTTCACAATGAAGCGTTGTTGTTGTGCTCGTTGCGGATTTTTTTTGATAAAGCGTGGAATAGTGTACCTAGTCCGTGTGTGTGGTCGGGTGTCACGTACGTGTGATGTTGGCGATGAAGATGGCACGAAGCGGGGCAGAGCAGAGCCAGGTGACCAAAAATGTTCAACCTGTCTACTACCAGCGGCGGCGAGAGGAAAAACGGCGAAGAGTGAAGAGCCAGGCGACCAAACGAATTTGTTCAGCCTGTCTACTTCCGGCGGCGCAAAACAATTTGTCAAAGAAATTTAGAAATTGATGCTCCAAAGGATGTATGCTTACTTTATTCGACAGACTGCCAGCCTGCGACTGCTAGACTGCGACTGCGATTATTTTACATTTTGTTCTCTCTTTTATACTAAATCTAAGCAGCACATTGTAATTTATTTTTAATATAAGAAAAATGTGTTTTGTTTGTAATTTATTGACACTTTTGAACTTTACACTACGAAAAAAAATGTGCTGATTACAATTTTAAAAAACGCAAAATTAATAATAAAAACAATAACTTTAATAAAAATAAACTCATGGCGTTACAACAATATATTTATTGCGGGAGGAGATTTTAGTGCCAAAAATAAGTATTGGGGATCTAGACTAACGAATACTAGAGGAAGAGCTTTACTTGAAACAATTAAAGAATGTGGCAGTAAATATCATTCGGCGGGAAAAGCTACCCACTGGCCAACAGATATATATAAATCCCCAGATCTTGTCGACTTCTTTATAACAAAAAATATCTCCTCAAATAATGTAAGTGTGGAAGAAGGGCCAGACCTACAATCAGATCACTCTTCAATACTTGATACTTGATATACTCAATACTTGAAAGAACAAAGAACACTAGTTAATAAGCTAACTGACTGGAGCTACTTCAGATAGAAGTTGGAAGAAAATACCCAAATGATAGCTATTGAAACAGAAGAGCAAATAGAGGAAGCAGTGCAATTATTTACACTCAATATACAAAAAGCTGCATGGGCTGCAACTCCAAAAATAAAAAACAAAATATAACAAAATTCATACCCTCCTGTAATATGTGAAATTATTGCAGAAAAGAGAAAAGCTAGAAAACGTTGGCAACAAATAAGGGCTCCAATTGACAAAAACAAACTGAACAGGCTAAATAGTAAACTCAGAAAATCAATGATTGAATTCAGAAACGAGTCACTAAAAAAATACCTTACAGGCCTAACAAATGATGCTAGTACTGACTACTCGCTCTAGAAGGCAACAAAGAAAATGAAAAGGCCAAACAGCTCACATCCCACCAGTGAAAACCAGAGAAGGAAACTGGGCAAATACAAATACTTTTGCTGAGCATCTTGAAAGCGTCTTCCAACCATATGAAGATAAAGAGTATCAAGGAATGGAAGAAACGTGCCAGGAAGATGTGCCAATTCGATCGGTTACGTCTAAAGAACTTGCCAAAGAAGTAAAAGAAGGTATAAACATAAAAAAGGCCCCAGGGTTTGGTTTAATAACGGTGGAAATTTTAAAACAATTCTCAAAAAAAATACTGAAACATCTAGCGCAGATCATAAATGCTGTATTTAGATTAAGATACATGCAAAACATATGGAAGGTCGCGGAAGTTATAATGATTCCAAAACCATGTAAACCACCTATCGAAGTAACCTCATATAGGCCAATATCGATACTACCAATGTTGTCCAAGCTATTCGAAAAGATGCTGGTAAAACGCCTGCAAAATATTATTGTAGACGAATCGCTAGTACCGAGCCATCAATTTGGGTTCAGGAATAAACACTCAACAATTGACCAAGTGCATAGAATCACTGATAAAATTGAAAATGCTATTGAAGAGAAAAAAGTATGCTCTACAGTATTTCTTGATATATCACAAGCTTTCGACAAAGTATGGCACAAAGGATTGATCCATAAATTACAAAAGCAACTGCCGAAGCAGTATTCAAAAATACTGGAGTCGTATAATCTACAGCGATTTTTCAGAGTTAAACAAGAAATAACGTACTCAACATTAAGAGAAATTAAGACTGGTGTACCTCAAGGCAGTGTTTTAGGTCCAGTACTATATCTCCTATTCACTAGTGATCTACCAGAAAGTGACGAAATCACTCTAGCTACCTTTGCAGATGATACTGTTATACTTTCTGTAAAAGAAACTGTCGAAATAGTTACAAAAAAGCTTCAAAGGGCAGTAAACAATATCTCAGAAATGAAAAAAATCGGCAGATCAGATTTAATGACCTGAAGTCAGTTCATATAAATTTTACGTTAAAAAATGTACCACACATTCCAGTATACATAAATAGTAATGTAGTGGAATATTCAAAAACAGCTAAATATTTAGGGATGACTCTAGACGCCAAACTGCGCTGGAAAGCACATGCAAAGAAAAAAAGGGATGAGTTAAACATCCGATACAGTAAAATGTATTGGCTTATTGGGGATACTCACCCTTATCCAACTACAATAAATTATTGCTATATAAGCAAAATCTTTAACCAGTATGGACCTATGGGCTCTAGCTGTGGGCATGCAGCTAAAAAAGTAGCTCTAAGACACAGAGATAGGCTTCTCAGCCATGTAAATTTAGAAATAGCACGGCTTTTAAGAACCGACAATATAGTCAGGAGATTAAGACGGGCTAAACCCCTTGACCTATGTAGCTAAAGATACATATATAAAAAAAAAGAAATACTGAAACTTAAGTACAAATTTCAAAAAAAAACTCATAGAAATCCGACCAACGTCGGAATTTCTTTTAAAATTTATATTATTATAAAATATAATACATGTGAAAAATAAATTGCTGATTAGTCTAACGACTAGGTACGATTCCTTGAAGACATACAAAAGTCAGCCTTCGGGAGGTTTTTTAGATCGGGTTAAAGTCCCTCACTATTGCAGAAGGTTCCCTCGCGATAAAACCTCTGCAATGTCTTTCGATGATTTTTCCTTCCAGCGAACCCCCACAAAAAAAAATGTTTGAGCTCCCACCAGAACAAATGTAAACATTTTTAAAATGCGCCCACTACCACGCTTTCTTTAAAAAAAAACAAGTTTTTGACCAAACCGTTTGATATTTTGAAAAAGTGTCTGAAAAACATTTCTAGACATTTTAATGTCTATATTTCGTCCATACAATGTTTTTTCCACTTTTTTGGGGCGCTTTAAGTAAAAAACACTTTTCGTTAAAATTGTAATCATTTCGAAAAAAAAGTTGATGCTAAATCATTGGGTAATATAAATATTACTTCCATATAAAAATTTGATCCACGCCCACTTTTTGGAGGCGTTTTTATGCAAAAACCATTTGTGTACACTACTTCATAGCATAACCAGATGAAAAACATTGTTTTTCGATTCAGAAAGTCGAAATTCGGAAAACTTATTTGCTGTTGCTCTGTTGCTGTTTTTTGTCGATAAACTGTCTGAACAATATGTTCCGACAATGACATTTTCTATATTTCATCGCCAAAAATCCGACATTTTGATGATATTTCTTTTGAGGTTGGGATGGAATTAGGTATAAATGGATCCTCACAGTGGATCGTAGCCTTCCCGCATGTTTTTTTTTTGTTATTTTTGATAACGAACAATAAAAATAGACTCATGCAAACTTGGTAATTTTGTATTAACCAAGAAAAAAAATGCTGTTATCTTATTTTGTAATATTTTTAACTTTTTGTAGGTGGTTTCTCTGAGAATCCATTGGGCAGTCCTTCATTTTTTCCGGAACAAATAAAACAAAAAAATGTTCAAAGAAAAGTTTTAAACTAATATTTACGTTTCGCATTGTATTTAGCAAAATAATTTGTTTCCTTTGACAAACATAATGCTACATAGCAGACTGAGCAACACCATTTGGAATGATGGGATTCACTCTTTGTGCATAATGTTGCACGTCGTCGTGTCTAAACTGTGAAGCACTCTTGTTGTCTTGCCCTTATAGTGGAATTTAGTCTTCAGTCTCCCAATCAGATTGACTAGAATCAAAACCATCGGAAGCAATTGCTACACAATCAACATAATTTTGAAGCTATATTGCCTAATCCTGTTCATCTTCCTCATGTACATCTCCAATATCGGACTGCGGATAAGATAGGATATTCTCCAAACAAGTAAGTGAGATATGTATTTCAAACGTGCCTTGGGCACTCTGTGCCCAGTACACGGGTCAAGGGTTAAAATATTCCATGAACTTAAATAACTAATAAGCTGTTGAATTTCATGGTAATTGTTAAAAAAAACAACCGTTAAGGTTCCATTGGTATCATTCCATTCTAGTCGGTGACTTGGTTATTTTTAAATTTAAATGTATTATGCGGATATAAATTTATTGAATGCCTCCTTTGTCGCATCTCTTCATTCCACTCTATGCTGACACTTCTCCTTTGCCAATTAATTTTTCGTGATTTTTATTGATGAAATCTTATCAATAATTGAATATGCACAGAGGAATAGCAGTAATGCGGACAATGAGCATCTTCTTAGGAACCAGAATATGATAATCTGTTGCTCGAAATAAACCGAAAAAATTATTAATTATTTTTTTAAACCAATTAGAGTTTCAATTAAATTCTTTGTCTGCATGTAGCAAATGAATTTATTAAATAAGAAAACATCGAGTTGTTCGATGTGTTTGCGAGTAAATTTTGATATTGTCATAATTCTCGGTGTTGTTTTATCCCTAAAGTTAGTTTTGAAGCGATGATCAAAATCCCTTGGGACCTTGTCGTCGTTTTATAAAAAAAAATGGTTGGAAAATATTCAAAATTGTATTGGAAAACTTTATTTAAAACTCAAATGCAGGAAATATTTTATATATTCAGTTCAGAGCCAAGCGACCAATTTCTTGTTCTACTTGTCTTCTGAGCGAATGCTAACTGACTGCACATAAATTGAATTCTTGCTGCCCTTTTATACCCAGAATTGCTACGGTACATTCATTTTTTATTTGTTGAATTCTGTGTATGCATGAGCTTACAGCTATGTGTGTGCGCAGCACTTTTCAATTTACAAAAATATGTGCTTTCTTTGATTTCAAATGTGATACAGATCAAATATGTGCTTTCTTCATGAATGAATGATAATATAAGGTACATTATGTTATTTTATAATAATAATGATGGTTATAATAATGATAGTAATAATTAATAATAATAATGATAATAATAATGATGGTTATAATAATGATAGTAATAATTAATAATAATAATGATAATAATAATGATGGTTATAATAATGATAGTAATAATAAATAATAATAATGATAATAATAATGATAATAAGGATGGCCGTTACAGTCTCCCCCTCTGCCTCAGAGATCGCCCCGATGATGTGGCAGGAACTGGTGACGTCATCCTTCTTGTTGTCTTCTTGGTAACACTGGGCTGTGAGGTTTCAATGGCTACCCTCACTGGTCTTCCCCTCTTCTTGATGGCAATAACTGGTGTAGGTAGTTCCTGAGAACCACCATTATATGGTGTTAGCAAGGATGCATGATATGTTCCTAGTGGAACTGTTGGATCGCCCTCACTGGCAATCGTGAAACTTGTCGAACCCTTCTTTGCAAGGATTACATAGGGACCATCCCTCTTAGGAGCAAATTTAGATGTGAAACCTTTAGCTGTTCGACTAATGGGATGTGTTTGAACAAGGACTTTATCGCCAACTTCAAGTTTACCGTGAGGCCTTCTTCTCTTGTCAGCGTACGATTTATTCTTGTCTTGTTGTTTCTCGGATGCTTGTTGAGCTTCTTTAAGAGTATCTGCCAGTCTTAGCAGATGTGGAGTTATTTGTGGAACGAAGTTTTCGGATTGAATTATGGATTTCAGATCGTTGTTAACTTCAGTTGGAGTTCTGAGTTCTCGCCCAAAAGTCAAATAAGCGGCTGAAAACCCAGTACTTTCGCATTTGGCTGTATTCATGGCAAAACGTATGGCTGGAAGTTTGAGATTCCATGACGGGTGGTCGTTTCCTACCAAAATGGATAACTGCGTCTTTAAGTCTCGGTTCTTCCTTTCTACCGGATTTGCTTCTGGATGGTATACGGGAGTAAAAGATTGTTTGATTTGTAAACAGAAAGTGAGTTTCTGCATTAGTGCTGATATGAATTGCGTCCCGTTATCACTGTGAAGTTTCCTTGGAACTCCGTATCGCAGGAATACTTCGTTCAAAAGTGTAAGGGCACAGTTTTCAGCGGTGCCTTCCTTCAACGGAAATAATTCGACCCATCGACTACACAGGTCTTCAATGATTAAAATCCACTGATGTCCCTCCGTGGTTATTGGTAGTGGTCCAAACAGGTCTACTGCGATTACTTCAAATCTCTGGTTGCTCGGAGTGGTCTGCATCAGACCCGCTGGTTTGAGATTCGAAGCCTTATAGCGTTGACATTCAATACATTTTTTAACATGTATTGCTATATCTGATTTCATCTCTGACCAAAAATAGCGGCTGGAGATTCGCGCTAATATTCTGTCCAGTCCATAATGACCGGCTGTGGGATCATCGTGGTATTTCTGCAATACTAGGGACTTCATGGTTTTCGGGATAACTAATTGCCCCTCTTCAGAGTCTTCTTCCGAACAGTAACGATATAAGACGCCATCGTTCAAAACGTAACCACGATTGGTCCATCGAAGTAGGCTGTCGTCATTTTGTTCGAATGAGTCAATAATGATTTTCAAGTCGGGATCCGCCAATTGTTCCTCTCTTATTTCTTTGGAACCTCGTCTTGGGATATCGATGTCTATAGAACAAATCTCACAGTTGTCCTCTTCATGCCCCTCGTCAGGACAAGGTGGTCTTGAAAGTGTATCTGCCACGGCATTCTTTTTCCCCGGATTGTATCCAATTTCAAGGTTGTATGGTTGTAACTGGAGTGCCCACCTGGCAAGTCTTCCAGTTGGTGATTTTAATGACATCAACCATTTTAACGGCTGGTGGTCCGTTAATATTTTGACTTGTGATCCTTCTATATATCCTCGAAATTTCTGTATAGCCCAAACTACCGCGAGTGCTTCTCTTTCTGTCGTAGAGTAGTTGCGTTCTGCTGGTAATAATAATCGGCTGGCGTACTCGACTGGATGTTCGTCTTCTCCCTCCCCCTGGAGTAATACCGCACCGAGTGCATAGTTGCTGGCGTCAGTTTTTAAAATAAACGGAGTATCTTCTTTGACTTGTTGCAAAACTGGTGCACTGGTAAGGAGTTGTTTAAGCTTATCAAAGGACTTTTCTTCTCTGTCTCCCCATGTCCAAGCGAAATTCTTCTTTGTGAGATCTGAGAGTGGCTTTGAAATCTTGGCAAAGTTCGGTATGAACCTCCTGTACCATGAACAAGTTTGAAGAAATGATAATACTTGTTTTGGATTCTTTGGTCTGGCTCTCTTGAGGATTGCCTCCGTTTTCTCTGGATTTACTTTGATTCCACTAGTTGTCAGAATGTGACCCAGGTATGAAACTTCGGAACAGCAAAATCTACACTTATCTCTGTTGAGCCGGAATCCAAATTCCTTCAAGCGATTAAAAATTCGTTTTAGATCTTCTAGATGTTTTTCGAAGCTTTCAGAGCAGACGATTAGATCATCTATAAATGCTAGTAACATAATGTCTGTTAAACTTCTTCGAAATTTATCAATTATGCGCTGAAAGGTTGCAGGCGCATTTCTTAATCCAAACGGCATACGTTTAAATACATAAGTGCCGAATGTTGTAATAAAAGCAGTCTTTAACTGGTCTTCTTCTGCTACCATAATTTGCCAGTATCCGGAGCGTAAGTCGAATGTTGACATATACAGAGTACTCTTAGCTTCGTGAAGTAGGTCGTCAATGCGTGGTAAGGGATAGCGGTCTGGAAGTGTTACGGCGTTCAGTGCTCTGTAATCGACGCAAAATCGTATACCACCATCACTCTTGGGAACTAAGACAACAGGAAATGCCCATGGAGATGCCTTTTCTTCAATTATGCCTTTCTGCAACATTCTGTCAATTTCTTCCTTCAACTGTATTTTCCTGGCCGGTGAGATCCTATATGGAGCGAAAGCAATAGGAGCTGCTTCTCCAGTTTTAATCTGATGTTCTATCAATGGAATAGGAGTGTCTATTTCTCAAAATATTTCACAGTGTGCTACCAGTAACTCTTCCAAATTTGTTTTTTCCATGGAATCCAAGTGCTTAGCTTCTTCAGGACGTAGCTTAATGTCAAGGCTATTCAGCTCAAACCATGCATCAGCGTTTGAAGATTCAACTCTCTGCGGTTCGCTAAATAAATCACTGGATCTATCTGGAGTTTTCATATCTTTTGGCACAGCGTCGGAGAAAATAGATTGCACACCGTGTGGTGAATAATCATTTGGTTTCTTGCGTTTCGGTGTCATACCAATAGGACTTATTACTTTTCGACTTTCTACCCAAGCGAGATATGCAGACACTTCATCCATAACCTCTTTTCTAGGTGTATTAGTCACTTTTCTTACATCTGGTGGTTGGTAATAATATTGGTCCTCATTGTCAATTGGTTTCAAAACGCTACTATTAACCAGTTTGAAATCAAATATTTTTGTGGGGTCATCTATGAAATGGAATGATCTTTGTGCGATATTTAACACAATCCCACATTGTTCTAAGAAATCTATTCCCAACAATGTTCGATTTCCTTTAGCTTTGGGTAAAGCAATAAAGCGAATTTTTCGGAATCTTTTTCCGATACAAATGTCGACTACAGTAGCATACACAACGTCTTTTCGTGGAATACCATCAGCAAATGTTAACTCAGCATTTACCGGCTTGAATTCGCATCCTTTCTTTAGAAGCTGTTGATAAAGACGAGCTCCTGCTACGCTGGTTCTAGCTGCTGTGTCTATATATGCTTCTCCGCGAAGGCCATTAATGTTGACATCAACGGTAGGAACATTTCTTCCAATTACTTTGGAATCTATAAGGTTAAATTCAATTGCGTTTGGACTATTTGCATTTTTATTGCTGCAAGTGGGACAATTTGTTCGGTAATAGCCAGCGGCTCCGCAACCATAGCAATTTAAAGTAGGCTTTGTGGTGTTTGTTTGAAGTACCGACTTGCCTTGCTCACTGTCTTTAATTCTTGTAAAGCATGCGTCAGCTATGTGTCCTCTTTTCCTACAGTAAGTGCAACGCTTCTTTTCCTTACTCTCTGCAGGATGTAAAGAAGGTTTATTTTCATTCTTAAACATTTCCACTTCTCTGGCTTGTTCCAGGAGTTCTTGAAAATTGTTAATTAAGTTTCTGGGGACTTTTTCTCTAATATTAGGGACAACTTGACCATATACCATATTAAGCATCACACTTTCAGATATCTCGTCGGATAATTGTGAAAGCAATGACCGTTTTCTGCAAATGAATTGGTCGATTCTTTCATTTACTCCCTGTTTCTCCTCAAAGAGTTCTGCATAAATTCGCCAAGAGGGTTTGGCTGGTGCGAATGCTGCTTTGAGTAGTTTTATTGCGTCGTTAAAACTCTTTGCTTCTCCTTTTACGCCTTGCCACCATGTTGCTGCGAAGCCTTCCAGCAATAGTGGAATACTCGTGAGAGCACTAGCGTCTGTTACATTTTCGGAGTCTTTGTACACAGTTATTGTCGCGATAAAATCGCTGATCTTTGACGTGTTATTCTCTCCATCAAACCGAGCTGTACATTTGCTAAATGTTCCGTGACTCTCCTTCACGTGTATAGCTCTTACCAGTCGTTGTAGTTGCTCTTCTGACAAAGCGGTTAATGAGGACGCGCCCGTCGAAGCATCTGATGACGTGTCTCCAAGCATCTCTCCTTCTGGGATTACCTCAGTTTTTGGAGCTTGTGTGGTTGTTTGTAACGCTATCCGTTCACTTCTCCTCGGCATAAATTTTAAAGATGTGTCCTTGAATGAACAATCTTCAGTACAGTGCCAACGATGAACGTTAATTAATCACGAGCCAAGCGACCAGTAAACTATTCAACCCGTCTTCGTTATTTCTTTATAAATCTCCGGAGCCAAGCGACCAGAAATATCTGTTCAACCCGTCTTCCCTTGTTTTATTATTATTTTTTTGGCGACGAAATTCAGGAGCCAAGCGACCAGAAATTTCTGTTCAACCCGTCTTCCTAAATTTTACCAAAAAAAATTTTCCAGACAATTTCGGATGTTTCCCAATGTTTAGGGCTCTACTGTATGTTCCGACTCGTATGTCCAGCCGTGATTCCAGTAGCCCCACGTTGGGCGCCAATGAAGCGATGATCAAAATCCCTTGGGACCTTGTCGTCGTTTTATAAAAAAAAAAGGGTTGGAAAATATTCAAAATTGTATTGGAAAACTTTATTTAAAACTCAAATGCAGGAAATATTTTATATATTCAGTTCAGAGCCAAGCGACCAATTTCTTGTTCTACTTGTCTTCTGAGCGAATGCTAACTGACTGCACATAAATTGAATTCTTGCTGCCCTTTTATACCCAGAATTGCTACGGTACATTCATTTTTTATTTGTTGAATTCTGTGTATGCATGAGCTTACAGCTATGTGTGTGCGCAGCACTTTGCAATTTACAAAAATATGTGCTTTCTTTAATTTCAAATGTGATACAGATCAAATATGTGCTTTCTTCATGAATGAATGATAATATAAGGTACATTATGTTATTTTATAATAATAATGATGGTTATAATAATGATAGTAATAATTAATAATAATAATGATAATAATAATGATGGTTATAATAATGATAGTAATAATTAATAATAATAATGATCATAATAATGATAATAAGGATGGCCGTTACAGTTTTATTTTTCCTGAGCATTCTGCATATCATTTCTACGTTTTTAACACCAAGTGACTGCATAATAAATCAAAAGATCAAATTTATCTAAAATGGCTGTTGGGCCAAATGTTCTATTTACTTACTTACTTACTACAGTCCAGAATGAACCTGGGCCTCAACCAACATGCCTCTCCAATTAAACCGGTCCTTAGCTAACTGCTTACAGATGCAGTATTGGTGGTCATTCGTCCTAAACGACCTAGCCATCTTAAACGTCCAATAACAAGTTTTTTGGACTATTGGCATGTCGCTGTCAATTCGTGGTTGAATTTTCGTCTCCAAGGCCCGTTAAAGCAAACATGACCGAAGATTTTTTTGAAGATTTTTTCTCTCTAATCGACCGAAAATTTCTTAAACCGCTTTTGATACGGTCCATGCTTCAGTTCCGTAGAGCAGGACTGGGATCTCCAAAGTAGTTCGCGTGCAGGCTTTACTACTGAATTGCTTTCTTAGCCCAAGGAAACAGTGGTTGGAAGAAAAAAATCTTCGTTAAAGTTCTGACGGGATTTTGTGTTGGTGAGAACGTTTCCGAACATGATGGAGCGGCGAGATTTCTCCATCGTCATCCTACACAAACGGACGAGTTTTGGCGGTATACATAAACTAGACATGGCTCTGCATAGTTCGTCTCTATAGATGCTGTGGTTTGCGGCTTTGAAATCAATGAATAGGTATTGGGTATCAATTTGGACTTCTTGGGTTTTTCCCAGGATCTGCCGAAGTGTGAAGATTTGATCGGTTGTAGACTTTCGTGACCTAAAACCACACTGATAAGGGCCGATCAGGTTGTTGGTAAACGGTTTCAGGCGTTCACATATTACGGTAGATAGGATCTTGTAGGCGATGTTTAGGAGACTTATGCCTCTGCAGTTGGCGCAGTTAACAGGGTTCTCCTTTTTTGTAAATCTTTGCGAACATCTTTCCTGGAGTGGCACCTCTTTATATCCAAGATCGCGCGCTTTTCTTGCTCTTTTTTCTTCTTTCTGAAAAGCCGGTATTCTTCCCACCTTCTCTGCCTATTGAGCTCAAAGGCAGCTCTCGTCTTCACCTGCAGCTTAGCCTTATAGGCCTCGTTCTTGGCTGCGTGCATCTTTCGGCATTCCTCATCAAACCAGGGGTTTCCTGCTAGTGGGCGCGAGAAAACTAGCACATCAATTGCGGCTGATCTAATGGCTTGTTGGCATCGTTGCCATTGTTCGTTGACATTCGATGCTGGTGGTGTGGTGTTAATCGAGTGTTAATATGTGATCAATTTGATTGACCGTTCTTTGATCTGGAGACGTGCTGGCTATAGTGGATTTCGGTCCGTAGCGAAGTCATTTAGCCTAAGACCGTTACTAGACTTGTTGTCATGTAGGCTATATTTTCCGACAATACTGCTAAAGATGTCTTCTCCTCCTACTTTTGCGTTAAAATCTACCAGCACGATTTAAGCATCATACTTCGGTAGTCGCTCATAGGTTTTGTCAAGGAGCTCATAGAAGCAGTCCTTAGCTATATCATCTTTTTCCTCCGTTGGGGCGTGAGCGTATATAAGGCTTATGTTGGCGAATTTGGCCTTGATTTGGATTGTTCCAATACGTTCGCTAATGTCTTGGAAACATAAGACTTCTTGCCTAAGTCTGGCACTTACAACAAATCCGCATCCGATAGCCGATTTTTCTGCTCACTGTAACACGGTCCGTAATAGATGTCACAGTTTTTCATCCTCTTTTTGCCCGGCCCATTACATCGTATTTAGTGGATGGCAGTAATTTCTGCTTTCCAGCAGTTTAGGGCTTCCGCAAGTTGTTCGCATGCACCTCTCCTGTTTAATGTTCTCACATTCCAGGTGCAGATACAAACGTCGTTGTCTCTTTTTTCGTTTAGCCGTGTCGGCAGCAATAAAATCAGTCCTTACCGAGGCTATTGGTTGCATCGTAACAATGGTTTTTTAAATGGGTGGGTTTAAATGGCCAGTTCCAATTTATTAGATAACCTTAGGACACGGGGACATCAGTATCCACTACGGAATTAAGCGCTGTCGTTGGCCTTTCGTTTCATCCGCCACCATCTCTGTTCAAGAGGCCTGACTTACCCTTGAAATTCCTAGACAACCTGTTGTCCGAATATGTCGAAGCAGCTTGTCTATGTTCGCCTGGGACAGCAGGCCGGGTATTCATTTCGTGCGATCCTGACTTGGCTGTTTATAGTGTTGCTGTTTTTCGTCGTGTTATCAACACTAGCGCTTATCTTTCAGCAAGTCGAATCCGGTTGGATGAGACCAGTACTCGATGGTTACCACTTGGAGGTTAAAAATAAGCACTTGATGTGTAGAGAGAGTTAAAACACACGGAATTGCCAAGTTAACGCCAATCAGAGTCTACCCTCGTTTTACAACACCCAACCCAACCAATTTGTTGTAATGCCGTCGGCAATTGTCAAGGGTTCGTTAGTGCCGTATTTTATTCGAATTTATTGTTATGTATAAAAACTGTGTTCAATTAATTAACTTTTTTTTGGAAGCTAATTAAGATTTTAGTTAAAATTTCTGACATTGATACTAGCCAGCTCAGCAAGATTATTCAAAACAGAGTCAGGATTATTTTCAATTCTATTTCTACTGCCATTTCTAAAATATTTGAGCTAAATTCGTCTAAAATTTATGTACAATGGTCGGGTTGACATGAAGAGATACTCCTTGCTCGGAGGAAGTGTTTGTAGGTAAGTTAAGAAAAAAAATTACTTATGCTTCGGAGAAAAGGGTTCAAAATATTTTTTTAAATAAATTTCTTGCAAGGAAATATTACATGGACTTAAATTATTAATAACGATTTGAATTTCATGGTATTGGTTAACAAAAACAACAACATTGAGTTGCATTACATTCTAGTCAGTGGATTGAACAGATAAATTTCATATTTAATTCAAACGTATTATATGGATGTAAATTTATTGAATGACCCTTTTTGTTCCTTCTCTTCTCTTGTTTCTAAATCAATGATGACATTCCACATTTTCCAATATTTTTTGTTCTTGTTTTCTGTTTTATTGATACTTATCTCTAATTGAATATGCACAATTGAATACTATCGTTGAAATTGGCAATGAGCATCTTCTTGGGAATTTGAATAAATAAGATCATCTGTTGTTCGAGATCAAACACTTGTCGCGCAAAGAATTTAATTGATTATTATTATTTTTTTTTTACTTATAAACTATTCTATGCAATCCTTTGTAGGCTTGTGTTGTCAGTATTTTTCAATGGAATTTATTTGATAACACAACAGTCGATGTATTTTCGAGTATACCTCCTTGCTGTCAGTTTCGAAATTTCCGGCTAACGGTGAATATTTAAGAGCTTTCAAGTTTTCGGATTATCATTTGTAATTTTTACTGTCAGTGTTGTTGCCAACAGTTTAGAATCCCAGTTTCCGAGTAGCGTTTGAACTTCATATCGTGTGATTTTCTTTTTTCGTTAGTGCGTTAACAAGTATCCCTCGTTACAGCATTCTTTTCCAACTACTACCTTATTTTCCTTTGAGTAGATTTGTTTTTCCCATATTTTTTTTCCAATTTTTGCTTTCAAGTGTTTAATCTAAAGTGTAAAAATGTAAAAGGACTGAACAGAACTGGCAGGTGTAATTTCAGGCTATTGTATCAAGACCACATAAAGCTAAAGCTTAAAACTTTGCAGGTTCATACCAATAACTATCGCCTACTACCTTTAATATCAAATTTCGATTTGATATTAAAGATATTAAGGACTTGTGAAAATTGTTTCGAAAAATATAGATAAATCTATTTCATCCCTAAACCTTTTCCTTCTGTTAAAAGCAATCGATAATATTAGCACAGAATATGAAAAAACATCCCTCCTCCGTGACGGTAGTGTGCTTCTCATGACCAAATCCCAAAAAATTGCTGATAAATTCATAAAGTCAAATAACTTAGATAAAGTGTGTCCAGTTGAAGTAGAACTTCATGATCGCCTAAATTCCAATAAAGGAATACCATATTGCCCATGAAACGAAATCATCACAGAATTGATAGAATACACAACAATTGATAACAATGGCAAGCAAAAACCATCGGGTCTAATTTTATTTACGATTGATCTTTTTCACCCACCCAAATATATCAAAATTGGTTTCTATAAAACCAAAAATAAATCCCATGCGCTGTAAAAATTGCCAATTGCTTGGTCATACCATAAAACGTTGCAATAGGAACGCAATATGTGAGACACATCAATGAGTATAGAACTACATAGAGTAAGCTTCACAGCTTAAAATTTTGTAGCCGTTTCTGACGAGGGCGGTAAAGTCCGAAAGGGAAATTTCGTAGATCGTATGCGTCGGCAAGGCTGTTGTTTGATGCTGGGGTATCAATATCAGTACCCCACATAGACAATATTCGTTGTATGAGATGCGCACTCTATTTAGTTCTACACTCTTTGGAAACATTTGCTGATAAGCTCAGGCGAAATAATCTCAACCTAAATAAAAATCCAGACTCATCTCCGACAAATACGGTTAACATCTAAATAACACCAACAAAAGAAACTATACTTCCGCACAAAACCTCAAAGAAATCAGAATCAGAGGTTGAATCGATTAAGCTCTTGAGGAGCTTGAACGCTTCAACTTTTGGATCGTAGATTAAGTTCTAAAACAACTCAAACCAATCATGTGCTATATATTTACAACAAATACAACTTCCTCGAACAATCATAAACTCAATTAAAATGTAGATTGATACGGATAAATAAAAGAAGTGTAGCTTCCTTTTCTAACCACTCAAAACATGCTTGATTATCCTTAGATTACAAAAAAAAAATTAAAAATAAAATAAAAATATATCTTGGGGACGCTAACGACCTTCAAAATTTGGAAAAATATTTATGGTGATTTTAAGATACCCTTAATTTCGGCTCCTGAACAACTTTATATTATGAAGAATATAAACTTTTTGATCTTAAAACATATTTGACGTTTCAGTTTTGCATGCAGCAACAAGTTTCCAGCGGTTTAAAATTTATTAGTTTTCAACCTGGAAATACCCCTAATATGGTGCCCCTTGTTTTTTTCGAGCATATCACCTGTTCATGTGTCCGCCGGGAAGGTATAATACCATGTTTGTTTATAAGTTTTGATTAAATTAAAGAAAATGGATCTTATATTGATAAATGTTTTCTGCAATGTCGGCAATTATGTATGGAATACAATATCAGGGTAATGTCCGCCTCTGTTAGTCTCACAAGTGCGAGCCCTTTTGAGCACATTTTTCATTACATTCTCACACATTTCACGCGATATTTCATTAATTTTATCACGAATATTTTGTTTGAGTTGCTCAAGCGTTTCTGGTTTGTTTGCATTAACCTTACTTTTCATATATCCCCACAAAAAGAAGTTCGAAGCAGTCAAATCAGGTGACCGTAGAGGTCAATCAACATCACCATTTCTTCAAAATAACTTTTTGTGGAAAGAGGTCTCGCGCAGTAATTCCATTGTATTCCTGGCTGTATGCGATGTGGCACCGTCTTGTTGATACCACATGTTAATCAAGCCCAAAGCATGCAGTTGTGGCGTTAAAAATGTCCAATCATATCACGATATCGCTCCCCATTCACAGTAAATATTACGCCGTTACGCCGTTTTCATTTTTAAAGAAGGAAGGTCCAATGATTCCTCCTGACCAAATTGCACACCAGACTGTAACTTTTAATGGATGCAAATATGACTGATGACTAATTTGAGGGTTTTCCATTGCCCAGAACCGACTATTCTGTTTATTCACATATCCATTCAAATGAAAATGTGCTTCATCACTCATTATGATTTTTTCATAAAAATCGGGGTTTTCACGCGTAGCTGTAACATCCTATTTGCATATGTACGGCGGCGTAAATGGTCTTGTGGAAGAAGCTCTTGTGTCAACTGAATTTTAAATGGCAATAAATGCAAAAACTTTGTGGTCAAAATTGTGGCCAAAGTTGTTCTTTGAAGACCAAGCACCTGAGCACGGCGTCGAATTGAGGTTGATGGATTGTTTTGAACACTTCCTTGAGCAGCGGTAATGTTTTCACCCGATCTTGCAGTGTTTTGTGGTCCATGCTTGGGCCTTCACCTACAGACCCTTTTTCTTCGAAATCATTCCCTACACCATAAATAGTGCGATTTGTTGGCACGTTGTTTCGCCCGAAAATTACTCGTAACTTTCTCATCGTCACAGTTATCAAGGATTGATTTTGATAAAATGTTTTAGCGATTAAAACACGTTGGTTTATCGAATATTTTTCCATAATAAATTTGCCACGTGTCTACTTCACTACTGCCAAATATGAACTGTCAAGAATAATTTTTACCAAAATGGCGGCAAAACAAAGAAATATACCATTCCGGCAGACACCCTGTACATAGTTTACACTTTAATTTGTAACGGAATAATCAGGGCAATGAGGAAGCCTACACTTCGAAAAGGACCCAAAGTAACTGGAAACCAAATCCGAAAAATTCAGGAAATCAACAACCAAAATTGTAGCTTTCTGTTGTCTATGCATTTGACACCCGACCCTGGAGTTTCAATGAAGCAAGGCAGCAGACAGGCGACTGTGTCTGCAGTCGAATAGTAGACATCAACAGGACGACATCAGTAACTTCTCTTTTCCAATTGTAACAACTGCTCAATAGTAATAAATAAGAAACACTAATTTAATATTAGCTCGCTGACTTTTCGCTCATTTTCTCAAAATCTTCCCTTAAAAAAGTCACCCTTATGACTCGCGGCCACTGGACTCCTTAAGCCAGTCCGGGAAATATCCAAAAAGGATGTTCGAGGCCAAAGTATCAAGGCATGCTATCTCCCGCGCGTACTAGCTCTTCGGCTAAGGAGGGAACTTGATACTAGGCAAACGAACGTTTTACGATTCCATATCAGATAGAGATGAAAGTATCTGTAGCTATTAAAAGTGAGCCCGAAGTAACCAAAGATTAGCACCCACAAATACCAGCACTGCATCTGATGAGTTTCTCCAAATGAAGTGTTCGGGCATTGAACAACGGGGTTAAAAATTTGCTTGCAGAGATTTCTTGGCAACAACTCTATTTTTGGAATTCTGTTCTGAAAAATGTTCCGTACGAAAATAAACCACTAATCTGCGGAACGTTATAAGAAAATGTAAAGTTTTATTCGGCTTATGTACTTTGTTGACATTGGGTATTTAATAGAAGTTCCCTTATGTGTTGTGGATGGGTGCGTTCCACCCCATTGTGGCAGTGTTGCCGTCACCACCGTTAATGTTATCGATGACGTCAACATTCTCCTCCCGAACAATGTTCTGAGATTGCCTTCTTCCGTCTTCCTGTCGTCATTAAGCTATTCCCACTTTTGCTTCTGATTACAAATTGGTTGTATATACAAAACATGCGTTTGGGTACACAAAAAGAAACAACAGATAACGAAAAAACCCATGACAGCAATTACTCCAGCTTTTCAGCATTGACTCTCACAATTAGTTAATTTTTCGTTATTTGTTTTGCCTTTCTATTCTCTCGCATGTACGAATATTATTTACGCGGGAATTACGTTATTTGGAAATTAAACAAAAATCGTTAGTTACTTGAAAGTTGTTTATTCCATTGATTTCAACTATCGACTGACTTACCGCTAACATAGATCGTAATAATGATAACTTAAGCTAACGGAAACATGACAACTTATCATATAATAATGACAACGGAATTCTTATCGCGGTTGTGACTATAAGCAATATAGACTGACTGCTGCTGGATGCTTTGTACATAATTGTTGTGACCTTGAAGTTGTTTATCACATTTGGTCTCGCTGTTATTTTGCTGTTGGTCTGATACTGGTGTTGCTTTGAGGCTGCAGGTACACACTTGACGTCAGCATTATGATGTTGGTAAGTGCACACGTAACTCCTCCCGTCGTAGAGTGAACTTATCGAGATACATTGAGTAAAGTATCACTATGGTTTTGTCTGGTGGCCACTGTTCCTCTAACCAATGTTTCAGCATTGTAGGACGCTGTTGTGTTGTTATTGCATTAGGATAACAGGCATTAGCGACTGTGTTGCTACCATAACGACTCCCAGAGATGGTTTATGTCTATAGTTCTGATATCTATATAACAATCGGTTTAGGGGAAGGAAAGGAAGGAAAGGAAAAAAAAATTGCCCATTCTGGAGTGAACGAAAATGTGAATTCAGCAGTAGTTCTCCTTCATTATTATTTATATCTAGGTATATAAATACATATTTTTTTGTTTTACACGTTAAAATAAAATGTATTATTCTGTAGGGTAGCAATCAGTTCAGAGAAACTAAGAACAAAAATTCAAATATTATTAAGATTTAAGTTGTTTCTTCTTTGCTTACATTTTGTACTATACTTATGAATAATATGCTAATTACGTATATTTATGTTTTACCCTTTTTTTTTTTTTACTTTTTGCTTATGTACTCTCCTTCTATTTGTATCTAGAGTAATTTTGTTATTCTTGATAACGCTATGTTTAATGTATTTAGGTGTTAATTTATTTCTCCTATCATCTGATTCAAATATGACTTCTTCAGGCAAGAAATCAGGTGGATTCTTACGGGTAATATTACGTTTCTCTATTATGTTTTTTTTATGATACAAACTTCTATCTTTTATTACTTTTGCTAAATTTGAATAGTCCCTTATATGGTCCCTTAAATATTCCTGTTCTGTTCGCGAATTTACTTTAGTTGGAAACGGCTTGTTCGTATTTAAATGACCGGTCATTAGTTCAAACGGGGTCAAGTTTGTTGCAGAATGAACGGAGTTGTTATAAGTAAACACGGCTTCATCAACAATTTCGCCTATAGATTTATTTTTATGCTGGTATTTTATAATACGAATAAGTTCCGTTAGAGTGGAATGGAATCTCTCAACTGGGGAGTTTCCAGTTGAACTTTTCGCACAAGTAGTATGTAGGTGTATACCATAAGCCTCCAAAAACTCTTTAAAGGTAACTGACACAAACTCACTGCCATTGTCAGTTATAATTTTTTGCGGAACGCCATGATGGGAGAAATAGTGCTTTAGGGACTTAATTAAATTTATACTATTTCTAGAATTCAATAAATAAACACACGCAAATTTGGTAAACTTATCAATAATTGTCAAAAAATTCTCTTTATGAATTGCGTATATATCCATATGAATAATTTCTAAAGGTCTTGATGGCGTCTCGGTTATCTCAAACTTCAGTTTCTCACGATTACGATCATATTTGTTTATGCTACATATCTCACAATTATTTATAATACGCGTAATTATGTTTTTCATATTCGGGAAATACGTATTCCTTTTGATGTGAATATAACTTTCTGTAATACCTCTGTGATTGGACTTTTTGTGGTACTCGCGAACAGCTTCTTCTTGGCTATCTCTGTTTGTTATATCCTCTAAAATTACATTTGATCTTACTAATTTGAGACATCGGTTATTGAAGTACGTCGAAAAAACGTATTGAACTGTCTTAAATGTTTCGTCGTCTGCCAAAATAGCAGTTAGTCTTTTAGAATTTAAATATTCTTTAAAGATGGATACTATAACGCTTTCACTGCTAATATCTTTGTGCTGAATTATATACCTTTTCTTTCTTTTAAACAATATTTGAAACTTGACAGAAAGCTTAGGCTTATTATCGTTTCTTCTGAGAATAATTTGATTAGAAAATTCGTTTATAGCGCGTTCTGTAATTGGTATGCCTTCGTTTAGATTTTCCAATGCAGAGTGAACTGTAGATATGTCGTCCGGATTATCGACATTGTTTACCATTGACTCACAATCCAAATCGTCTAAGTCTTGTTCAATGCCATTGGCCTCATTGACATGTAACTCGATTCGGGACAATGCATCGGCATTAAGATTGGTCTTTCCCTTTTTGTAAGTTACGTAGTAGTCGAACTCTTCTAATTTAAGCCTCCAGCGAACAAGCTTAGAATTTGGTTCTTTTAATGAAAAGAGCCATACCAGTGGTTTGTGGTCTGTGACAATTTGAAATTGTCTTCCGAACAAATAGGGACGAAAATATTTTGCTGCCCATACAATGGCTAGCAGCTCCTTTTCTATTGTACTATAATGTTGCTCGGATTTAGATAAGGTCCGACTTGCAAAGCAAATTGGTTTATCTGATCCTATAGAGCCTTGAGATAGTACTGCACCTATTGCAACGTTACTTGCATCGGTAGTAAGGTTGAAAGGCTTTGTAAAATCGGGGTGCTGAAGCAGTGGATCATTGCAAAGGATGGATTTACAAATTTCAAAACATTCCAAATACCTTGAGTCAATTTTTATAGTTTTTCCTTTTCTAAGACACTCAGTCATTGGCTTAGTAAGTTTTGCGAAATCCTTTATAAATTTTCTATAATAGCCTAAGAGCCCTAGAAATGATTTAATTTGTTTAGCTGTCTTAGGTACTGGGAAGTTTTTAACTGCGCTTATTTTGTCCGGGTTTGGCTTAATACCTTCAGGTGTTACAATGTGTCCAAGAAAAGCTACTTCTTTTTGAAGAAATTCTGACTTTTCGACCTGAATTTTTAGATTAGCTTCTCTGAACTTATCGAACACTGCAGTGAGATTTTCAATATGTTCCTGGCGAGAAGTGGAATAGACAATTACATCATCCATGTATATTAAGCAAATTTTGCCCTGGAGGTCTTTTAAAACGTTGTCCATAACGCGTTGAAATGTTGATGGAGCGTTTTTAAGCCCAAACGGCATGCGGAGAAATTCATAATGTCCATTTTCCACGGAAAAAGCTGTTTTGTGGACATCGTCTGGCATTACTTCGATTTGGTGAAATCCTGAAGCTAGGTCTAATGTACTGAAGTACATGCACTTTCCAAGCTTGTCCAAAATGTCCGTGATATTTGGGATTGGATATCTATCATCTACAGTTTTTTCGTTGAGTTTCCGATAGTCGATAACCAATCGCCATTTTTTTTTTCCACTATGGTCCGCCTTTTTTGGGACAATCCAAATCGGAGAGGACCATGGGGAAAAACTTGGACGTATGATACCCTGATCTAACATGTCGGCTATTTGATTTCTAATTTCGTTCTTATGGATGTACGGGTATCGATACGACTTACAATATATGGGTGTGTCGTCTTTCGTTTTAATAAAATGCTTGACTACATTTGTAAATGTTAAGTTCTGTCCCTTTATAAAAAAAATGTCCTCATATTGTTTGCAAAGGTTTTTTATATCCATTTCCTCTTCGCTATTTAAATGACTTGTTCGTATTAGTTCACAGATACTTTTATCTCCCAGATTTTCTTTATTTTTAATCGTAAAGTTATGGAGTTCAAAATGTGAATTTTGATTGATCAGACTCGCTTTAATTGGTTGTTCTACCAGAAATGTTTGCGGATATTCGGATGTGTTTACTACTTCCAGAAAACAATACCAATTTTCAACTTGGTATACTCCTTCCGATATTATTAAATTATTTGTAACGGAAGTTGGTTTAATGTATATACTTCCAGTTTCTACATCAACGGGAAGATTACATACTGCCTTACTGAGACTCGGAATGGTATATAACTTGGACATTAAATTTGGTTTGAATGCCAACGAGATTCTGAGATTGTCCATTTCTAAGAGTGACCTATTTAAATCTATTCTGATGCCCAGGTCTTTCATTATGTCGGTCCCTATAAGCCCATCAAAATAGTTATGGAATTTAAATAGCAAGAAGGATAAGGGTTTCTTCGTCCCGAGCTCTGGTAACCCGTTAAAGATTACTTTTTTATTAATAAGTTGTTTGTTAAATATGGTCTTAATTTCTACTGGTTGAATAAATGTCCATTTTAAATATTTAGCTACATCTGGACTAATGAAGGATTTGTTGCTTCCAGTGTCTATCAGAAACCGACATTTTGTTTTGCATATACTGTTGATAACTAGATAAGGCAACATATTCGAATTGTGGTTGTTAATATCTATATACCCAATTGATTTGCTGAGGCTTGTGCACAAAAATTTGTGTCATCTACCTCTTGTTCATTAATCGAATTAGCTGTAGGTAGAATATCTAAATTTGGGTAATAATTTTGTTCATTATTGGGGAATGATGTACTATTCGAAGGATATAAATCTTGGACATTATTAGAGTAAGTGTTTGGGACATTGTTTGCGTTGCAGTTTTGGCAATAACTTTCCAAGTTGAACAATTGATTTCGACCTTGTATTTGAGCATTGTTTCTTTGGTTGTTACTGTTGTTGCTTTTACGTGTAGTTGCACTAGTAACATCCATCGGCTCAGGGATTGGAAACTGTCTAAAATTTGAATTTACATTGAAAGATTGGGGGTTATTATATGTGTGCCTAAAATGAGTTTGTTGTTGTTGTTGGTTCGTAGGACTAAAAAACTCCTGATTGTTGGTTTGAGGTCGAATAGACCTGTTTATGACTTGCTGGTAATTACTGTTTCCGGGTTGATTTAGTCTAAATGAGGGTCTTCCATGTAAATAATTAGGATTTCTAAAATAGTGAGCATTTTGCTCCTCAAGACAGAAATTGAAAGCTTCGGTTATTTTACCTGGCCTCATAGCCCTAATTGTTGAACCCAATGGTTCTTTCAGCCCTGATAAAAATGTGTTGAAAGACATTTCATTATATAGAACTTGCTTAGCATTTATGACATTTTTGTCGCTTTCATGAACACGTATAAAATTTGACATTGTTGAAAGTATTTCTATAATTTTTGAATAAAACTTTTCAACAGTATCATTATTCTGTCTTATTTGGTGCAAGTCTCTTATAAGGCTCGTTTCGTTACGCTTGTCGGAGTAATGGACTATTAAATTATTTTTAATGTCTTCCCAGTCCACTAGCGTCCCGTACATATTGAGAATTTCATTCGCTTCACCTATTATTTTATTCCTAACAGCCCTCAAAATAATTTTTTCATAACTAGAACCTTTAATATTTGGTATTACAGCTAAGACTTCCTCGACATTGCTTAAAAAATCATACAGTAACCGAGGGTTGCCATCGAAAGAAGGTACGTCCTTAATAGCGTCAGGAATTCTAAGTGAATTAAAGACGTCTGTGGCAATAGCGGAATTATTCATAATTTTATTTGTATTTAAATTTAAATTTATAGGAAAAAAATTTACTTGCGCTGAATTACTGTTCTCAATCTCGACACCGTATTTTTTAATAGAAATTGAACTAATTGCTGAATCTACAAAATCACTTTTATTCAAATTTATATATTCCTTTGAATTTTTTAAAGTTTTACGAATTGGACTATTAATGGTACAAAGATTTGTGATTTCGTGCTTTCCAATTGGACAATTTTTTTTAGGAATTGGAGGCATAAAGAGTAGTTAAAAACCGATAGTTTAGAATCAGAAACAATAGGCTTACCCCTCTAAATATGTCGCAAATGTCGTCAACTGTTTCACTAATCCTGCATCGTTGCAATCCTTTTTTCGTAGTAGCACTCCACAACACAAAATGTCTTTAATATACCTTGTTATACGTATATGTATTATTTTTTTTTCCAGTTGTATCACTTTTTGTTTTATTAATACTGCTTATTAGGTTCTCCTCGTTAAAGAATAAAAACCCACCACTCCGATATTCATTCGAAGTGTACGAAATGCTTTTCCAGCTACGATTTTTAAGCTACTTGACTGTTCACTTTTTTTTTTGTATACTGTACTTAGCGATCCTACCGACTGCGCCAATTACGTTATTTGGAAATTAAACAAAAATCGTTAGTTACTTGAAAGTTGTTTATTCCATTGATTTCAACTATCGACTGACTTAACTCTAACATAGATCGTAATAATGATAACTTAAGCTAACGGAAACATGACAACTTATCATATAATAATGACAACAGAATGCTTATCGCGGTTGCGACTATAAGCAATATAGAGTGACTGCTGCTGGATGCTTTGTACATAATTGTTGTGACCTTGAAGTTGTTTATCACATTTGGTCTCGCTGTTATTTTGCTGTTGGTCTGATACTGGTGTTGCTTTGAGGCTGCAGGTACACACTTGACGTCAGCATTATGATGTTGGTAAGTGCACACGTAACTCGCGCAGACTAGTCAACTGACCACTACGAGAGTTGGAGAGCGACGAAGTCGTAACAATTCTTAAAATAACATGGTGCGGCATGTATTTGTGCCCGAAGAAGTCGCAAAATACATCGAAGAACAAGCCAAGTCAAACAAAACCAAACACAATAATGCCAAATAACTGGTCAAGAAACTTAGCGAAGGGTCGTTCCGATTCTTCATAACTGTTGTCGAGTGCGGAATAAAAAAATGTTTGTGCATTCTTAATCAGCAGGCTTGTTAAGACATGCGAATCGGAAGATTATTTGAAAAATAGTTGTTCGTTGTAAATTTTCGGAAATGGTGCTTTTCCTCAGTTTACCATATTGGTGGCTTGTTAATATTGGCTGCCCTAATTTAACGTTTTATCTATCCTCGGAATTGTTCAAAGATTTATATACCCCTTTCCAAGGACAATGATTTGAAATAAATCTACAGTTTTAACCAAGTCCTTTGTAGCTGAAAGAAGTTTCATCAAATTTGCCAGAAACCATATGATAAGGGTACATGGATCTGTGTGAATTGGTTACTTCCAAATTCCATCCCCTAGTTTGTTTGCTTGAAAAGCAATTTTTATAGCCCACAGGAGTTTATTATGCTTAGCTTGCAACATATAACGAGATACTTTGTCTGTGAAACCAATTTATGTGCCTTACATGTTGAGCTAGAAGGAGGAATTTTGGTATGAGGACTCTGTTTTCGACGAAGAAGGGTTAGTGTTAAGATTTTCGACATTGAAATGTAAATAAACAAAAGTATCTACATATCGAACTCGCACCAAGTATGGGAAATCAAATGGCAATTAAACGGAACTATGAGGATCATGTTGCTTCTTTCGTGACAGTTTCACTATGTGCTTATGTTATCATGCCGCTCATTATGAAACATAGCGATTGGTTGTTCAGATTGTTCATAACCGTTGTCGTGTGCGGAAAAAGACTTATGAGAAGGCTATAATCCACTGTATGGATCGTTTTACACCCTATCCCATTCCATCCTTAAAATTAATATGCCTAAATTGTGGGCGTTATGGCAAAGAAATATTATAATTGACATTGTCGCAACATATTGTTCAGACATTTATTCAAAATCATTTATGGTTATGATAAGCGGTAGTGTAAAGGAATGATTTTTGTAAGCAAACGGCTCCAAAAAGTGTGCGTGGACTAAAATTATATTTAGTACAAATGTTTATATTACCATAACCAATGATTTGGCATAAACTTTTTTTTCACAAACAACGTATCTCAATGCACCCCATGTTCAAATGTACAATCCAAATCAGCCCCCGCTTCAACAACAAAGTGAAGTGAGCCTTCGACGTGCCAAAACTACCAAGTACATCACTTATTTACGCAATCGCAGGTTTTAATGTCCACTGCGCTCATAGGTGTTGAGGCATCGAATGGAGATACTTGCCGCGCAACAAGAATACCCAGTCCCGAACCGCCACCCGAAAATTGGAGTCTGAAATCAAAGTGATAAATACTTGTCAATAAAATAAGTTTAAGGAGTTTAGTTTAAATGTACAATTCTAATCCGCGACACGGCGAATGGCTACGAATTAAAAAACGTACACGATTGAGTGGTTGTAAGACACTGATTATTTTTATTATAAACTACAGCTATTTATACAATATTCTTAATCTACATTTACATGCTAAAATGATGTGTGGGAAAAGGGATCTGCTATGCTCGCGAGAGATAAGAGTTTTATTATACATAATATGAGATAAGCGCATATAGCAGACCGTCATAAAATCCTTATCCTCACACAAGAACCCATATTCTCAATGTGTGATAAGATTGCATTCTTATCACCTTATTGAGTTTAATATACATATACTTATTACTATCTCATGTTCCGTGAACATTTTCCCGCGGCCTTAAAATTAAAATAAAAAACCAAGAAAGATACATAAATCTTAATAACAAAATACCCAATGGTGTTGGAGGTGTAAAATCTACCTTCACGATCGTCTTATTTTACCGAGCTCGTCGTTTGATTCCTCTGTTTTTACCAGTGGACATATTTTTTGCACAGGCCTCTTCAATATTCCATGTTGTAACTTTAGAGACACTACTCGAACTTTGCCATCTTTGCCCGGATGTGTTTCGATTATTCTTCCAATTGATTCGTCTTTCACAATCACTACATCTCCTTCCTTCAGGTTTTCTTCAGGTTGGGTCCACTTCCTTCTTTGCTGCATTGTTGAGAGATACTCCTCTTTCCATCTATTCCAAAAGTCCTTTTTCATCTTTTGGATCAATTTCCATTTATTTAAGGATCCAGTGACTTCAGTTATATCTTCCGGTACATCTATCAATGGTCGTCCTACTAAAAATGTCCTGGAGACAAAACGTCTAATGATTCTACATCCTCATTATCCGCATGAAGTAAGGGTCTTGAATTTAACACTGCTTCTATTTGACACAACAATGTAGTCATTTCTTCAAAGGTCAGTTTAGTTTCACCAATTACTCGTTTTAGGTGGTGTTTAACTGATTTTACACCCGCCTCCCAAAGTCCTCCCTGATGAGGGGCTCCCGGGGGAATAAAATGCCACTTCACTTTTTCTTCAATTAGATATGGTATAACGTCTTTGTTGTTCCGTATCGCTGCCTTGAAATCTGCGTCTAATCGCCTGTTAGCTCCTACAAAATTGGTTCCGTTGTCGCTATACATGTGCGCACTCTTCCCTCTTCTGGCAAAGAACCTTTTCAACGACGCTAAGAATGCCTCAGTCGTCATGTCGCTTACAGCTTCTAGATGTATCGCCTTTGTTGCCATGCATAGAAACACAGCGATGTAACCCTTAAAGCTTTTCTGACCTCTCGTTCTGGAACATTTCATTAGTATAGGTCCGGCATAATATACTCCAGTATGCAAGAAAGGATGTACAGCTGTAACCCTCGACTTTGGAAGATCGCCCATAATTTGTTTTGCATTTACTTGCTTGTACCGAATGCATTGTGGACACAAACGAATGCATTTTTTAATTGATTTTTTAACACCCAAAATCCAATATTTCCGTTTAATCGTCGATTCCGTTAATCTGTTTCCACCATGCAGTGTATAAATATGAGACTTCTGTATAATTATCGAAGCCAAATGAGACTTGTCCAATATCAATGGATGTTTCTGATTATAATACATGTTAGCATTTCGCAGACGGCCTCCTAATCTCATAAGACCTTTGCTGTCCAAGAAAGGATGTAATCCCACTATTCTGCTGTTTCTATCAATAACGGCTCCTTGCTTCAAGTAATTGACTTCTTTGTGGAACGCCATCTGTTGATGACGCAATATTATGCAAACCTTTGCTGCTTCCAACTCATTGATCGTTAATTTTTCAGAACTATGATGTTTATGTTTTAACTTGTTGATAAATCGCATAATATAAGCCACTATTCGTAGTAATTTGTGGTAACTTGAATATTTTTCCACTAGGCCATCAATAAAATTAGGTTCTCCGTTTGATCTTGCTACCGCTGTTGTTACAATTTGTGTTTTTGGCATTGATTTTGGCCAATTTTCGGATGCTTTATGTAACCATGGTGGTCCATTCCAGCATAAACTGTGGCCTTTAAACTTATTTGATTGAATACCTCTTGATGCAACATCCGCTGGATTTTCTTTTGTGTTTATGTATTGCCACTGAGCACTTGGTATCATAGCTTTTATATCATCCACCCTATTTCTTATGAACTTGTCCTTATTACGATTGTTCTCTATCCAACCCAATGTAATAGTTGAATCACTCCATCCAAACAAATTGATTTTGCGATTGAATGTGCTTGCCACCTTTTTGCTTAATCTTGCTAATAGATGTGCTGCGCTCAATTCCAGCTTCGGCAAGGTTTTCCTATTTTTGATCGGGTTTACCTTACTTTTGGCTGTAAGCAAAGTTACTATGGAACCGCACTTCACATATATTACAGCTGCATATGCCTTTTCTGATGCATCTGCAAATCCATGTAGCTCCATTTTCGTATTTATAGGACAATCCATCTGTGAACCGTAGCCACTCTGCTTTTACTTCCTCTGGCAACGGTTCATCCCAATTTGAATTTAATAGCCAAAGTTTCTGGATAACCAATTTTGCCACAATTGTTATAGGTGCCAATACGCCCAAAGGATCAAAAATCTTAGCTACCAATGATAACGCTTTCCTCTTTGTTATATTCGGTACTTGGTCGAAATTAACCTTAAATCGAAATTCGTCTTTAATAGGATCCCATTGCACTCCTAATGTTTTTATGGATTCGTCATCTTTTATTGATATAACTTCATTGCTTCTATGGTCATTGATTATGTTAGTGATTTCTTGCTCATTTGAAAGCCACTTTCTTAGATGGAAGTTATATTTATGTAGTTGGCTTAAAATTTCTCTTAGGATATATTGGGTTTCTTCTATACTATCTGCACCCGTCATCAGATCGTCCATACAGAAATCTTCTTTTATCACATCCGATATCTTCTTATCATTGCAGTCTTCTGCTATCTTGAACAGGGACCTCACTGCTAAAAATGGGGCTGCGATGTTCCATACGTAACTGTTGTCAACCTATACTGTTTTATTGGTTCAGTTTTCTCCTCTCTCCAAAGAATGTATTGGTATTCTTGATCTTCTAATTTCACCTTGATTTGTCGGTACATTTTCTCAACATCTGCTGTTAATATATATTTCCAGAGGCGCCATTTAATCATGATGTCAAATATATCTCGCTGAAGTTTGGGCCCGATGTACATTATATCGTTTAAACTTTTGCCATTTGATGACCTTGCCGACGCATCGAATACTATTCTCACTTTAGTAGTTGAACTTCCTTCTTTGACCACAGGATGGTGGGGTAGATAGTATTTTCCTTTTGCATTAGTAGGTATCTCTACCATGTGTCATAGATCCAAGTACTCTCGCATGAATTTTATGTACTCCGTTTTTAGGTCTTTATTTTTTTCCAATCTCCTTTCGTTTGTAAGAAATCTGGCCATTGCTTGTTGCTTCGATTCTCCCAGCTTGGTGTCACTCACAAATGGTAATTCCACAACAACATTCCCAAATTTATCAATAGTCGTGGTTTTTTGAAAGTTATCCATACACCATTGATCTTTACTTGAACTTTCATGTTCTGATGCCACCTCTTCCAGTTCCCAAAATCGTTCAAGATTGGTTGCTGCTACATGTATTTTTGTTGGCATTGTATCTTGATTAATCTTTCCTGATATAATCCAACCTAGCTTCGTTTCCTGAGCAAATGGTCCTTTACCCTTGCGTTGACCTTTCTGCATTATGTCAGCATAAATATCTCCACCAATCACTAAATCGATTCTGTCAGACTTGTTGAATAGTGGGTCCGCTAATACATAATTATTCCACTTTCTCATGTCCACGTCAAAGGATTCACTTGGTTGAGCACTCATTATTGTTGGGAGCACCATCACTTGTGACTTGAAAACATGGTTGCTTACGAATCTTGGTCTTATCTCTAGGTCAATTTTGTGTTTTGAAACACCCACTAATACTCCACCAAGTCCATGTATCTCCGTTTTCACTTTTATTCGAGGCAAGCCCAAAATTTGTGCAGCTTCCTCGGATATTGAAGTGATTTGTGATCCCTGATCAATCATTGCACGTAATATAATATTTTCTCCTGTTTTTGATCGCACTTTTACCTGTGCCGTTGCCAATAATACGGGTGTTGCCATGTCTTTAGTCACCATTGATGTTCTGGTTCTAGACTGCTGGTTTTGCCTTGTTGTTTGATCTGTATTGTTTTGGCGTTGATAGTCCAAATGCATATACTGGTGATGCCTCCCGCCACATTTAGTACAGCGTAGATTGCTGTTGCATTTTCGATCTGTTTTATGCGACAGACAAATGAAGCATATTCTTTTGTTGTTCACAACTGCTCTCCGTTCCGGTATAGGCATTGATGTCATCGATCTGCATTCTGTCGCTTGGTGACCTTTTTTGTCACAAAAATAGCAACTTTGAACTGACGAAATGTAGCTCATCTTTTTCCCATACGCCTTATTAATTGATATGTGCTGCTCTCCAGCTGCTTCTAACGCAAGATATTGCTGTTGTAAAAATTCCAGCACGTCGTCCAATGTCTGGATCTCCCTCGGCTTTTTCACTTGTTGTTCATACAATCGCAAGCCATTTTTGTCGAATTTTCTTACAATTATTCGAGCAATAAATGGTTCTGCATCTTCTGTAGATATGTTCATCCCTTTCAGAGCTTGAACATTATTTTTCGTTGTGTCCAACATTTGTTTGATGCTTAGCGCTGAATCACTATCCAACATTGGTTGATCAAGAATCTTATCCACTAAGCTTGTGAATAATGCTCTTTTATTCTCGTACCTCTCTTTTAGTAGATCAAATGCTAATTTATAGTTCACATCCGTTATTTTTAAATGTTGGAGTAGTTGATGAGCTTCTCCTTTTAGGGCTGCTTTTAGCCTGTACATCTTTTCCACGTCGGATATGTGTGGTGAATCGTGAACTAGGTTCTTAAATAAATCGTGGAAAGACTCCCAGTCATCCACTTTGCCGCTAAATTCGGGAATTCGAAGATCTCCCAGCTTTACATTTGTCCGGAACTCGTTTTCTTTTTTAATTTTTGATTCCTTTTTTAATAAACTCTCAAGTAAAGAGTCTAATTTTATATTGATATTTTGCCACTCAATTACGGCTTCAATATCCACAGCTGACTTCTTCCTCATGTCTTGATATGTCCCCTCAAGATCTAACGCCATTCGACGAAGCTTATCAGAGTTAATATCTTCGCTCTCTATTCTCCTTAGTATAAAGCTAGCTGTCATCTGAAATACAGCCTTTGCTTCTTTCTTCTCTCTGTCCTCCTGGGACTTTTCAATCTGAATTCTTGTTTCCGAATTCTTATAAGTTCCAACTTCTTCTAACTTCATCCTGTCCTCCTGGGACTTTTCAGGTAGAATTATAGGTTCCGCCGTCTGCTGAGGCACAACATCTATATCTTCTTCAAGGTTCCTCCTGGAATCCTTAGAAGTTTCAACTTCTTGAGCTGATCGTCTTCGTACTTTTTCAATGAGCACTTCGACTTCCCTTATGATGATCATAGTATGGTCGAAAAATGATCTAAGGAAGTAGTCATCACATTTATCCTCCCATCTTTCTAGCACGCTGTTATTTTTAAGAAACTCTCCTTTATGTAATCCAAAAGAATTTTCAATTGCACCGAGAACTGATGTACGAAAAGTCGCTTTGCTGACCTGGTCCCTAATATGGACCAACTTGTCTGCCAAATCTTTTTGGGTTTCAAGCAATTTTTGATAATAAGCCATTTTTTTTTTATTATTATTTTTTTTTTTTTTAACACAACACTAATTCCGTTGTTAGAGCCACGGAAAACGCTTTTTTTTTTTTTTTTTTTTGGTTTTTTCACACTAGTGCACTATTTCTAATATTTATATTTATAGTCACTATAGTCAAGTGTTTCTTACCGCTGGTGGGGGAAAACACGAGATTCAAAAACTCGAAGGAATAAATGCTTCGAGATCCGTTTCGAAGGACCAAAATGTACAATTCTAATCCGCGACACGGCGAATGGCTACGAATTAAAAAACGTACACGATTGAGTGGTTGTAAGACACTGATTATTTTTATTATAAACTACAGCTATTTATACAATATTCTTAATCTACATTTACATGCTAAAATGATGTGTGGGAAAAGGGATCTGCTATGCTCGCGAGAGATAAGAGTTTTATTATACATAATATGAGATAAGCGCATATAGCAGACCGTCATAAAATCCTTATCCTCACACAAGAACCCATATTCTCAATGTGTGATAGGATTGCATTCTTATCACCTTATTGAATTTAATATACATATACTAATTACTATCTCATGTTCCGTGAACAATGCTTAACATGCGTAAAGAGCACATCGTAAGCGCTATCAAGTAGCATTTGCTCAAAGAGAAAAGTTGTCTCAGATTGTGCAAAATTTGCTCCAATATGAGATAATCCAACCGAACCACACGCAGCATCGATAGTTCAGGTGAACTATCAACTGAAAGACATCGTACTGCTCTTCAAAGACAAGTGTCCTACGAATTCATCGGTGAAGAAAAAGACTGAGTTAGACTACATTTTGGACGGATCACGGTTGTTCAGACGCCAGTTCAGACGGCCAGCAGACGGCAAAATGAGCTCGTAAGATTGCGTATTGCTCCAGTTTGCCACGGTGATGTCGGACACTACGGGATAAAGATAACCATCGAAAGAATTAAATGAGACTTCCAGTTTTCGCGGATGAGACGTTACATCATGTTATACATTGGCCCATGTCCCGAGTGCTGCATTAACAAACTTAAGCGCGGTAAGTCTGAAAGCCAGCTGCATGTGATGGAAATATTACCAGTTCCGTATATAAATCATTTTAGTCTGTTCGTTTAGTAAGTATACAAACCTGACGGCAGTGCGTAACACAAAGATGACAGCAGTCATAACGATGCTGCGAGAAGTATTTTCTTTATTCGGACAACCATTGCGAATCTCCTCCGACCGTGGGACAGCCTATACCTCGAAGGAATGTGCCGACTTCGTTACAGCGTACGGTATTCAGCATGTGAAGACTGCCGTACGAACACCGCGAGCCAATGGTCAGGCTAAGTGTACGAATAAAACCCTCCTCAGCATGCTCAAGTGTTCGGTTGTGAGTAACAGGGACTGGGACGTAGCTTTGCTTATGCTTCAATGAAGTACCCAACACCCAACGGAACTCAACAACCAGGTTCTGAGACTGATTTGGTCTCGGATCGGTAAATGCGGATTCTCTGTCACACACCTACATCTACAGCGCCGATGGTTTCCTTTGTACCCATAGTACAGGCTCGATTTGGATAAATATTATCAAAAAGAGTAAATATGGTCATGAATCCATCCATAGTTTTGAACTGCTGAGATGGACCATTGTACGTACCGTAAACTTGACGAAGTGCTCTATAAGTTGAACAGACCGCGAATTCTGGAACTAAAAATTTCACGATTTGTTAATGTTGTCCTGGTTCAAGTCTTTCCATAGTGATTTGACAAAATGTACTGAAAAACATAGATCCTATGTTACAAATTATATATAAAAAATAATATACCCCCATGCGATAGGGTATAAGAAGTCAAACGCTCTTCATTAGTATGACAGCTAGTTTGACAGTTCTCCTTATAGGAAATTCTATACCTCTAAACCTATCGTAGCAACATCCGTCTCAGTTACATGCGTTGCCGGCACATCCGCTCAAAAATTTCTAGTTTTAGTCTTCCAAAAAGTTTCGTTATTTCTCGCTAAATTGTTAACACATCACATATGTAAGGGCGTTTACATTCCTGTTTGAATCAGGAATACCGCTCGTCGCAGTCCAACGCACGAGCCCTTGATAATAACAAATCCGCAATCAAATTCTGCTCACTAGAACTCTGAGCATAGAACATGTCATAGCTTTAAAACCAAATCCTTGTCTGGAATATTTCAGAGCATTTTCCGTTGTCTTTGTTTATAACTTAAACGGTGCTACAGTATGGGTTGAATTTGGGCCTCAACTGAAATGTCTCTCTAATAAGCCTTGTATTTAGCTGACTGCCAGCTGCCTGAAAATCGGAGACCCTTTTGTTTTCGTGAAAATTTTCGACCTCGAGATTTTGATTGATTCTAACATTACGGTGATAGCGGAACTTCTCGAAAACGGCTCTAACGATTTTTATTAAACTTCTTATATGCTATAAGCATATTAGTTCCAACAAAACTGCATACCCAGTTTTTTTTTTTCGATAAAATCCATATAACGGATTTTTGCATATAGAAAATCGTTAATTTCTCGCAAGCTATTTTGCCAAATTTAATGATATTGCATTTGTATACTACTATTACTGTTTTCATGAGTTCCATATATTTGGTTTTGGCCCAATCATCCCTAAACGGAATTTTCAGTTCTGGCCAATAACGGAAAATCATTATTTTTCACATGGACACTGATTACTTTCAATGACGGAATATTCGTTCGTATAATTTCATTTCGACATTATTTGTATCTTTTGTAGCATCATTAATCAAAATATATATTCTTGTGTATTTTTGCCAAATTTTTAAGAACGTCAAATTAACTCGCTGTGAAAGAGAAAGTTGCGTACGACCCATTCGTGCACCCACCACTAGCTTTTTATAATCTGAGCGCACTCAAGGGGTTATGAATACCCTTTATATGTTTTAGCACAGTGCGTGCGTTAAGGAAATTCGGGATGCACATTGGTTTAAAATGCCTGTAAGTTACAATGGAAAGGAAAAACTGAGCTGGGTAGAGCATTCCACATTCGTGTTGTTTGGTTTATGTACGAATCTCTATATTTCAGCGTTCGTCCGAAGATAGGCTTGAGGGTAAACTGATTTGCGTTCATAGCGTTATGAGTATTGTGGCCCGATCAGAAGGGGTGAAGTATTTTTTAAAAGCGATTAAGGAAACCTAGACATTTTGACACATTCTTAGCGACTTGGAATATGTGGTCGTTCCAACGTAAGTCGTTGCTAACACAAATACCTAGCATGGAAAGTTATTCGGTTTCTTCGACGTATGTGCCATTCATGGATAATGGCTCTAGATTTTGGTTTCGCTTAGCGACAGAAGACGGCATTGTGTTTTGAAAGCACTAAATTCTACTCTATTGGATTTACACCATTTGATGATGCTGTCAAGGTCGGAATTAAATGAGCTTAACATATGTTGTCGTTTAGATTCCACGTTCGAAGATGAGGGACGTGGACCTGAAAACGAATAGGAGAAGCTGAGAGTACTGTCATCAGCGAAGGAATGCATTGGATTAGAAGTAATAGACAGGAGATCATGGATAAAAATGAGAAAGAGAGACGGAGACAAACTGAGCCTTGAGGGACACCAGCATTTATTTTGTAAGTTGCAGCCTTGAATCCGTCCAAAACAACTTGAATTGAACATTTCGAAAGATAATTTCTAATCCATAGAATAAGTTTTTCATCGATTCCAAATGCACGCATTTTCGACGTAAGGGTTTGAGGCCAAACCCTGTCGAATGTTTTTGAAATATCAAGTTCAACAATTTTACTTTCTCCAACATGGTGGATTAATTGGTTCCACTTTTCGGTGAGATATGTCATCAAATCACCAGTGGATCTGTTGCTGCGAAAACCATACTGCCGGTCATTAAGAAGTTTTCGTGTTTCGAGATATTTCATAAGCTGACGATTTATCAGCGTTTCCAGGACCTTGGAAAGAAGGGACGTTAGTGTAATTGGTCGGTACTTAGTGAGAGACGAAGATTCGCCTTTTTTTTTGGTACAGGCTGAACAAATGCAGTTTTCCATCTACTCGGAAAGAGACCTGGTGAGTAGGATAGATAAGAAAGCTTACGCAGTGGTTTTGCTAGCGTAGAAGAACACCTCTTCAGAATAATGAGGGAAATACCATCTGGACCAGCGGACTTGTGAATGTCAAGATCGAATAAATCTCTTACAACTGTACACTGTATGAGTACGAAAGTGAACTTGTCCTCTAGAATGATTTACGTTCTCAAGTACACGAGGAGACTGCACACAATTTGGCAATGTAGATCTGGCTGCGAAATGCACAGCAAGCAGATTGGCTTTGTCTAAAGAGCTGACAGCTGGAATGTCATTGTGAATAAGCGTCGGAACTGATGATGATGATTTTTTTATATTTTTCATAAACTACAAATTTTGTTCGGTTTACCTCTGTTGGATTGGTTTTGTATAACCGAAAGTTTGTCTCTCTCAAACTAATAGCTTCTTTGCACCTCTAGTCATACCACCCTTTTGCCTTTGGTCTGATACTTTTTATTCTGTTGGGAATAAAAAATCGCATACCAAGGAGAATGATGTTTGATATCATATCAGCAACAGCATCCACGTCACTATCGAGGAAACATAGTGACCAGTTAAAATTCCTAAAAAAAACTGTTTAATGCTTCCCCATTGGCTTTCTCGTATTACCATACAGTCTGTTTGGAATCTGTTCTCTATCTCTCTGGTTGGAGTATTTTATGCTGCCACAAAGTTTGTTAGTCGGAAGCCGTTATCTGTTCGTGTAGGCTGTGCTTCCCAACTACCCCGCCGGAGATGTTTTGCTGATTTTTTATTGAAGTCCCCTGGTACGATTTTCACATCGTATTCCGGACAGACTCCTTAGGGGTCGCAAAATACCTCCTTGGTAGGATCTTCAGTCTCATCGGTAGGGTCGTGTGCACATATGTGAATTCCTGATCCTGTCAAACGTATATTCTGGATTGCGGCAATTCCTTCCCTGTTTTTGAGCATCATCCGGAGTGTATAGCTTGCGTGAATTACGTTTTTAATAAAACCATTTTTTTTTATGTATTATTGTTTATTGTTTATTTTTTTTCACTTTATATTTTTTTGTTAACAAGCTGATTTTTATAGCATACAAACTCAATAGGGTCAAATTAACGACTAACTCGTCTGCTTCTTAATTTCTTCGTAGAACCCAAATATATGACTACCAACGCCAAAGCTCGCTCACGATGACAAATGAAGGGTTTAGTCGATGCTTTCGTGAGAGCCCAACATTATCAGTACAGTTCCGCCAATATCCATATGCGTTCACTGATAAGCATCTTCTCCTATTGCTAAGTTGTAAACAAGCTAGAAGTCCCGCGTTGTTGTTTATCATTTCGCCAGCATTGTTAGCATCTCTTTGCGGTTTTTGTTACCAAGCAGAGTTTATTGGTTTGAGCTGGCATTTTATCAGCTCAATGAATTTCTACGTTGATGCATTGGTGATGTTGCTATGTAACTCTTCCCCCCCAAGAATGATCTGAATGTGGGAAGCGATTGAATATCATGTGTGTGACGATGTTCGTAATTTTGAATAATACATCTCTTGTTATATGCTGACCTTGACTGTCCGTATCTTGTGAAATATCGCTTCATTGGTATTTAAGGTAGGGAATTAAAGGTTTTGGGTAGGAAGGAAATATAGGATAAGGAAGGTGAAGTATATAATACAAATAAATGTGGGTTCCAATTTTTATTAGAGAAATCAAAAAGTTCAATTAAAACCGAGAAAAAAAAATATATATGTTCATATGTTTTAAGCTATATTTTATTCAATAAGGGCACTTCGAACAGATCTTTAAAGCTTTTTACTGAAAACGTTAGCAGACTCAATCATTCCTTTGAAATCAAGAAAATTTTCTTTTTTTTTTTATTTTCTGTTTGTGCACTTTTCTTTTATTAGACTGAATAGTTATTTTGAAATTCTTAACAACTTTGTGTGGATTAAATCTAGGGGCCAATTTGTTTCTTCGGTCGTCTAATTCATATATTGTCTCGTTTGGTCCGTAATCAGGTGGTGTAATTCGATTTCGGTTGCGTTTGTTTATAATATTAGTTTTATGGAGTAGACTTCTGGCATGAACTATTTTGAGTAAATTTTCATAATCAGTTATATGTTGTGCCAGATAATCTTGTTCCGTTTGGGTGTTATTTTTAATAGACAACGAATTTGTTTTATTTATATGATCTTTAAGTAACTCGAACGGCGTTAATTTAGTTGTAGAATGGATGCAGTTATTATATGTTAAAACTGCTTCATCTACGACTTCTCCTATAGATTTATTACTATTCTGTGACTTAATTATTCGAATTATTTCTGTTATGGTTGAATGAAATCGTTCTACTATCGAATTTCCATTTGAACTTTTTGCACATATTGTGTGAAATTTTATTATATATATTTTCAAAAAATCTCTAAATATCGAAGAAACGAATTCACTGCCATTATCGGCTATTATCTGTTTGGCTATTCCATGGTGGGCAAAATAATTTTTCAAGGCTTTTATAGGGCTTATGCTATTTCTAGCTGAAAGAATATAGACACTTGCAAATTTACTAAACTTATCTACTATCGACAAAAAATGGTGTTTTTGAACAGAGTAAATGTCGACATGGAGAATATCCATCGGCCTACAAGGTGTTTCGGTCAGCTCAAATTTCAAACGTTCTTTATTTCTTTCGTATTTGTATTTATGACAAATATCGCAAATGTTAATGATGCGTGTGATAGTAGATTTCATGTTAGGAAAGTAGTGGGTCCTTTTTAAGTGTTCTAGGTTTTCATTAATCCCCCTATGGTTTGAATGAATGTGATAATCTCTTATGAGTTTTTCCTGTTTATCGATTTCAGTGACATCTTCAAGTAATGAAGTACATCTAACCAATTTACTACGATTGTTGTTATTAAAATATTTTGTATATATTGTTTGTACTTTTTGGAATATATTGTCATCGGTAAGTAACGCTGTAACTCTCTTTGTATTCAAGTGATCTCTCAAAATACGTAAAATAATAGACTCTTCATCAATGTTTTTATATTCGTATATGTACCTTTTCTTTCTCTTGAATAATAAAACAAATTTAGAATTAAGTTTCGTTATCTCATTACTCATTCTAAGGATTATCTGGTTCGAAAATTCATATAATGGGCGCTCAGATATTGGAATTCCATTATCTAGGTTTTCGTTTGCAGAATGAATTGTTGTGAGATTTTCATGTTCGTCTAGGTTATTTTGGATTGAGATTAGATCAAAATTTCTAATTTCTCTAACAGGTTCAACTTGCTCATTTATATTGATTTCTACTCTTGAAAGAGCATCAGCGTTCAAATTTTGAGTACCTTTTTTGTAAGTCACATAATAATCGAATTCTTCAAGTTGAAGTCTCCAGCGAATTAGCTTTGAATTGGGTTCCTTTAGAGAAAATAGCCAAGTTAATGGCTTATGGTCCGTGATTATTCGAAACCTTCTCCCAAAAAGATAAGGACGGAAGTATTTCGTTGCCCAAACTACAGCCAATAGCTCTTTTTCTATTGTACTATAGCTCTCTTCAGTCTTCGATAATGTGCGACTAGCATAGCAAATAGGTTTATCCGACCCAATAGGACCTTGCGATAATACTGCACCTAATGCCACGTTGCTAGCATCGGTAGTAACATTAAAAGGTTTAGAAAAATCAGGATACTGAAGTATTGGATCATTACATAGAAGAGCTTTGCAAGTCTCAAAGCACTTTATATGTATATTTATCGTCCAAATTAATTTTTTTTATTTTTGCGAAGGCATTCAGTCATTGGCTTTGTCAAATTAGAAAAATCCTTCAAAAATTTTCGGTAATATCCCAGAAGACCGAGAAAAGATTTAATCTGCCTCACGGTCCTTGGTATTGGAAAATTCTTAATTGCATTGATTTTTTCGGGATTAGGTTTAACCCCACCAGCCGTAACAATGTGCCCTAAAAATGATACCTCTTTTTGAAGAAAGGCTGATTTGTTCAATTGAATTTTTAAGTTGGCTGCTTTAATCCTTTCGAAAACGGCACGAAGACTCTCAATATGTTCTTGAAGTGAGGTTGAATAGACAATTACATATGTCATCCATATACACAAGACATACTTTTCCTTGAAGGTCACGCAATACGTTATCCATGACCCTTTGAAAAGTCGATGGAGCGTTTCTAAGGCCGAAGGGCATGCGTACAAATTCATAATGGCCGTTATCTACAGAGAACGCTGTTTTTGGTATGTCTTTGTCTCTAATCTCAATCTGATGAAAGCCAGATGCTAGGTCTAAGGTTGAAAAATAAACGCATCATCCAAGCTTATCCAATATTTCACCGATGTTAGGGAGGGGGTATTTATCTTCGACCGTTTTATCGTTAAGTTTACGAAAATCAATCACTAACCGCCATTTTTCCTTACCTTCCGGATCCTTTTTCTTCGGGACGATCCAGATAGGAAAAGACCATGGGGAAAAGCTATGTCTAATGATACCCTGGTTCAACATTTCAAAAATTTGTTTTTGGATTTCTTCCTTATGAATATAAGGATACCGGTAAGTCTTGGAATGTATAGGAATATCATCTTTAGTGTTGATTTCATGTTTGATCTGATTAGAAAACGTTAAGTTCTGACCCTCCTTAAAAAAAATATCTTCATATTTTTTACAAAGCCTTAAAATAGCTGTTTTCTCTTCTGTGTTTAAGTTATTTGTTTTTACAAGGTCTATATATTTTCATTTTGTAAAGTCTGAGTATTATTTATAGACATATTATGTATCTCAATATAATCTTCCGATGTTATGGATTGAGCCCTAATCGGCTGTTCTACTAAAAACGTTTGCTGAGACTCGGAGGCGTTAATGACTTCAACAAAGGAGTACCAACTATCGGCTTTATAAAGACCTTCAGGAACTGTTAGATTTTGATTAATAATAGTTGGTTTAATATGGATAGTACCTGATTCAATATCGACCGGAAGACAACAAATCTGTTTACTAAGCCCTGGAATCATGTAAACCTTTGACGTTAAATTGGGCTTAAAACTCAATGGAATGCTAACACATTCTGTTTCTAACATTGAATTTTTTAGATCAATCTTCATTTGAAGTTGTTGCATAATTTCGGTTCCAATTAAACCATCAAAATATTGATGGAATCGAAATATTAAAAAGGAAAGTGTAGCATTTGTCTTAAATTCCTTTAAACCATGAATGCTTACCTGTCTATTGACAAATTGGGTCTTAAAAATTGTTTTAATTTCGATAGGGTCGACGTAGTCTACATAACAATCATGCACTATGTCTGGATTGATAAAAGACTTATTGCTACCCGTGTCGATTAGAAATTTTAAATGTCTGTTGGTTAAGCTTTTAACGGTTATATATGGCAGAAGGCATGTATTGTTGTTATTTACATCTAAATAACCTACTGGTTCTCCGAGGCTTGTAGTGGAAAATTTCCATCATCAATACCACTATGTTGAATTAAATTAGATGGATTATATTGGCTTTGAACATAAGTTGTACATGGAGATGGCTGATTTGACTCAAGCATACAATTGGTTTGCATATACACTCTAGACTGTGGATCTTGGTTTATACCAACTCGTCGATCTGAATCGAAAGCAAGGAATTCATTTTCAATACAAGCCGTACTTGTAGATGGTTGATTGGAATGACTTGGAATGTATTCATTTTGCATATAACCCATAGTTTGTAAACTTTCTATGTTATGCATTTGTTCTGGCCTATTAGATGAAGAAGTTCTATTTGTGTTGCCACTATATGTATCCATTGGTTCTGGCGGCGGATACCTATATGTATTGCTCTTACGTGTTTGTCCAGAATTATAATTTTGTCTTAAGTGGATTTGATTGATGTTTGCTGGAATATTGCGATTTTGACCTGGGTTATTGTACTGTGCGGAAATATTTGGATGGAAATTGTTGTTTTGTCTAGTTCTGTCATTCTGTCTGAAATTATTGTTTTCCCTAACTATATTGTAACCTGAATCATGATTGTATTGTGGGTTCTGAGGTGCATTGAATGTATACTGGTTATTTTGATTGTTTGGTCTAATATTTTGGAGTGGCATATTTGAAAAATATCTATTCTGGTTAAGTCTGATTTGCGGATGTTGGTATTGATTGTTGTGAAAAAACCTATAATTTTGCTCTTCTAAGCAAAAACTTAATGCATTAGCCAATGTTGTCGGTCGCATTGCTCTTATTGTAGACCCTAAAGGCTCCCTTAGACCCGACGAAAAGGTGTTAAGACACATTTCTTGATACAAAGTTTTTTTTGCATCCACAACCGACACTATTTTTTCATGTACTTTCACATGATTAATCATCGCCGAAAGAATTTCCGTGATTTTGGAAAAGAATGATTGTACTGTACTTTGGTTTTGCCTTAATTGATGTAAATCTCTAATAAGAGTGGTTTCATTCCTCTTATCAGAGTAATGGACAATCAAATTATTTTTTATGTCTTCCCACTCTACGGATGTTTTTAATAAAACCATTTATTTTTTTGTAATATTGTTTATTGTTTATTTTTTTTTCACTTTATATTTTTTTGTTAACAAGCTGATTTTTATAGCATACAAACTCAATAGGGTCAAATTAACGACTAACTCGTCTGCTTCTTAATTTCTTCGTAGAACCCAAATATATGACTACCAACGCCAAAGCTCGCTCACGATGACAAATGAAGGGTTTAGTCGATGCTTTCGTGAGAGCCCAACATTATCAGTACAGTTCCGCCAATATCCATATGCGTTCACTGATAAGCATCTTCTCCTATTGCTAAGTTGTAAACAAGCTAGAAGTCCCGCGTTGTTGTTTATCATTTCGCCAGCATTGTTAGCATCTCTTTGCGGTTTTTGTTACCAAGCAGAGTTTATTGGTTTGAGCTGGCATTTTATCAGCTCAATGAATTTCTACGTTGATGCATTGGTGATGTTGCTATGTAACTCGTGCGTTCCTGGTTCAAAGGTTCATACTCGTAAATAGTAGTTCGTATAGTTTTAATATGCTGTAGTTGGAATATACTGTGAGTGCGCGTATTAATCCCGCTTTCATCTGCTGTCGCCAAGACTTTGAACAGATATTGAGTCCCATCTACGGTCAGCGTACTAGCCACTCACCAGTCACTACGGAAGGGTGGAAGTCGAAGCTGGTAAGCATCAGCTAGATGAAAACTTAAGGCTTCTTAAAATCACATTCCCTACTATTTTACCGCCATAAAGTTCTACTTACCTAAAGTCGAGTACACGAACTGAGGACGAACTGAGACTGATTTCAAACAATTCGGCGGAAGTGGTTATAAAGCCTTCTGTCAGTGATTTCCACATTTACAACGACTTTTCTATCGATATTTTGTTTTACGATTGAACTTCTGTAATTCAGATCGGCAGGCAGAGACAAAAGATTCAAAAATGTCATTGGGTCGTTGGTCGTGTTGCACAAAAATCGGTTTCTCGTTGTCACGATATGAAGATAGGGAAATCAGTGGCCTCCTGTGAACTTATGGTAAGGCGCTTTATAAAACATCCACCGTCACTAGCTTAACTCTCAATATCCCAGAAGTAGCCAGAAGGTGCTGATTACTTTAAAAGGATGCGTTTTCGAAAGTAGGCCATGTTACTTACAAAACTAGATCATCCAAATATTGTTCGATATTATGAATTTTGGGACGTCCGTGTTGGTACGCGAAGAAACACTGCCAATATCACCGAATTATTGGAACACTTTATGAGTATGCTGCGGTAATGTTGCTTCCTTTCGAATCGTTACTCATGCCGATTCCTTAATTTCGCAGCTATGCAGAAATTATCACAAAGATTACAAAAAATTACTGAATTATCACATGGGTACATTTGGAACACAAGGATTTCTGGCACCCGAGATTTATGATTTGTTTTATGACGAAGCTATCGATGCTAACATCGGAGTATCCCTACTGGGAGTGCTACTCGCCGAAACAAATCTGCAAAAGGGTTATCAAAGGTATTAAGCCCAAGTCTTTTGGCAGAGCTATAGAAATGGATGTGCGCACTTCAATAGGGTGGTACATTCAAACTAAGAAGAAGAATCGCCCCACTTGCAAGGATTTGATAAAATCAGAGCTAATCCGGAAGCCATGTAAATCAGAGGATTTGACGGCTGATGTGGTAAGTTGTATTAATTCGTATCAAAGACATAAAAGTGATCGTGACGTTATTCATGAGCCTTTGTTTCAAGAATAATTTGCTACTGCAATGCTATCACAGTCCTATTAGCATCAACCTAAATGATTTGGATTCGGTTCAAATATGAGTTGAAGAAGAACACGATAATTCAAAGTGAACGACAAAGTAAAACCAATTTTCTAATTTCTTCAAAAACGTTATAAATATTTATTGATATTTTTTACCAACACTTATTACGTTACCAACTTGAATGTGATGTCTGCTGCGGTCAAAAACTAAGTGGACGAGAAACGCACAAATCACCCACAAGCTGGTACAACAAAATCAAAAGTTGTGCATAGCATAAATGCATTTGTTGTTGCAGTTCAACATAAAAAAAAACGGTGCACACATAAATTGTTGCTGTATCATAACGCGACCAACATTATGTGCTGGCGAATTGTTGTTGTACTATAACGCAGTGCGTGCGGTTAACATTCAAAGTGTTATTGAAGTGTTAAATGCATAGGTTTTGTTGTAAGAACTTATGTGTAAATATACAGTGAGTCAAAGTAATTATTTATACAAAAGAATACGATTTTAGATAATGAAATAAATTTAAACAAATTAAATATAGCGATTTCTAATCTCAAACATCCCGGCCCCCCTGGAACAAGTTTCAGGAAATGGGGAGAGCCGCTAATTTAGCAATAGGTCGAACAAATATGCCTCTGCTGGTAGTGATGGTAGCAACATGTACACGTCCGTCTTGGCCAGCAGTAACGTCTTTGATTTTCCCAAGAAGCCATTTGGTTGGTGGTAACTTGGGCTCCTTGATCACAACGACATCACCTGGGTTAAAGTTTACAGTTGCCTGCTGCCACTTAGGACGCTCCTGAAGTGATGTGATGTATTCCATCCTCCATCTTTTCCAAAACCCCTGGATTCCAGTGCGCCAAACGATTTGGGGATGCATCGAGTAGACTGGGCTCTGGAACAGCGGTTAAAGGCTCACCTATAAGAAAATGTGCAGGGGTTAAAGGATTTGTATCATCGTCAGATAAAACACATAAAGGACGAGAGTTTAGGATTGATTCTATTTGAGTTAATATGGTGTACAACTCCTCGAACGTTAGAATAGAGTTTCCAACAACACGTCGCAAGTGCAATTTAACGGAACGTACTCCAGACTCCCACAATCCACCGAAATGTGGTGCGGATGGTGGAATAAAGTGCCACGAGATTCCATCTTTTGCCAGAGCTGCAGCGACGTCATCGTTATGGATCTGAGACATTACCACCTGATACATTTCATCTAGGCAACGACGAGCGCCTTGGAAATTTGTTCCATTATCACTATAAATGTTAGTGCATTTTCCACGACGAGAAACAAATCGACGCGACGCAAGGCAGCCAAAAACGCATCAGTGGTCAGATCACTTACCAATTCAAGGTGCATAGCCTTTGTTGACATACACACAAACAGAGCGATGTATGCCTTGGAGAATTTAGGATTGCGACCACGAGACAATTTGATGGTAAGTGGGCCAGCATAATCGCATCCAGTATTTGTAAACGGTCGACTCAGTTGTATCCGCTGCAATGGTAGGTCACCCATCAGCTTAGTACTTGTATGCTTTCTTTGCATAAAGCACACCTTGCAGGAATGTACAATCTTTCGAATCAAGTTTCTGCTACCCAATATCCAGTACTGTTGTCGAAGAATTACGAACGTCTCAGATACTCCTGTGTGAAGATAGTTTATATGGATACCTGTGACTATAATAAACGAAACATGATTATTATTTGTTAAAATGATAGGATGTTTTATATTATAGGCGATATTCGCATGTTTTAATCTTCCTCTAACACGAAGAAGTCCGTCTTTGTCGATGAATGGTGAGTATTTTAGTAGCTGTGACTTAGCAGGTAATGTTTGGTGGTCAACCAAATGACGAATCTCGTTTCTAAATGTTCTATGTTGAACATGTTTGATGATAAGTATTTGTGCTGAACGAAGATCAGTTAAACTGAGACCAGAAATACGTCGATTTGGCTTTGTTGAACGGCAGTTTGACAAAAAACGAAGACAATATGCGACGATTCGTTGCAATCGATTCCAAGATGAGATTTTGTTGATAAGGATTTGCAAAGTGTTGTCGTCCTCGGTGACGGCGAGTGTTAACTTAGGAACACGTCTTTCTTTGATGGCAGCAGTTTCTCCTGTCGATTGTCGTCTAACGAATTGGGATTTGGGCCACTGCTGTTCGGGTGACATCAAAAAATATGGTCCATTCCACCAAAGGTTATGCTGTAACAGTTTGGATGGCAGTATACCTCGCGACGCACAGTCTGCTGGGTTTAATTCCGACGCGATATAGTCCCAAGAATGTCGTGGAATTGATTTGAGTATAGCAGCTGTACGGTTAGCAACAAATGTGTTCCAACGCCGTGGTGGCGAAGAAAGCCAATGCAACACAATCTCCGAGTCACACCACGCAAAGATTTTTGTAATATTTATCGGAAGTGAAGATTTTACGAGAGTGAAAAGTCTGGATAATAACAGAGCTCCACATAGCTCCAGTCGCGGGATCAACACGGGTTTCAACGGATCAACCTTCGTTTTCGCGGCAATCATTATTGTTTTAAAATTATCATCCGAATTACGGCAACGGGCATATATAACAGCTCCATAAGCAACAGATGAAGCATCACAAAAACCATGAAGTTCTATACCATCAGATTCCAAAGATGCGATATATCTTGGTACACGTATTTCTTGAAAATGGTGTAATTCTTGGCGATATGTTAACCATTTTTGAGCTATGTGAGAAGGTAGCGGATCATCCCAGTTCAGCTTCAATTCGGTAGACCAAAATTCTTGGAATAAAGTTTTAAAAAGAACAACTGATGGAGCCAAAAAGCCTAGAGGATCAAAGATTTGTGCAATTTCAGATAACAAAATTCGTCTGGTTGGCAAAACATGTTCAGATGACTTGCCCATTCGAAAGGAAAATTGATCACTTACAGGGCTCCAAAACATTCCAAGAACTTTTATGGACGATTTGGATTGTTCCGGATTAAGCCAGGACATTTCGCAATCATCTCTTGGTAGCTGCGATATCAACGGCCAACAGTTTGAAGTCCATTTGCGCAGCTCGAATTTAGCTTTCGACAATAGCTCAACGAGTTCACACTTTAGAGCTATAGAGCTATAGTGCCCGTCATGATATCATCTACGTATACATCATGTAACAGCACTCGAGAAGCAATTGGATAATGAATCTGGTAATCCTCGGCAAGTTGTTTTAACACGCGAACTGACAAGAAAGGAGCAGAGGCACTACCATATGTTACGGTACGCAAACGATAGTGTTGGATCTCATCGGTAAAACTATCACGCCATACAATGCGTTGAAAGTCTGTATCTTGGTCAGCTATCCAGATCTGTCGGACCATCTTCACTATATCGGCGGTAAAGACGTATCTATGCTGGCGAAACCGTAAACAAACTCCCATTAGATCGCGCTGTATAGGTGGACCGATGAGTAATTTAGAATTGAGCGAGTTTCCTGAAGAGTCTTTCACAGAACCATCGAATACAACTCGCAGTTTTGTTGAACAACTACCGGGCTTAAAAACCGCATGATGTGGTAAGTAAAAACATTTACCCGAAGCTGTGTTCAAGTGTTCTGAAGGTATTTGAGTCATGTGGCCCAATGATTTATACTCCTGCATAAACTTTGTGTAGGCCTGATGTAACTCTGGATTCGAAAAAAATCGACGTTCCATTGACCGTAAACGCGAAATCGCAGATGAAAGAGAATTCCCAAATATCGGAGATGGGTCGTTGAATGGAAGTTGAACAATATATCTTCCATCCGCCGAGCGAGTAAAAGTTTTTTTGAAATGAATTTCAGCTGGATCATTAATGGCCGTTAGATCCGTTAGAGGGGACACATCTTCTAACTCCCAAAATCTCTGCAAGAGGACATCAATATCGATAGAAGAGTGGAACGCCGAAAATGAGTGAGATGCGTTGGGTTCGAAAACTTCACCGGATATAACCCAACCGAATGTCGTGTTTTGAGCGACTGGAACTCCTAACGAACCTCGAATTTGTCCTCCTTCTAAAATATCCCACAGCTTGTCTGCTCCTAAAAGGATATCTACAGGACCTGGTACATTGAAAAATGGATCTGCTAAATTTAACTTCATTATCTGCGACATAGAAGAAACATCGACGGACTGAGAGGGTAGTTTTAAAGTCAGCTTAGGAAGAATGAATGCATCGAACGAAAGGACAGCTGAACTATGAAGCGAAAACATATGTATTGGAACATAACCCCTTGTATAACCTGCTTCAGATGACGATAAACCGAGAATTGGAATACGAGCGTGTTTGCGACTGATACCGAGCATTTGTGCAAACGATTCAACGATGAATGAAACTTGTGACCCCGAATCAAGTAAAACTCTACAATTCACAAAATTTCCCTGATTTGTTTTTATCTTGGCTAGTATAGTTGGAAGAACAGTTTGTTTGCGATGACCAAGCTCAATCGAATGATTATTAACGATCTGTTGGGAGGAGTTGTTCGACGACGAATTTGATTGTTGCGTTGATGAGGAAGGTAAGTCAACAGATGCTGATGTTTGTGCACCATCATGTTCCGCCGGAACACACCCGACAGCGAAACGTGGATCGGCATTTATTCGATGAATGCCCGATTCGTAAACAATTAAAGCAAAGCGATTTGGTTTTCACGAAGTTTCTACGCGAAGTGATATCTAGTGCGACAAATTCTGAGCACTGTGAAAGAATATGATCCTTCTCACACTTAGGGCATTGAATTTTATGATTCGATTCCGCGAAATGAGCTTTAATTTGTCCATGAGATTTGCCACGCGAAGAAATTGAACGGTTCAGTGATTGACACGATTCAAGAGCATCGCATCTTGCTTCTAAAAATGATAAAAGTTCATCAATGCGGCAATCATCGCGATCACCCACTTTCTCTGCCCAAGCTTGCTTTGTATCACTATCTAATTTGTTGAGCCATATGTGTATAACCCACGGATCGCGACCGATTTGCTCAGCGGCATGAAGTCCACGAATAACTTCATCCGCACCATCGGTTATCTTTCTCAAAATCTGTACATTAGTCGTATTAACCGACGGAAGCGACAAGAAAGTTTGTATGTAAGATTGCACAATTAGATTACTGCGATCGTATCTATTTTCTAAGCGTTCCCACGCTTCGATATAATTCGCGTCTGATATGCGCATATTTTGCACCAAAGTTGCAGGACCATCACGAAAAAATGAAATAAGATAACGAAACTTTTGTGTAGATGTGAGATGCGGATTGCTGTCAACCAAACCTGTAAAAAGATCTCGAAATGCGGGCCAATCTTTATACTCGCCCGAAAAGAATGGTATATTTATTTTGGGAAGATTCACTGCGGAGCAATTTGCAGAGTTAGAGTTTAATTTCTCTAAAAACGATGACTGTTGTGTTGCCAGCCTTTCAACCATTGAAATGTTCTCAACATTCACTGCACCACGCGGTGGTTGTTTTTCACGAATTGCTCGCGTAAAAGTTGAATTTGCGGAAAAATATCGATTCTCGTACTCACTAAACTCTTCTTCAAGGGCCTCTATTTCATTCCCATCCACTTCCTCCAAAAGTTGATTATGCAGCCAAGAAAAATCTGTCCACGCATCATCTAATTTCCGTAATCGAACTTCAAGCATTTCTATCGGTGTATTTGCATCTATAGTGCTTGTAAAGGTTGTCGCGCGCGTTAACCGACCTTTAGCGTTTCCACGTTTCACTTTAAGCGAATTCATTTCTCACGAACACGAGTTGAAAAGAAGATAATAATATCAAGAAATGAATGCCTAATGCGAATTGTTCTTTAATGTACAGGCACACTATTCAGACCACAGCACTATTCGAATTGCATTAAAACACTTACCTATGAATTGTTCACTTTTGATATAATTTTCAAGTTCTTCGTATAAAAGGGAAATAGTCATTTATTGGAATATTAATCAATATTATATTCGGCTTTGAAGGACCAGTTAATGATTTGGATTCGGTTCAAATATGAATTGAAGAAGAACACGATAATTCAAAGTGAACGACAAAGTAAAACCAATTTTCTAATTTCTTCAAAAACGTTATAAATATTTATTGATATTTTTTACCAACACTTATTACGTTACCAACTTGGATGTGATGTCTGCTGCGGTCAAAAACTAAGTGAACGAGAAACGCACAAATCACCCACAAGCTGGTACAACAAAATCAAAAGTTGTGCATAAATGCATTTGTTGTTGCAGTTCAACATAAAAAAAAACGGTGCACACATAAATTGTTGCTGTATCATAACGCGACCAACATTATGTGCTGGCGAATTGTTGTTGTACTATAACGCAGTGCGTGCGGTTAACATTCAAAGTGTTATTGAAGTGTTAAATGCATAGGTTTTGTTGTAAGAACTTATGTGTAAATATACAGTGAGTCAAAGTAATTATTTATACAAAATAATAAGATTTTAGATAATGAAATGAATTTAAACAAATTAAATATAGCGATTTCTAATCTCAAACACTAAACTTCAAAACGAAGTATAAAGCAAAAAGAAAGTATGTAGTTCCATTAATCGAAATGGAGAATACAAAATTAAAGTCAGTCAGATGTATAATGGCAACACCATTCAGATTTTGTAGCCAAAGCAGCGACATCTAATTTAAATTAACTTTTTAGAGCTTAAAGATATTTTATACCAGTCCAGCTGGTACTTCTATATTCAAGCCAAGGTCTTGAATTATGTTCTCATGTTTGAAGTTCCGCCCGAGAATAAACACTGAACTGTAGAGGACTGTGTCGGGGTATTTGTCAGCAACGAGCAATCTAACTTACAGATGATTCCTAGCTTACATCGAATCTTTTTTCCCGTTTGCGTTGACAGACTATGGTGACAAGGATTCAACTTAGAACTATACGAACTGTACAGCAACATGCTCCTAGCAAAAGCTCGGCATTGGACACATAAAGATGACAAGGACATAAAGAACGAATTGACATAAATATTCTTTGTCACAGAGATTCCAAGCCAGACGTCGGACACGATTGAGAAAAACCTCGCTGTGGCGCGCATAAGTAGAATTCAACCTCAACAAACTTGGAGAGTTCGACTCGAGGCAGTTAGCTAAAGACCGGGCTAATAAGAGAGGCATGTTGGTTGAGGCCCTGGTTCATTCCAGACTGTAGCGCCACTTAAGGTAGATAACAAATTTTGTAACAAGAAAAAAAAATGAAGAAATGAAACGAAGAATCAATAAAACAGACCGTAATAGATGTCACAGATTTTCATCCTCCCTGCTGGCAGCCTTATTGTATGACGGTTTCAATTTGTGTTTCATGATTGTTTGAGTATCGTTTTAAGCTCTATCCAATGGGGGTATATTGGTTTGGACACATAGTTTGTAAAATAGAGAAATAAATTAGCTAGTTATGCATCAAAGTATATCGATCGACTCAGAATCGATAGCTGAGTCGATTTAGCTATGTCTGTCCGTCACCAGTTTTTGGGTCTTAAATTTTGAGCTTTTAAGACTTTTAACTCTTGGGTATTGATTTTTGTTTGGGTGCTTTGTTGTAAGTCCTTTTTGACTTTAGGTGCGTCCATATTTAGTCTGTTGTGAGGCTTCTTTTGCCTCTTGTCTTTAAAAAGTTGGATTTCAGTTGCAACTGTACATCCTCTATAGCTAGCTGGATGATTTTCGTTGCAATTCGCACATTTTGGCGGTTCATCTTTTTTTTTCATACAGTCTTTAGTACGGTGACTTCCCGCGCATTTTACGCATTTTGAATTTGCGCTGCAGTATTTTTGTGTGTGACCATACTTTTGGCAATTTTTGCATTGTGGAACGAGTTTAGATTTCCTTAATGTGTGGATTTCAACTTTCATTCCAAGTATGTCTTTTATTCCGTAGATTTTTTTATGTCTTCGTCATGCTCAAAACTGAGCATAAAGTTTGGAAGTGGTACCTTGCTTTTAATTTTAAGCATATTGACTACTTCTATTATTTTGAACTTTTTCTCTTTTAGGTCTTTTTTAATGCCTTCAGGCGAGCATGAGTAGTGTAATTTTTTTACTACTTTCTTTATAGGCCTGAATTGCTTACTTTCATAAGAGTATCATTGCACTTTTTTTTGGTTTAGTATTTTGGTGAGGTTTCTGTATGTTGCCTCTTCAACCACACTAATTTTTAATATCATTATTACTAATAAGGGTTGTGCTTGCTTTTATGTTATTTTCCTCAAATAATTCGGTTAGGCTTTCATAGTTGTTTATTTGAAGCGCTATGATTGGTGGAGGTTTGATTATTTTTTTAATTTGGTTTCCTTTACCTGGATCAATCTCAATATTTTGACAGCTTTCCATTTGCGATGAGATTTTCGGGGATGTACTCATCTTACGCTTTTTATTTTTATTCCCCATATGCCTCATCTCAGAGACTCATTTACAATTATCAGAGCTTCAGACTTTAAACTGCAAGGATATAAACTATATCACACCCCACATCCTCACAATTGTGCAAAAGGAGGGGCTGCAGTCTTAATAAAAAACGAGATTGAACGCCATATAGAAACCAAATTCCAGTCATGTGCGATTCAAGGGATCTCCATAAGAATAAAAACGAACAGTGGGCAGATATCAATTGCATCAGTATACTGTTCCCCTAGCTATAGAATACAGAAAAATGACTTGAAAAGTCCTCTTGAAATATTTCACAATGAAGCGTTGTTGTTGTGCTCGTTGCGGATTTTTTTTGATAAAGCGTGGAATAGTGTACCTAGTCCGTGTGTGTGGTCGGGTGTCACGTACGTGTGATGTTGGCGATGAAGATGGCACGAAGCGGGGCAGAGCAGAGCCAGGTGACCAAAAATGTTCAACCTGTCTACTACCAGCGGCGGCGAGAGGAAAAACGGCGAAGAGTGAAGAGCCAGGCGACCAAACGAATTTGTTCAGCCTGTCTACTTCCGGCGGCGCAAAACAATTTGTCAAAGAAATTTAGAAATTGATGCTCGCTCCAAAGGATGTATGCTACCAGCTTACTTTATTCGACAGACTGCCAGCCTGCGACTGCTAGACTGCGACTGCGATTATTTTACATTTTGTTCTCTCTTTTATACTAAATCTAAGCAGCACATTGTAATTTATTTTTAATATAAGAAAAATGTGTTTTGTTTGTAATTTATTGACACTTTTGAACTTTACACTACGAAAAAAATGTGCTGATTACAATTTTATAAAACGCAAAATTAATAATAAAAACAATAACTTTAATAAAAATAAACTCATGGCGTTACAACAATATATTTATTGCGGTAGGAGATTTTAGTGCCAAAAATAAGTATTGGGGATCTAGACTAACGAATACTAGAGGAAGAGCTTTACTTGAAACAATTAAAGAATGTGGCAGTAAATATCATTCGGCGGGAAAAGCTACCCACTGGCCAACAGATATATATAAATCCCCAGATCTTGTCGACTTCTTTATAACAAAAAATATCTCCTCAAATAATGTAAGTGTGGAAGAAGGGCCAGACCTACAATCAGATCACTCTTCAATACTTGATACTTGATATACTCAATACTTGAAAGAACAAAGAACACTAGTTAATAAGCTAACTGACTGGAGCTACTTCAGATAGAAGTTGGAAGAAAATACCCAAATGATAGCTATTGAAACAGAAGAGCAAATAGAGGAAGCAGTGCAATTATTTACACTCAATATACAAAAAGCTGCATGGGCTGCAACTCCAAAAATAAAAAAAAAAATATAACAAAATTCATACCCTCCTGTAATATGTGAAATTATTGCAGAAAAGAGAAAAGCTAGAAAACGTTGGCAACAAACAAGGGCTCCAATTGACAAAAACAAACTGAACAGGCTAAATAGTAAACTCAGCAAATCAATGATTGAATTCAGAAATGAGTCACAAAAAAAATACCTTACAGGCCTAACAAATGATGCTAGTACTGACTACTCGCTCTAGAAGGCAACAAAGAAAATGAACAGGCCAAACAGCTCACATCCCACCAGTGAAAACCAGAGAAGGAAACTGGGCAAATACAAATACTTTTGCTGAGCATCTTGAAAGCGTCTTCCAACCATATGAAGATAAAGAGTATCAAGGAATGGAAGAAACGTGCCAGGAAGATGTGCCAATTCGATCGGTTACGTCTAAAGAACTTGCCAAAGAAGTAAAAGAAGGTATAAACATAAAAAAGGCCCCAGGGTTTGGTTTAATAACGGTGGAAATTTTAAAACAATTATCAAAAAAAATACTGAAACATCTAGCGCAGATCATAAACGCTGTATTTAGATTAAGATACATGCAAAACATATGGAAGGTCGCGGAAGTTATAATGATTCCAAAACCATGTAAACCACCTATCGAAGTAACCTCATATAGGCCAATATCGATACTACCAATGTTGTCCAAGCTATTCGAAAAGATGCTGGTAAAACGCCTGCAAAATATTATTGTAGACGAATCGCTAGTACCGAGCCATCAATTTGGGTTCAGGAATAAACACTCAACAATTGACCAAGTGCATAGAATCACTGATAAAATTGAAAATGCTATTGAAGAGAAAAAAGTATGCTCTACAGTATTTCTTGATATATCACAAGCTTTCGACAAAGTATGGCACAAAGGATTGATCCATAAATTACAAAAGCAACTGCCGAAGCAGTATTCAAAAATACTGGAGTCGTATAATCTACAGCGATTTTTCAGAGTTAAACAAGAAATAACGTACTCAACATTAAGAGAAATTAAGACTGGTGTACCTCAAGGCAGTGTTTTAGGTCCAGTACTATATCTCCTATTCACTAGTGATCTACCAGAAAGTGACGAAATCACTCTAGCTACCTTTGCAGATGATACTGTTATACTTTCTGTAAAAGAAACTGTCGAAATAGTTACAAAAAAGCTTCAAAGGGCAGTAAACAATATCTCAGAAATGAAAAAAATCGGCAGATCAGATTTAATGACCTGAAGTCAGTTCATATAAATTTTACGTTAAAAAATGTACCACACATTCCAGTATACATAAATAGTAATGTAGTGGAATATTCAAAAACAGCTAAATATTTAGGGATGACTCTAGACGCCAAACTGCGCTGGAAAGCACATGCAAAGAAAAAAAGGGATGAGTTAAACATCCGATACAGTAAAATGTATTGGCTTATTGGGGATACTCACCCTTATCCAACTACAATAAATTATTGCTATATAAGCAAAATCTTTAACCAGTATGGACCTATGGGCTCCAGCTGTGGGCATGCAGCTAAAAAAGTAGCTCTAAGACACAGAGATAGGCTTCTCAGCCATGTAAATTTAGAAATAGCACGGCTTTTAAGAACCGACAATATAGTCAGGAGATTAAGACGGGTTAAACCCCTTGACCTATGTAGCTAAAGATACATATATAAAAAAAAAGAAATACATGCAAAAAAAAAAAACTCATAGAAATCCGACCAACGTCGGAATTTCTTTTAAAATTTATATTATTATAAAATATAATACATGTGAAAAATAAATTGCTGATTAGTCTAACGACTAGGTACGATTCCTTGAAGACATACAAAAGTCAGCCTTCGGGAGGTTTTTTAGATCGGGTTAAAGTCCCTCACTATTGCAGAAGGTTCCCTCGCGATAAAACCTCTGCAATGTCTTTCGATGATTTTTCCTTCCAGCGAACCCCCACAAAAAAAAAAATGTTTGAGCTCCCACCAGAACAAATGTAAACATTTTTAAAATGCGCCCACTACCACGCTTTCTTTAAAAAAAAACAAGTTTTTGACCAAACCGTTTGATATTTTGAAAAAGTGTCTGAAAAACATTTCTAGACATTTTAATGTCTATATTTCGTCATACAATGTTTTTTCCACTTTTTTGGGGCGCTTTAAGTAAAAAACACTTTTCGTTAAAATTTTAATCATTTCGAAAAAAAAGTTGATGCTAAGTCATTGGGTAATATAAATATTACTTCCATATAAAAATTTGATCCACGCCCACTTTTTGGAGGCGTTTTTATGCAAAAACCATTTGTGTACACTACTTCATAGCATAACCAGATGAAAAACATTGTTTTTCGATTCAGAAAGTCGAAATTCGGAAAACTTATTTGCTGTTGCTCTGTTGCTGTTTTTTGTCGATAAACTGTCTGAACAATATGTTCCGACAATGACATTTTCTATATTTCATCGCCAAAAATCCGACATTTTGATGATATTTCTTTTGAGGTTGGGATGGAATTAGGTATAAATGGATCCTCACAGTGGATCGTAGCCTTCCCGCATGTTTTTTTTTTGTTATTTTTGATAACGAACAATAAAAATAGACTCATGCAAACTTGGTAATTTTGTATTAACCAAGAAAAAAAATGCTGTTATCTTATTTTGTAATATTTTTAACTTTTTGTAGGTGGTTTCTCTGAGAATCCATTGGGCAGTCCTTCATTTTTTCCGGAACAAATAAAACAAAAAAATGTTCAAAGAAAAGTTTTAAACTAATATTTACGTTTCGCATTGTATTTAGCAAAATAATTTGTTTCCTTTGACAAACATAATGCTACATAGCAGACTGAGCAACACCATTTGGAATGATGGGATTCACTCTTTGTGCATAATGTTGCACGTCGTCGTGTCTAAACTGTGAAGCACTCTTGTTGTCTTGCCCTTATAGTGGAATTTAGTCTTCAGTCTCCCAATCAGATTGACTAGAATCAAAACCATCGGAAGCAATTGCTACACAATCAACATAATTTTGAAGCTATATTGCCTAATCCTGTTCATCTTCCTCATGTACATCTCCAATATCGGACTGCGGATAAGATAGGATATTCTCCAAACAAGTAAGTGAGATATGTATTTCAAACGTGCCTTGGGCACTCTGTGCCCAGTACACGGGTCAAGGGTTAAGATATTCCATGAACTTAAATAACTAATAAGCTGTTGAATTTCATGGTAATTGTTAAAAAAAACAACCGTTAAGGTTCCATTGGTATCATTCCATTCTAGTCGGTGACTTGGTTATTTTTAAATTTAAATGTATTATGCGGATATAAATTTATTGAATGCCTCCTTTGTCGCATCTCTTCATTCCACTCTATGCTGACACTTCTCCTTTGCCAATTAATTTTTCGTGATTTTTATTGATGAAATCTTATCAATAATTGAATATGCACAGAGGAATAGCAGTAATGCGGACAATGAGCATCTTCTTAGGAACCAGAATATGATAATCTGTTGCTCGAAATAAACCGAAAAAATTATTAATTATTTTTTTAAACCAATTAGAGTTTCAATTAAATTCTTTGTCTGCATGTAGCAAATGAATTTATTAAATAAGAAAACATCGAGTTGTTCGATGTGTTTGCGAGTAAATTTTGATATTGTCATAATTCTCGGTGTTGTTTTATCCCTAAAGTTAGTTTTGAAGCGATGATCAAAATCCCTTGGGACCTTGTCGTCGTTTTATAAAAAAAAAAAGGGTTGGAAAATATTCAAAATTGTATTGGAAAACGTTATTTAAAACTCAAATGCAGGAAATATTTTATATATTCAGTTCAGAGCCAAGCGACCAATTTCTTGTTCTACTTGTCTTCTGAGCGAATGCTAACTGACTGCACATAAATTGAATTCTTGCTGCCCTTTTATACCCAGAATTGCTACGGTACATTCATTTTTTATTTGTTGAATTCTGTGTATGCATGAGCTCACAGCTATGTGTGTGCGCAGCACTTTTCAATTTACAAAAATATGTGCTTTCTTTGATTTCAAATGTGATACAGATCAAATATGTGCTTTCTTCATGAATGAATGATAATATAAGGTACATTATGTTATTTTATAATAATAATGATGGTTATAATAATGATAGTAATAATTAATAATAATAATGATAATAATAATGATGGTTATAATAATGATAGTAATAATAAATAATAATAATGATAATAATAATGATGGTTATAATAATGATAGTAATAATAAATAATAATAATGATAATAATAATGATAATAAGGATGGCCGTTACAGTCTCCCCCTCTGCCTCAGAGATCGTCCCGATGATGTGGCAGGAACTGGTGACGTCATCCTTCTTGTTGTCTTCTTGGTAACACTGGGCTGTGAGGTTTCAATGGCTACCCTCACTGGTCTTCCCCTCTTCTTGATGGCAATAACTGGTGTAGGTAGTTCCTGAGAACCACCATTATATGGTGTTAGCAAGGATGCATGATATGTTCCTAGTGGAACTGTTGGATCGCCCTCACTGGCAATCGTGAAACTTGTCGAACCCTTCTTTGCAAGGATTACATAGGGACCATCCCTCTTAGGAGCAAATTTAGATGTGAAACCTTTAGCTGTTCGACTAATGGGATGTGTTTGAACAAGGACTTTATCGCCAAATTCAAGTTTACCGTGAGGCCTTCTTCTCTTGTCAGCGTACGATTTATTCTTGTCTTGTTGTTTCTCGGATGCTTGTTGAGCTTCTTTAAGAGTATCTGCCAGTCTTAGCAGATGTGGAGTTATTTGTGGAACGAAGTTTTCGGATTGAATTATGGATTTCAGATCGTTGTTAACTTCAGTTGGAGTTCTGAGTTCTCGCCCAAAAGTCAAATAAGCGGCTGAAAACCCAGTACTTTCGCATTTGGCTGTATTCATGGCAAAACGTATGGCTGGAAGTTTGAGATTCCATGACGGGTGGTCGTTTCCTACCAAAATGGATAACTGCGTCTTTAAGTCTCGGTTCTTCCTTTCTACCGGATTTGCTTCTGGATGGTATACGGGAGTAAAAGATTGTTTGATTTGTAAACAGAAAGTGAGTTTCTGCATTAGAGCTGATATGAATTGCGTCCCGTTATCACTGTGAAGTTTCCTTGGAACTCCGTATCGCAGGAATACTTCGTTCAAAAGTGTAAGGGCACAGTTTTCAGCGGTGCCTTCCTTCAACGGAAATAATTCGACCCATCGACTACACAGGTCTTCAATGATTAAAATCCACTGATGTCCCTCCGTGGTTATTGGTAGTGGTCCAAACAGGTCTACTGCGATTACTTCAAATCTCTGGTTGCTCGGAGTGGTCTGCATCAGACCCGCTGGTTTGAGATTCGAAGCCTTATAGCGTTGACATTCAATACATTTTTTAACATGTTTTGCTATATCTGATTTCATCTCTGACCAAAAATTGCGGCTGGAGATACGCGCTAATGTTCTGTCTAGTCCATAATGACCGGCTGTGGGATCATCGTGGTATTTCTGCAATACTAGGGACTTCATGGTTTTCGGGATAACTAATTGCCCCTCTTCAGAGTCTTCTTCCGAACAGTAACGATATAAGACGCCATCGTTCAAAACGTAACCACGATTGGTCCATCGAAGTAGGCTGTCGTCATTTTGTTCGAATGAGTCAATAATGATTTTCAAGTCGGGATCCGCCAATTGTTCCTCTCTTATTTCTTTGGAACCTCGTCTTGGGATATCGATGTCTATAGAACAAATCTCACATTTGTCCTCTTCATGCCCCTCGTCAGGACAAGGTGGTCTTGAAAGTGTATCTGCCACGGCATTCTTTTTCCCCGGATTGTATCCAATTTCAAGGTTGTATGGTTGTAACTGGAGTGCCCACCTGGCAAGTCTTCCAGTTGGTGATTTTAATGACATCAACCATTTTAACGGCTGGTGGTCCGTTAATATTTTGACTTGTGATCCTTCTATATATCCTCGAAATTTCTGTATAGCCCAAACTACCGCGAGTGCTTCTCTTTCTGTCGTAGAGTAGTTGCGTTCTGCTGGTAATAATAATCGGCTGGCGTACTCGACTGGATGTTCGTCTTCTCCCTCCCCCTGGAGTAATACCGCACCGAGTGCATAGTTGCTGGCGTCAGTTTTTAAAATAAACGGAGTATCTTCTTTGACTTGTTGCAAAACTGGTGCACTGGTAAGGAGTTGTTTAAGCTTATCAAAGGACTTTTCTTCTCTGTCTCCCCATGTCCAAGCGAAATTCTTCTTTGTGAGATCTGAGAGTGGCTTTGAAATCTTGGCAAAGTTCGGTATGAACCTCCTGTACCATGAACAAGTTTAAAGAAATGATAATACTTGTTTTGGATTCTTTGGTCTGGCTCTCTTGAGGATTGCCTCCGTTTTCTCTGGATTTACTTTGATTCCACTAGTTGTCAGAATGTGACCCAGGTATGAAACTTCGGAACAGCAAAATCTACACTTATCTCTGTTGAGCCGGAATCCAAATTCCTTCAAGCGATTAAAAATTCGTTTTAGATCTTCTAGATGTTTTTCGAAGCTTTCAGAGCAGACGATTAGATCATCTATAAATGCTAGTAACATAATATCTGTTAAACTTCTTCGAAATTTATCAATTATGCGCTGAAAGGTTGCAGGCGCATTTCTTAATCCAAACGGCATACGTTTAAATACATAAGTGCCGAATGTTGTAATAAAAGCAGTCTTTAACTGGTCTTCTTCTGCTACCATAATTTGCCAGTATCCGGAGCGTAAGTCGAATGTTGACATATACAGAGTACTCTTAGCTTCGTGAAGTAGGTCGTCAATGCGTGGTAAGGGATAGCGGTCTGGAAGTGTTACGGCGTTCAGTGCTCTGTAATCGACGCAAAATCGTATACCACCATCACTCTTGGGAACTAAGACAACAGGAAATGCCCATGGAGATGCCTTTTCTTCAATTATGCCTTTCTGCAACATTCTGTCAATTTCTTCCTTCAACTGTATTTTCCTGGCCGGTGAGATCCTATATGGAGCGAAAGCAATAGGAGCTGCTTCTCCAGTTTTAATCTGATGTTCTATCAATGGAATAGGAGTGTCTATTTCTCCAAATATTTCACAGTGTGCTACCAGTAACTCTTCCAAATTTGTTTTTTCCATGGAATCCAAGTGTTTAGCTTCTTCAGGACGTAGCTTAATGTCAAGGCTATTCAGCTCAAACCATGCATCAGCGTTTGAAGATTCAACTCTCTGCGGTTCGCTAAATAAATCACTGGATCTATCTGGAGTTTTCATATCTTTTGGCACAGCGTCGGAGAAAATAGATTGCACACCGTGTGGTGAATAATCATTTGGTTTCTTGCGTTTCGGTGTCATACCAATAGGACTTATTACTTTTCGACTTTCTACCCAAGCGAGATATGCAGACACTTCATCCATAACCTCTTTTCTAGGTGTATTAGTCACTTTTCTTACATCTGGTGGTTGGTAATAATATTGGTCCTCATTGTCAATTGGTTTCAAAACGCTACTATTAACCAGTTTGAAATCAAATATTTTTGTGGGGTCATCTATGAAATGGAATGATCTTTGTGCGATATTTAACACAATCCCACATTGTTCTAAGAAATCTATTCCCAACAATGTTCGATTTCCTTTAGCTTTGGGTAAAGCAATAAAGCGAATTTTTCGGAATCTTTTTCCGATACAAATGTCGACTACAGTAGCATACACAACGTCTTTTCGTGGAATACCATCAGCAAATGTTAACTCAGCATTTACCGGCTTGAATTCGCATCCTTTCTTTAGAAGCTGTTGATAAAGACGAGCTCCTGCTACGCTGGTTCTAGCTGCTGTGTCTATATATGCTTCTCCGAAGGCGAAGGCCATTAATGTTGACATCAACGGTAGGAACATTTCTTCCAATTACTTTGGAATCTATAAGGTTAAATTCAATTGCGTTTGGACTATTTGCATTTTTATTGCTGCAAGTGGGACAATTTGTTCGGTAATAGCCAGCGGCTCCGCAACCATAGCAATTTAAAGTAGGCTTTGTGGTGTTTGTTTGAAGTACCGACTTGCCTTGCTCACTGTCTTTAATTCTTGTAAAGCATGCGTCAGCTATGTGTCCTCTTTTCCTACAGTAAGTGTAACGCTTCTTTTCCTTACTCTCTGCAGGATGTAAAGAAGGTTTATTTTCATTCTTAAACATTTCCACTTCTCTGGCTTGTTCCAGGAGTTCTTGAAAATTGTTAATTAAGTTTCTGGGGACTTTTTCTCTAATATTAGGGACAACTTGACCATATACCATATTAAGCATCACACTTTCAGATATCTCGTCGGATAATTGTGAAAGCAATGACCGTTTTCTGCAAATGAATTGGTCGATTCTTTCATTTACTCCCTGTTTCTCCTCAAAGAGTTCTGCATAAATTCGCCAAGAGGGTTTGGCTGGTGCGAATGCTGCTTTGAGTAGTTTTATTGCGTCGTTAAAACTCTTTGCTTCTCCTTTTACGCCTTGCCACCATGTTGCTGCGAAGCCTTCCAGCAATAGTGGAATACTCGTGAGAGCACTAGCGTCTGTTACATTTTCGGAGTCTTTGTACACAGTTATTGTCGCGATAAAATCGCTGATCTTTGACGTGTTATTCTCTCCATCAAACCGAGCTGTACATTTGCTAAATGTTCCGTGACTCTCCTTCACGTGTTTAGCTCTTACCAGTCGTTGTAGTTGCTCTTCTGACAAAGCGGTTAATGAGGACGCGCCCGTCGAAGCATCTGATGACGTGTCTCCAAGCATCTCTCCTTCTGGGATTACCTCAGTTTTTGGAGCTTGTGTGGTTGTTTGTAACGCTATCCGTTCACTTCTCCTCGGCATAAATTTTAAAGATGTGTCCTTGAATGTCCGTCTTCGTTATTTCTTTATAAATCTCCGGAGCCAAGCGACCAGAAATATCTGTTCAACCCGTCTTCCCTTGCTTTATTATTATTTTTTTGGCGACGAAATTCAGGAGCCAAGCGACCAGAAATTTCTGTTCAACCCGTCTTCCTAAATTTTACCAAAAAAAATTTTCCAGACAATTTCGGATGTTTCCCAATGTTTAGGGCTCTACTGTATGTTCCGACTCGTATGTCCAGCCGTGATTCCAGTAGCCCCACGTTGGGCGCCAATGAAGCGATGATCAAAATCCCTTGGGACCTTGTCGTCGTTTTATAAAAAAAAAGGGTTGGAAAATATTCAAAATTGTATTGGAAAACTTTATTTAAAACTCAAATGCAGGAAATATTTTATATATTCAGTTCAGAGCCAAGCGACCAATTTCTTGTTCTACTTGTCTTCTGAGCGAATGCTAACTGACTGCACATAAATTGAATTCTTGCTGCCCTTTTATACCCAGAATTGCTACGGTACATTCATTTTTTATTTGTTGAATTCTGTGTATGCATGAGCTTACAGCTATGTGTGTGCGCAGCACTTTGCAATTTACAAAAATATGTGCTTTCTTTAATTTCAAATGTGATACAGATCAAATATGTGCTTTCTTCATGAATGAATGATAATATAAGGTACATTATGTTATTTTATAATAATAATGATGGTTATAATAATGATAGTAATAATTAATAATAATAATGATAATAATAATGATGGTTATAATAATGATAGTAATAATTAATAATAATAATGATCATAATAATGATAATAAGGATGGCCGTTACAGTTTTATTTTTCCTGAGCATTCTGCATATCATTTCTACGTTTTTTACACCAAGTGACTGCATAATAAATCAAAAGATCAAATTTATCTAAAATGGCTGTTGGGCCAAATGTTCTATTTACTTACTTACTTACTACAGTCCAGAATGAACCTGGGCTTCAACCAACATGCCTCTCCAATTAAACCGGTCCTTAGCTAACTGCTTACAGATGCAGTATTGGTGGTCATTCGTCCTAAACGACCTAGCCATCTTAAACGTCCAATAACAAGTTTTTTGGACTATTGGCATGTCGCTGTCAATTCGTGGTTGAATTTTCGTCTCCAAGGCCCGTTAAAGCAAACATGACCGAAGATTTTTTTGAAGATTTTTTCTCTCTAATCGACCGAAAATTTCTTAAACCGCTTTTGATACGGTCCATGCTTCAGTTCCGTAGAGCAGGACTGGGATCTCCAAAGTAGTTCGCGTGCAGGCTTTACTACTGAATTGCTTTCTTAGCCCAAGGAAACAGTGGTTGGAAGAAAAAAATCTTCGTTAAAGTTCTGACGGGATTTTGTGTTGGTGAGAACGTTTCCGAACATGATGGAGCGGCGAGATTTCTCCATCGTCATCCTACACAAACGGACGAGTTTTGGCGGTATACATAAACTAGACATGGCTCTGCATAGTTCGTCTCTATAGATGCTGTGGTTTGCGGCTTTGAAATCGATGAATAGGTATTGGGTATCAATTTGGACTTCTTGGGTTTTTCCCAGGATCTGCCGAAGTGTGAAGATTTGATCGGTTGTAGACTTTCGTGACCTAAAACCACACTGATAAGGGCCGATCAGGTTGTTGGTAAACGGTTTCAGGCGTTCACATATTACGGTAAATAGGATCTTGTAGGCGATGTTTAGGAGACTTATGCCTCTGCAGTTGGCGCAGTTAACAGGGTTCTCCTTTTTTCTAAATCTTTGCGAACATCTTTCCTGGAGTGGCACCTCTTTATATCCACGATCGCGCGCTTTTCTTGCTCTTTTTTCTTCTTTCTGAAAAGCCGGTATTCTTCCCACCTTCTCTGCCTATTGAGCTCAAAGGCAGCTCTCGTCTTCACCTGCAGCTTAGCCTTATAGGCCTCGTTCTTGGCTGCGTGCATCTTTCGGCATTCCTCATCAAACCAGGGTTTCCTGCTAGTGGGCGCGAGAAAACTAGCACATCAATTGCGGCTGATCTAATGGCTTGTTGGCATCGTTGCCATTGTTCGTCGACATTCGATGCTGGTGGTATGGTGTTAATCGAGTGTTAATATGTGATCAATTTGATTGACCGTTCTTTGATCTGGAGACGTGCTGGCTATAGTGGATTTCGGTCCGTAGCGAAGTCATTTAGCCTAAGACCGTTACTAGACTTGTTGTCATGTAGGCTATATTTTCCGACAATACTGCTAAAGATGTCTTCTCCTCCTACTTTTGCGTTAAAATCTACCAGCACGATTTAAGCATCATACTTCGGTAGTCGCTCATAGGTTTTGTCAAGGAGCTCATAGAAGCAGTCCTTAGCTATATCATCTTTTTCCTCCGTTGGGGCGTGAGCGTATATAAGGCTTATGTTGGCGAATTTGGCCTTGATTTGGATTGTTCCAATACGTTCGCTAATGTCTTGGAAACATAAGACTTCTTGCCTAAGTCTGGCACTTACAACAAATCCGCATCCGAATAGCCGATTTTTCTGCTCACTGTAACACGGTCCGTAATAGATGTCACAGTTTTTCATCCTCTTTTTGCCCGGCCCATTACATCGTATTTAGTGGATGGCAGTAATTTCTGCTTTCCAGCAGTTTAGGGCTTCCGCAAGTTGTTCGCATGCACCTCTCCTGTTTAATGTTCTCACATTCCAGGTGCAGATACGAACGTCGTTGTCTCTTTTTTCGTTTAGCCGTGTCGGCAGCAATAAAATCAGTCCTTACCGAGGCTATTGGTTGCATCGTAACAATGGTTTTTTAAATGGGTGGGTTTAAATGGCCAGTTCCAATTTATTAGATAACCTTAGGACACGGGGACATCAGTATCCACTACGGAATTAAGCGCTGTCGTTGGCCTTTCGTTTCATCCGCCACCATCTCTGTTCAAGAGGCCTGACTTACCCTTGAAATTCCTAGACAACCTGTTGTCCGAATATGTCGAAGCAGCTTGTCTATGTTCGCCTGGGACAGCAGGCCAGGTATTCATTTCGTGCGATCCTGACTTGGCTGTTTATAGTGTTGCTGTTTTTCGTCGTGTTATCAACACTAGCGCTTATCTTTCAGCAAGTCGAATCCGGTTGGATGAGACCAGTACTCGATGGTTACCACTTGGAGGTTAAAAATAAGCACTTGATGTGTAGAGAGAGTTAAAACACACGGAATTGCCAAGTTAACGCCAATCAGAGTCTACCCTCGTTTTACAACACCCAACCCAACCAATTTGTTGTAATGCCGTCGGCAATTGTCAAGGGTTCGTTAGTGCCGTATTTTATTCGAATTTATTGTTATGTATAAAAACTGTGTTCAATTAATTAACTTTTTTTTGGAAGCTAATTAAGATTTTAGTTAAAATTTCTGACATTGATACTAGCCAGCTCAGCAAGATTATTCAAAACAGAGTCAGGATTATTTTCAATTCTATTTCTACTGCCATTTCTAAAATATTTGAGCTAAATTCGTCTAAAATTTATGTAAAATGGTCAGGTTGACATGAAGAGATACTCCTTGCTCGGGGGAAGTGTTTGTAGGTAAGTTAAGAAAAAAAATTACTTATGCTTCGGAGATAAGGGTTCAAAATATTTTTTTAAATAAATTTCTTGCAAGGAAATATTACATGGTCTTAAATTATTAATAACGATTTGAATTTCATTGATTAAAAAACAACAACATTGAGTTGCTTTACATTCTAGTCAGTGGCTTGAAAAGATAACTTTCATATTTAATTTAAACGTATTATATGGATGTAAATTTATTGAATGACCCTTTTTGTTCCTTCTCTTCTCTTGCTTCTAACTTCATGATCGCCTAAATTCCAATAAAGGAATACCACATGGCCCATGAAACAAAATCACCACAGAAATGTTAGAATACACAACAATTGATAACAACGACAAGCAAAAACCATCGGGTCTAATTTTATTTACGATGATCTTTTTCACCCACCCAAATATATCAAAACTGGTTTCTATAAAACCCAAAATAAATGTAACGCACCCAATCCCATTCGCTGTAAAAATTGCCAATTGCTTGGTCATACCATAAAACGTTGCAATAGGAACGCAATATGTGAGACACATCAAAGAGTATAGAACTACATACAGTAAGCTTCACAGCTAAAAATTTTGTAGCCGTTTCTGACGAGCTCGGTAAAGTCCGAAGGCGAAATTTCGTAGATCGTATGCGTTGCCAAGGCTGTTGTTTGATGCTGGGGTATCAACATCAGTACCCCACATAGACAATATTCGTTGTATAAGATGCGCACTCTATTTAGTTGTATACTCTTTGAAAACATGTAGTCTTCCACTGCACTCTCCAGAAAATTGCAGCCGCATTATGTGTGCAAATTGTCCACTCCCTCACCCATCTTCATCAAGAATATGTCCAACCTAAAAGCAAACTTTTAATTAAAACCAACAAATAAATGCACAATGGGAGAAGCTAAACGCATTTACATAGATCGTAATCCCGATTATAGCTGACCATCCCGCAATAGTCTAAACATCATTCAAATACAAAATCCCATCAACTTCAAGCCAAGTCAGTTCTAACTCCGTTAACCCATCCTAATCAAGTCATTTCTTTCTTATTACCACCACCAGTCAATTCTTATTAATAAAAAAATCAAAATAATACTTTTAAACTAAACGACAATATCGACATTTAAAATCACACTTTACAACCCAAATACCGACTCTGCGAATCAGAGGTTGAATCGATTAAGCTCTTGAGGAAGCTAGGACGCTTCAACTTTTGGATCGTAGATTAAATTCTAAAACAACTCAAACCAACCAAGTCCTATATATGTGCAACAAATACAACTTCCTCGAACAATCATAAACTCAATTAAAATGCAGACTGATACGGATAAATAAAAGAAGTGTAGCTTCCTTTTCTAACAACTCAAAACATGCTTGATTGGCCTTAGATTACAAAAAAAATTAAAAATATAATAAAAATATATTTGGGGACGCTAACGACCTTCAAAATTTGGAAAAATCTTTATGGTGATTTTAAGATACCCTTAATTTCGGCTCCTGGACAACTTTATATTATAAAAAATATGAACTTTTTGATCTTAAAACATATTTGACTCTTCAGTTTTGCATGCAGCAACAAGTTTCCAGCGGTTTAAAATTTATTAGTTTTCAACCTGGAAATACCCCTAATATGGTGCCCCTTGTTTTTTTTCGAGCATATCACCTGTTAATGTGATACCCTTATAATGTGGAATTCTTTATAAATCGATAACATTATACAGGGTGTCCGCCGGGAAGGTATACTACTTTTTTGTTTATAATTTTTGATTAAATGAAAGAAAATGGATCGTATGTTGATAAATGTTTTATGTTATGTCGGCAATTATGTATGGAATACAATTGCAGGTAGTTCAAGAGGCCTGACTTACCCTTGAAATTCCTAGACAACCTGTTGTCCGAATATGTCGAAGCAGCTTGTCTATGTTCGCCTGGGACAGCAGGCCAGGTATTCATTTCGTGCGATCCTGACTTGGCTGTTTATAGTGTTGCTGTTTTTCGTCGTGTTATCAACACTAGCGCTTATCTTTCAGCAAGTCGAATCCGGTTGGATGAGACCAGTACTCGATGGTTACCACTTGGAGGTTAAAAATAAGCACTTGATGTGTAGAGAGAGTTAAAACACACGGAATTGCCAAGTTAACGCCAATCAGAGTCTACCCTCGTTTTACAACACCCAACCCAACCAATTTGTTGTAATGCCGTCGGCAATTGTCAAGGGTTCGTTAGTGCCGTATTTTATTCGAATTTATTGTTATGTATAAAAACTGTGTTCAATTAATTAACTTTTTTTTGGAAGCTAATTAAGATTTTAGTTAAAATTTCTGACATTGATACTAGCCAGCTCAGCAAGATTATTCAAAACAGAGTCAGGATTATTTTCAATTCTATTTCTACTGCCATTTCTAAAATATTTGAGCTAAATTCGTCTAAAATTTATGTAAAATGGTCAGGTTGACATGAAGAGATACTCCTTGCTCGGGGGAAGTGTTTGTAGGTAAGTTAAGAAAAAAAATTACTTATGCTTCGGAGATAAGGGTTCAAAATATTTTTTTAAATAAATTTCTTGCAAGGAAATATTACATGGTCTTAAATTATTAATAACGATTTGAATTTCATTGATTAAAAAACAACAACATTGAGTTGCTTTACATTCTAGTCAGTGGCTTGAAAAGATAACTTTCATATTTAATTTAAACGTATTATATGGATGTAAATTTATTGAATGACCCTTTTTGTTCCTTCTCTTCTCTTGCTTCTAACTTCATGATCGCCTAAATTCCAATAAAGGAATACCACATGGCCCATGAAACAAAATCACCACAGAAATGTTAGAATACACAACAATTGATAACAACGACAAGCAAAAACCATCGGGTCTAATTTTATTTACGATGATCTTTTTCACCCACCCAAATATATCAAAACTGGTTTCTATAAAACCCAAAATAAATGTAACGCACCCAATCCCATTCGCTGTAAAAATTGCCAATTGCTTGGTCATACCATAAAACGTTGCAATAGGAACGCAATATGTGAGACACATCAAAGAGTATAGAACTACATACAGTAAGCTTCACAGCTAAAAATTTTGTAGCCGTTTCTGACGAGCTCGGTAAAGTCCGAAGGCGAAATTTCGTAGATCGTATGCGTTGCCAAGGCTGTTGTTTGATGCTGGGGTATCAACATCAGTACCCCACATAGACAATATTCGTTGTATAAGATGCGCACTCTATTTAGTTGTATACTCTTTGAAAACATGTAGTCTTCCACTGCACTCTCCAGAAAATTGCAGCCGCATTATGTGTGCAAATTGTCCACTCCCTCACCCATCTTCATCAAGAATATGTCCAACCTAAAAGCAAACTTTTAATTAAAACCAACAAATAAATGCACAATGGGAGAAGCTAAACGCATTTACATAGATCGTAATCCCGATTATAGCTGACCATCCCGCAATAGTCTAAACATCATTCAAATACAAAATCCCATCAACTTCAAGCCAAGTCAGTTCTAACTCCGTTAACCCATCCTAATCAAGTCATTTCTTTCTTATTACCACCACCAGTCAATTCTTATTAATAAAAAAATCAAAATAATACTTTTAAACTAAACGACAATATCGACATTTAAAATCACACTTTACAACCCAAATACCGACTCTGCGAATCAGAGGTTGAATCGATTAAGCTCTTGAGGAAGCTAGGACGCTTCAACTTTTGGATCGTAGATTAAATTCTAAAACAACTCAAACCAACCAAGTCCTATATATGTGCAACAAATACAACTTCCTCGAACAATCATAAACTCAATTAAAATGCAGACTGATACGGATAAATAAAAGAAGTGTAGCTTCCTTTTCTAACAACTCAAAACATGCTTGATTGGCCTTAGATTACAAAAAAAATTAAAAATATAATAAAAATATATTTGGGGACGCTAACGACCTTCAAAATTTGGAAAAATCTTTATGGTGATTTTAAGATACCCTTAATTTCGGCTCCTGGACAACTTTATATTATAAAAAATATGAACTTTTTGATCTTAAAACATATTTGACTCTTCAGTTTTGCATGCAGCAACAAGTTTCCAGCGGTTTAAAATTTATTAGTTTTCAACCTGGAAATACCCCTAATATGGTGCCCCTTGTTTTTTTTCGAGCATATCACCTGTTAATGTGATACCCTTATAATGTGGAATTCTTTATAAATCGATAACATTATACAGGGTGTCCGCCGGGAAGGTATACTACTTTTTTGTTTATAATTTTTGATTAAATGAAAGAAAATGGATCGTATGTTGATAAATGTTTTATGTTATGTCGGCAATTATGTATGGAATACAATTGCAGGTAATTGTCCGCCTCTGTTAGTCTCACAAGTGCGAACCCTTTTGAGCACATTTTTCATTACATTCTCACACATTTCACGCGATATTTCATTAATTTTATCACGAATATTTTGTTTGAGTTGCTCAAGGGTTTGTTTGCATAAACCTTACTTTTCAGATATCCCCACAAAAAGAAGTTCGAAGCAGTCAAATCAGGTGACCGTGGAGGCCAATCAACATCACCATTTCTTGAAATAACTTTTTGTGGAAAGAGGTCTCGCGCAGTAATTTCATTGTATTCCTGGCTGTATGCGATGTGGCACCGTCTTGTTGATACCACATGTTAATCAAGCCCAAAGCATGCAGTTGTGGCGTTAAAAAATGTCCAATCATATCACGATATCGCTCCTTATTCACAGTTAACCTTACGCCGTTACGCCGTTTTCATTTTTAAAGAAGTAAGGTCCAATGATTCCTCCTGACCAAATTGCACACCAGACTGTACGTTTTAATGGATGCAAATATGACTGATGACTAATTTGAGGGTTTTCCATTGCCCAGAACCGACTATTCTGTTTATTCACATATCCCTTCAAATGAAAATGTGCTTCATCACTCATTATGATTTTTTCATGAAAATTGGGGTTGTCACGCGCTAGCTGTAACATCCTATTTGCATATGTGCGGCGGCGTAAATGGTCTTGTGGAAGAAGCTCTTGTGTCAACTGAATTTTAAATGGCAATAAATGCAAAAACTTTGTGGTCCAAATTGTGACCAAAGTTGTTCTTTGAAGACCAAGCACCTGCGAGCACGGCGTCGAACTGAGGTTGATGGATTGTTTTGAACACTTCCTTGAGCAGCGGTAATGTTTTCACCCGATCTTGCAGTACTTTGTGGTCCATGCTTGGGCCTTCACCTACAGACCCTTTTTCTCCGAAATCATTCCCTACACCACAAATAGTGCGATTTGTTGGCACGTTGTTTCTCCCGAAAATTTCACGTAACTTTCTCATCGTCACAGTTATCAAGGATTGATTTTGATAAAATGTTTTAACGATTAAAACACGTTGGCTTATCGAATATTTTTCCATAATAAATTTGCCACGTGTCTACTTCACTACTGCCAAATATGAACTGTCAAGACTAATTTTTACCAAAATGGCTGCAAAACAAAGAAGTATACCATTCCGGCAGACACCCTTTACATAGTTTACACTTTAATTTGTAACGGAATAATCAGAACAATGAGGAAGCCTACACTTCGAAAAGGACCCAAAGTAACTGGAAACCAAATCCGAAAAATTGAGGAAATCAACAACCAAAATTGTAGCTTTCTGTTGTGTATGCATTTGACACCCGACCCTGGAGTTTCAATGAAGCAAGGCAGGAGACAGGCGACTGTGTCTGCAGTCGAATAGTAGACATCAACAGGACGACATCAGTAACTTCTCTTTTCCAATTGTAAGAACTGCTCAATAGTAATAAATAAGAAACACTAATTTAATATTAGCTCGCTGACTTTTTGCTCATTTTCTCAAAATCTTCCCTTAATAGTGAGTCTTATGACTCACGGCCACTGGACTCCATAATCCAGTCCGGGCAATATCAAAAAGGATGTTCGAGGCCAAAGTATCAAGGCATGCTATCTCCCGCCTGTACTAGCTCTTCGGCTAAGGAGGGAACTTGATACTAGGCAAACGAACGTTTTACGATTCCATATCAGATAGAGATGAAAGTATCTGTAGCTATTAAAAGTGAGCCCGAAGTAACCCAAGATTAGCACCCACAAATACCAGCACTGCATCTGATGAGTTTCTCCAAATGAAGTGTTCGGGCATTGAACAACGGGGTTAAAAATTTGTTTGCAGAGATTTCTTGGCAACAACTCTATTTTTGGAATTCTGTTAAAAAATGTTCCGTACGAAAATAAGCCACTAATCTGCAGAACGTTATATGAAAATGTAAAGTTTTATTCGGCTTATGTACTTCGTTGACATTGGGTATTTAATAGAAGTGCCCTTATGTGTTGTGGATGGGTGCATTCCACCCCATTGTGGCAGTGTTGCCGTCACCACCGTTAATGTTATCGATGACGTCAACATTCTCCTCCCGAACAATGTTCTGAGATTGCCTTCTTCCGTCTTCCTGTCGTCATTAAGCTACTCCCACTGTTGCTTCTGATTACAAAAAGAAACAACAGATAACGAAAGAACCCATGACAGCAATTACTCCAGCTTTCCAGCATTGACTCTGAGCCCTATTATAGCTATCAAATATCAATCATTTGATACTCGATTACATCTATCAATTCATCAACAATTTATTATTATAGCTATCAATTGATAATTTTTCCACCATTGTGAATACTGCTCGAAATATAACTGTGAATTGGTTCTGTTTTGACGTTTGCTGTTGCTAATTTTCATTTTGTTTTTGGATTATGGCTGAGGAGGACAAACGACATTGGTGGAAAATGTAAATTGTTTTATTAAGTCAAATTTGTTTGCTTTCTTTCTTAACAATATTTTCTTTATTTAGGAATAGAGCAACCGAAGGCAACTCGAGAAATTGGTTGAGTTGATGGAGGAAAGTCCAGACGTTGCAAGGGGAATGTTGTCGAAGGCAGCTCATGCAAAAAAGTGGAAAGCTATTGCTTTGGAGGTAAATAGCTTGGGACCCCCACAACGCGACCCATGTAAATGGCAAAGAGTTATACTAACCATCGTTTGCATGCACTCGATATATTTATTCATATAATCCTCTTAGGTATGGGTTGATCAATAATCTTAAATAAAGAAAAAAATTACCAGCAATAAGATTGAAATGACTGCAACTGGCGGGGGGTCCAACAACATGTCCCGATTGTCTGACACAGAAGGAGCTGTTAATCGCCTCATGAATTTTACTGCCAGCGTTGATCCTACAGGAGTGGAATTTGGTTTGGAACTACCAAATGTTACCATTGAGGAGCTAGAAACCGTAGAAGTGGTAGCAGTTCAAGCCGAAGAAGATGTCTTACTACAGTCACCAAATCCTAGCCATCAAAAATCCTCAAACAAACAAACAAATGAGATCAAGAGACTTGTCCTCTTAGAAAATCAAACATCGGCTCAAGAAGAATTTTACAACAAAATGATAAATATCATGAGTGGCATCCAAACAAAATTAGAAAGCAATGAAAAGAGTATTCGAAACATTAAATACTATTTTAAGAAAACATATAATTTAAAAAAAGAAAAAAGTTGTGAAGTTTAAATTAAGTGAATGAAAACAGAATGCAGTACAAAATAATGTAATAAAAACTATCAATGAAGTTCAAAATATCTCATGGTTATGCTTTTAACGAATTATTAATTTGAAATGTATTCGTTTTCCATAAAACTTGCAATGGAATCTCTTATTCGATTGCCTTCAGCTAATGTTGGGTTTGCAGGATCAGCTACAACGTCCCGGTTTCCAAGAACGTTTTCATTTTCTTCATCAAAGGTTTCAGGATTTTCCAATCTGTACTTAATACAAGTGTTATGAAGAGCTACACATACGTTGAGTATTTGAATAGTAGTTCTCTTGCTTGCAATAGGCATCGAAATCTACTTTTCAAAACTCCGATAGTACGTTCAATAATATTTCTCCCTTGTGCATGCTTTTTATTGAATGTTGCTTGCAGCGTATTTTCTTCAACGTCTCTGTACGGTGTAATTAGGTACGGTGAAAGGGGATATCCTCCATCACCAAGAATTCGAATATCAGTTCTTCCATTACGATAGTCACTTTTAAACTTTAATTTTAATTGTGACACATTCCAAATATTTGCATCATGCGACGCTCCTGGATGTTTTGAATTTACAAACCTGATGTTCATTAAGTGATCGCAAGCCTTTGAAAAAAAATTTTGAAATTGAATTGTTACGCTTAAACCAAACTTACAAGCATGGCATTTATACTATAATAACCCTTTCTATTATAATACACATGCCGGAGGTCTTTTTTCGGTCCGACTATTTTCACGTGCGTTCCATCTACAGCCCCAACTACATTTGGATTTCCACTTTTTTCGAAAAAGTATATTTTTGCACTACGCTCTTCTTCTTGGGTGTATTGAAATCGAATCCATTTCGGACAAATGTGCCTTTCCAAACTGAAACCGTTGGTTGTGCCATGCCAATGTTGAAGTCATTTCCAACGCTCAGCTGGTAACTTCCTTGAGCAAAGCTGCAGCAAGTTTAAGTATATTTGGGATGGATTGCTGGCTTTTGATCGGTTTCAGCTTATCCTCTATATCGGTCAACACTTCTAAGAAGGCTTGTTTGGAAAGTAGAAAGTTATGAATGAATCTGCAACCGAACATCATTAACAGTTGAAATAAAATGTTTTAAGATAACTTACACATTTTCTTGCAAATCCATTGGATTGGAAGAATCTCGTAATGCTCGGCGTATTTTGACTTGCTCTTTTCTGACTTGTTCATCACTTTTGTCTTCAAAAAACAATTCCACCGAAGACATTTTTCTTTAAAGCTTTTTTTGGTTATAAATAACCCGGAAATAATTTTTAAAAATATAAACACTGCACAATTGATACCAGATTGATACTATTCAACAAAGAATCCATGACTGTTAGTAAATTTGATAGATATCTACTTTTTTGACAGCTGTAATGCCAATTTTATCGATAGAACTATTCACAGTAGATGTAAAATCTTATAAAATTCACAGTTCATCAAAAATGTTGATAGTTGATAACCATAACACCAATAAATTAATTTCGTTGATAGCTATCAAATATTATCAAATATCGTGTTGATATTTGATAGCTATAATAGGGCCCTCTCACACTTAGTTAATTTTTCGTTATTTGTTTTGCCTTTCTATTCTCTCGCATCTACGAATATTATTTACGCGGGCGATGATTTCGTCTGCAGCTTGCATGTTGTTGTTGTTATTGTTGTTGATGCTCCATCATGTGTGTTGAGCTTATGGGAACTGGAAGTGTATTGCAAAAATTCCCTGAGAGGGTGTTTTGGTTTGTTACTGGACTGGAAGTACAGATGCGACGTAAACACGAAGATATGTACTGGTTGGGTGTAGACTGGAAGTTGAAATGAAGTGTTTAGCAGAAGATTATGGTTTTGTAGGTCAAGGACTGGAAGTTGAGATGAAGTGTGAAGCAGAAGATTATGGTTTTGTCGGTCAAGGACTGGAAGTTGAGATGAAGTGTGAAGCGGAGGATTATGGTTTTGTCGGTCAAGGGCTGAAAGTTGAGATGAAGAGTGAAGCAGAAGATTATAGTTTTGTCGGTCAAGGACTGGAAGTTGAGATGAAGTGTGAAGCAGAAGATTATGGTTTTGTCGGTCAAGGACTGGAAGTTGAGATGAACTGTGAAGATGAAGTTTATGTTTTTGTCGGCGATAGACTGGAACTCCAAGTGAAGTTGAAGGGGGTGTCGAATGGTCGATGGACCATTAACCAATGTTGTGTGTTGATTCCATTTTCAATTTTATTAAGTTTTGACGTGCGTGAATTTAATCGTTTTTCGATGTTTTTCGCGAACCATAAGTAAGCAGGGGACAAGTATCTTAAATGACGAGACGAAGCTTTCAGGTTTACTGATTTTTGTACATTTAATTGAGGGTCCTGTAGGAAAGAGATTTGTTGACACCAAGTGATTTATGACATCGTCAGCCGAAGTGCCTGGTTTCAACCGTGAAATAAAAATTGTTTTCGGTTTAGGAATCGATTCAATCGTCGATATATTTTCGGTTACTGTCGGAATTTAATCAGATGAATGGGAAACAGCAACAGGAGAAGAAACAGCCTGAGAGGACTCGACTGACAAAGTAGGAATGCCAATAGTTCTGTTTTGATTTTGCCTTCTTAGATTTGAGCGTTTAGCTCTAGGATTTGCCGAAGATGAATTGATGAATTGATGATTACGAGGACTAGATGAAAAAAATACTATTATCTAAAGAGCTTGGTAAAGACTCTGAAGATGTGGAAGACACAGTGGAAACTGTATGATTAAATGTCTCAAACAAGTCTTTAAAGCCTTTTGAGAGCTGAGGAATGTCAGATTTGAAAGTCGGCATTTTAAAGGCGAGACTGGACAAAGATAATTTACGGCAAGCAATGCAATACCAAAAAGTGCCCTCTGTTGCATTTATTGTTCTGCATATATTCGTTTTTTTTTAGATTCGTAGTACACTTTTGCAAGTATTTTTAGCTTCTTTGCATTTTTTGTAGTTGACATTTTTGGTTTTTGTTGGTTTATTATGGGTAGGTCGTCAATTTTTCTGCTGATCGTTCCGGTGAGATTTTAAATATCAACTAAAATCGAGAGTGTCGATATCAATTCATCTTCATCCCATTGAGTCTATCGAAAATCGGGCTGCTTGGGGAAGAATGCTTTCTCTGAGTTGGACTGGAGAAGGACATCGAAGTCTTTACGTAAGGAGATGATCGAATCGAGAATCTGTTTATTAGAAGTTGTTTTCGAGGAATTAGATCCTTTATTGATGTATTTAATTGATTCAATGTCGTTTCGAGTTTCGTTGACCTAGTTATTGTTATCTCAGCAAAGTTGGATAGGTTGTAAGAAATTCTTTAATAAAAAAACTTTTTCTATTATTGAGCCCAACACAGATGGCATTAAAAGATTTGCCACGAATTTCCTTATAAATAGCCCAGTCGGCATTGTTATCAATGGTTTGGCAAGGCATGGTGAGTTAGTAAGCAAACCGACAGAGGCGAAAAATGTAGGTCGAATATATTGCATAATATATTCTAATATTGTGTGAATTAATTAATAAGAGCCGACTATTAAATTTATTACTAAGCAAATTATAAATAATAAATTTAAATAGTACATTCTACTGAAGATTAAACGCAGTAATTTAACATGTGAGCTGCACAATTCACACCAATGAGCTTCTTGCCTGTTGATAGTTTAAGTGTACTAAATAAATTGTTCTTGCCTCTCCTATCCGCTCCGCTAAATTAACAATTAGTGTTGTCTGTGAAGATGGCAGCCATTTTTGTATCAATTTTAGATGTTCGCAAAAGATTCGAGACATATTTTGTTAATATAACGAAAGAGAGGATTTGACAGGCAGCAGGACGAGGATAGGCACTTTTCTGAAAAACTAAAACTCTGGCAGCACTTTAAATGATGAGAAAATGAAATTAGTAAGGATTGGTTTGAGTGATGAATAAACAATCACCTTGGTCAAGGAAATAAGCGAAGTACTTACTTAAGTGGCGCTACAGTCCGGAATAAACACGGGCTCAACCAACTTGCCTCTCCGATTAGCCCGGTCCTTAACTAACTGCCTCCAGTTGCACACTCCAAGTTAGTTGAGGTCGGTTTCTACTTGTGCGCGCCACTTAAGACGAGGTCTTCCTCTACTGCATCTGACGTCTGGCTAGGAATCGAGGACTCTGCTAGCCGGAGTATTGGTGTCCATTCCTTCTACATGTCCTAGCCATATTAAACGTCCAATGCGGAGCTTTTTGACTAGGGGCATGTCGCTGTTCATCTCGTATAGTTCTTGGTTGAATATTCATCTCCACAGCCGGTCAACGCAAACGGGACCGAATAATTTTCCTCTCAAATCGACCAATGATTTCTTCATCCGCTTCTGAGACGGTCCATGCTTCAGCGCCGTAGAGCAGGACTGGGATGATCAGGGTCATATATAAGATCTCCTTAGTAGTTCGAGTGAGGGCCTTACTACTGAATTGCCTTCTTAGCCCGAAGAAACAGCGTTTGGCAAGAGTAATTCTTCGTTAAGTTTCTGACGAGATGTTGTTGTCAGAATTATTAGCGGAGCCGAGATAAATACCTCAAAGTTATATCTGTCAATGGTGACGTTCTGTACAATTCGTCGATGGTGTGTGTCCTTTCCTGTTGACAGCATATACTTCGTCTTGCCCTTATTTACTGCTTAACCCATTTTTGCCGCGTCCTTTTCTATACTAGCAACCGAGGCAATGATATCCCGTTGGATAATACCAATGATGTCAATATCGTCGGCGTATGCTAGTAGTTGTACAGACTTTTGGAAACTGTTGACTCTGGTGTTAGCTCTTGAGTTTTGCACAATCCTCTCAAGAATCAGAGTGAAGAAGTCACATCACAGCGCATCGTCTTGCCTAAAACCTTTTTTGGTATCGAATGTGTCGGTGAGGTCGACCCTGATGGAGCAGCGAGAATTCTCCATCGTCATCCTACACAGACGGACGAGTTTTGTCAGTATACCAAAACTAGACACGGCTGTGTATGGTTCGTCTCTATAAATGCTATCGAATGCGGCTTTGAAATCGGTGAATAGGTGGTGGGGTGGGTATCGATTTGGACTTCTTGGGTTTTTTCCACGATATGCCGAAGTGTGAAGATTTGATCGGTTGTGGACTTTCCTTGCCTAAAACCACACTGATAAGGGCCGATCAGGTTGTTGGTAAACGGTTTCAGGCGTTCATATATTACCGTCATTTCCGGCAGCCTTATTAAGCTTGAGTTTAGATATTGGTATCCTCCTTTCACTCATGTCGTGTGGTTGGCAGTTTTCGCTGTCGTTGCCAATATTGAATGGTTCGTTCTGCCTGGCAGCGGAATGTTGGTAGTCATCGCTCTTTAACAGTCTGCAGAAGTGGTTCTTCCATATCCTCAGCATCGACTGTGTCTTAACTGCCATATTTCCTTGTTCATTTTGACAGGATTCTGTTCAAGCCTTGTATCATTGGCTTTGGCGTTTTACACTTTGGTAAAACTTGCGAACATCTTTCCTGGAGTGGCACCTCTTTATATCCTCGACCGCGCGATTTTCTTGCTTGTTCTTCTCCTTTCTGAAAAGCCGGTATTCTTGCCATCTTCTCTGCCCATAGAGCTCAACGGCAGCTATCGTCTTCAGCTGCAGCTTAGCCTAGTAGGGCTCGTTCTTGACTGCGAGAATCTGTCGGCATTCCTCATCAAACCAGGGCTCTCTTGCTGGTGGGCGCGAGAAACCTAGCACATCAGTAGCGGCTGATCTAATGGCTTGTTGGCATCGTTGAAATTGTTCTTCGACATTCGATGCTGGTGGTATGGTGTTAATCGAGAGGTTTAGGGATACGCGTTGCGCGAAGGTCTTGGTGGTCTCTTGCGAATGCAGTCTTTCGAAATTAAATTTTTTTACAGTTTTTCTGGATTGTTGTGGCGTAGTGGATATCCGCATTCTAAACTTGGGTACAACAAGGTAATGGTCCGAGTCGATGTTAGTTCCTCGGAATGTTCGGACTTCCAAAATACTGGATGCGTGCCTCTTGTCTATCGCTATGTGATCAATTTGGTTGACCGTTCGTTGATCTGGAGACCGCTATGTCCCCTTATTGATATCGACGTGAGGAAACAGTGTGCTGGCTATAGTGGCATTTCGGTCCGTAGCGACGTCAATTAGCCTAAGTCCTTTACTAGACGTGTTGTCGTGTTGGCTTTGTTTTCCGACAATACTGCTAAAGACGTCTTCTCTTCCTACTGTTGCGCTAAAATCTCCCAGCACGATCTTAGCATCGTACTTCGGTAATCGGTCATAGGTTTTGTCAAGGAGCTCATAGAAGCAGTCCTTAGCTATATCATCTTTTTCGTTTCCGTTGAGGCATGAGCGCATATAAGGCTAATATTGGCGAATTTGGCCTTGATGCGGATTGTTACAATGCGTTCGCTTATGTTTGGAAACATAAGACTTCTTGCCTAAGTCTGGCACTTATAACAAATTCACATCCGAATAGTTGCTGTTTCTGCTCAATATAACACGGTCCGTAGTAGATGTCACAGTTTTTTATCCTCTTTTTGCCCGGCCCTTCAACAGATTAGATTATTAGATACCCCTCGGTCACGGGTCATTCAGTATCCACAACGGGATTGAGCGCTGCTGTTGGCCTTTCGGTTCATCCGCCACCAGCTCTGTTCAAGTGGCCTGAATAACCCTTGAAATTCCTAGACAACTTGTTGTCCGAATATGTCGAAGCAGCTTGTCTAGGTTCGCCTGGGACAGCAGGCCGGGTATTCATTCCTTGCCATTCTGACCCTGCTGTTTATATTGTTGCTGTTTTCGTCATGTTATCAACGCTAGCGCTTATCGTTTAGCAAGTCATATCCGGTTGGATGAGACCAGTACCCGATGGTTACCACTTGGAGGTAAAAAATAGGTACTTGATGTGTAGTCAGAGTTACAACACTGAGCATTGCCAAGTTAAAGCCAATCAGAGTCTACTCTCGTTCTACAACACCCAGCCATCTTTATCGTGATGTTGCTTCATATAATTTCCTTGCTTGGAGAGTCGGTTTCGCTACGTCTGCTTTTGCACATAGACTCTTGAGAAAGAAGTCACAGTGTGTGAAGCATTCGACAGTTACCAGTCGAAATGCTCGAACGAGTGATCGAAAATTGGACTCAACGGATGGACCATCTGCGACGTAGCAACGGCCAACATTTGATAGACATAATCTTCAAAAAATATATGCCAAAGAATGTTCTTTCAAATGATAATAAACATTCTCGATTAAATTTGAATTTTCTGTGTTTTTTTCTTTAAAAAAGGAGGGAACCTCGAAATGTATAACCCTTTATCAAAAACAGGTAACGGATATTTATGTTTTATTATCTTACATGCATTTATTAGCAATATTCAAACCTATCGAGAATAAATTCTCCAGGCAGTTTTTCTCTTAAGAACAAAGTAGATCAGAAAATCTATTCGCGATAGTCCTGATTATCGAAGTATAAGTAAATTTCAAAAATTAGTTGGAAATTAACTCCATAATTACCAACAACTTAAAAAAATTTCATTCCCTTCCTGTGAAATCAGGGGTCCCAAAAACCGTCCTCCTAAAAATCTGTCCTTCTTAAATCCGTGCAAAATGAGCAATGTGCTGTAATCACACTGCCTTCGTTGTGCAAACCAACTGTTAAATCTGAGGTCTGAAAATACGTCCTATTAATATTGTTTTCCTAAAAATCTGCCCTCCTTAAATCAGTGCAACATTCTGATATACAAAGGAAAAAAATCTCCTTACTGGCTCCGTTGTAAACGCCGAACCGAAGCTGCTCGTCAGTCAGTATATTTGTACCGTCAATCGATGCATATTGCTTTTACAAGAGAGTGAAATAAAATTAAATTTTGTTCAATGTGTTTAAAAAACAGGTAACGGATATTTATTTTACATTCATTTATTAGCAATATTCAAACCTATCGCGAATAAATTGTAAAAGGAGTTTTTGTCTTGTGAACAAAGTTAATCAGAAAATTTAAAAGTTAATCAATGGACTTGATTATCGAAGTGATATTGAAAATTTAAAAAAATTGTTGGAAATTAATTACATAGTTACCAACAACTTCAAAAATTCTCATTCCCTTCGTGTGAAATCAGTGGTCCGAAATCCGTCCCCCAGTTATCACTCTCCTCCGTTTTGAAAACCAACTGTTAAATCTGATGTCCGAAAATCCGTCCTCCTAAAATCGTTTTCCTAAAAATCTGTCCTCCTAAAAACCGTGCAATATTGGGACAATTCCGATCTATAAACGAATAAAATCTCCGGAGCGATGTGCTGTAATCACACTGGGCCTCCGCACATGAGATGAGTTGAACTCTGGTGTGAAACTGGTTTCACACCATACTCCAAGCGCACACGAGATGAATATGCCGGCAGAACAAATTGTATACATGAACCGCTTTTCATTGTGTTAGTAATTCTATAGAAATTGACATTTGCCTTGAGTACTTTTGACAATTCGCAAACATCCTGGATTTGTGTGAGAATTTACGTTTAAATTGTTACATGTATGTAACGTGCCATGTAAGTTATTTTATTTTCGGTAAATTTATCCCAAATTTTGGTAAATTTATCTATCCATTTTATTTCAAGTTTCAATAATGGAGAATAATGCTAAAATACTGGCATCAGCTGGATTTCTTGTGGTTAGTTCCTTAGCCATAGCAGTAAAGTTGGCAAAAAGAAAAAGGCAACGATTGCGATCCTGCTGGGTGCAGCCTTGGCGAGAAGAACGTCAGAGGTGCGGCAACATTCAAGCACTCCTAGAAGAGTTTAACTTCTCAAATGATTTCAAGGGTTACAAATCATACATTTTAATGGACGAAATTTGTTTTGGAGAGCTTTTGGCATTTGTTGAATCGGATATAACCCGCAAAGACACATCAATGAGAGCATGCATTCCTGCTAAGGAGAGATTAGCAGCCACTCTTAGATTTCTGGCAACCGGTGAAACTTTCCAGGAATTAAATGAGAACACAAGGTTGTCTCCTTCATTTCTGAGGTAAAACGTTCTTGAAGTTTGTGAAGCAATTTATCAAAACATGAAAAATACATTTTTAAAGGTAAGCATAAAATAATTCAAATTAAAACAATAAAATAATTATTTTTACATATATGTATTTCAGTTCCCTGATTCGAAGGAAAAGTGGTTGGAAATCGCTGAAGGATTTCAAACATTGTGGCAGTTTCCGCATTGTCTAGGTGCTCTCGATGGCAAGCATATCGCCTTTAGTCCACAAAAAATGAAGAGGCTTTATTTTACAATTATAAGGGCTTCCATAGCATAGTACTTATGGCGATGTGCGATGCGAATTGTAAATTTACTTTTGTGGATGTTGGCTGCAACGGTCGCATAAGTGATGGTGGCGTGCTAATGCGCTCCGATTTGATGATTATTCTTAATAGAGGTAAAACAGTGTTTCCTTAACCAGATACAATTGGGAATAATAGAAGAGTACCTTACGTGATTCTAGCAGACAATGCGTTTCCAAACACGGCGAACCTCATTACACCGTATTCCAGAAATAAACTGGAAACAAAATACATTAATTTTAATGCTCGTTTAAGTAGAGCTCGTCAAAACATAGAAAGAGCTTTCGGCGTGTTGGCAAATAGATTTCGAATCCTCCAAACAACTATTAAATTGAATGCCGAGAAGACAACGAAAATTGTTCAGTGCTGTTGTGTACTTCACAATTTTATTATAGAAAAAATCCTGTGGTACCGAAATAATTTGAACGACATTGCGATTTCCAATGGACTTAATTATGATGACAATGGACTGGAAGACAACGATATTACTACCGAACAAAATCAAAAATTTATCCAAAATGAAATCGAAAACATTCGAAAAACCTTTTGGAAGTACTTCGCAAATGAAGGAAATATCAAAAAATAATGAATTTACATCTTCAAGTCTATATTTATTACATTACGCAATTTCAACAAAATATAAAAAATAAATAAACGAAGTTCAGCATTGTTTTATTCAAAAATTCCTTCAAGAGCTTTACTTAGAATATCGGTTGAAGAAGTCGAATTTGAATTAAAGACTTCGATGTTTGGTTGTCGCACTAATTGATTGCTTATAATGATTGGAGCGTGTTTGCTTTGATTAAGTGGATTAGATGTAATTTCATCCAAGTTTCATATTGATTCAGTTGAGCTCCTGGAGCCTGAATTAGACAGGCTGTTACTTGCAAAATTAAACGTTGTCGGAGTTGAAGTTCCTGGTGGTGAATTATAATTCCAGCTGGCATTGAAGAAATTCCTTTCTTTTGCTTTAACCCTTTTCAGTGACACCAACACATCCATATGAATCTCATCGAAGCTCTCCTCCAATTTTAATTCCTTGAGTTCTTTTTTTAGATACTCGCAGAACGCATCTTCTTTTGATGTATTTCCACTATTCTGGGTCAGCTTCTGCATTATTTTCAAGGACATATCCGCAGTTTTTTTGAAAAATTCTATATCGCTTTCTAATTTCTTTTTTTTTGGGCTGAAAAAATCGAAATAAGCTAAGTAATGTTTCGCTCACATAGATAGAAGTAATAAACATACCTTTCTGCAGTTCGCCGGTTCCTCTGCTCCACCTAGATGGTCCCAGACATTGGTTGGCGGAACGTCAAACACCTGTAAACATTGCAATCATATAGTTAAAGCCACAAATTCCTTACAAAGTTTCTTGCCTCTGAAATGTTCACATTTGATGTTCCAGTGCATTCATCGTTTGCATTGTTCAAAAATCAAAGCTGGTCGAAACACCAAAGCTTAGGTTTATACACCGATGACGTCCCTGTGCCACTCTTTTTGCTGCAAATTAATTTTTTTTTTTCGGCTGTCAATTGTTGCGCCAGCGTTTTTAATTTATTTCGTACCAATTTTTCGGTCACGTTTGGCTTATATTTTTTTACAGCATCAACAATAAATAAAATAGCTTCTCTTTTTTTGTTGCATTTTAGAAGGTCTGGGTGCTGTGCTTTATATAGGATTTCATGTTTCCGGTATTCGTCTATCAGCACCAATGTCTCTTCTTTTGAACACAAATGTGCAGTTTCATTTTGCTCCATTTTTTTATTTGTGATGTCAACAGTTCGACTCACAAAACGCGTATGAAAGCCGAATGACATAAAAAAAATGTCAGACCTAAAATGGTGAGAAATGTGTATGTATTTGTTTTCAACCTTGTTCCACCGCAAAAACTCGGTTGAAAATTTTCAACCATTTTCTCTCCGTATACCTCAGTCCCCTCGCCAATAAAACCGGTTTCACACCAAAATATTCATCTCATGTGCGGAGGCCCAATCCCTCCGTTGTGCAAAGCAACCAGGGGTCCGAAAATCCATCCTTCTAAAACAGTTTTTTTATTTTAATTGTTTGCCTTAAATCAGTGCAATATGAGAAATGTGTTGCAATCACACTCTCCCTCCGTTGTGCAAAACAAATGTTAAATCTGAGGTCTGAAAATCCATCATATTAAAATTATTTTCGTAAAAATCTGTCGTCCTTAAGTCTGTGCAACATTCGGAAAGTTCCGATATAAAAAGGCAAAAAAATATCCTTACTGGCGCCGTTGTTGCCGCCGAACCGAATTTCATCAATCAGTATATTTTGACCATCAATCGATGCATATTGCTCTTACCAAACATGTGAAATTGAGAAAAACGACTTGTCAGACAGCGACAAAAGCTGATAACTGAGCTGTTGCAGACTATATACATTTCGATAACTTTTTGACATTAAAATCCATAAACCTTAAAAGCTATCAAATAAAATCAGCACACATGAGTTTCATGAGTTAACGCTGGATTAAATTTCTTTCGGTATTAGTTAACCGTGGGTTAACTCAGCACTAAAAAACTGGGGGTTAGTGAGGCAAACAGACAGACTTCCAGAGACGAAAAACAACCTAATTTATTTCACTTATCAAAACTAAAAAAATCCATATTTTCCCTAGGAAAAAAGAACCACGATGGAGCCAAATAATGACAGCAACGATGTCCTTGAATTTTTGTCTGAATTCCTTGGTAATTGTATTTTTTCTTACATTTCTGTAACAAAAATAAAAATATTAAAATTTTACTTAGATTTTGATGCTCCCTCGCCACAGTTGATTGGAGCAGAAAATCTCGTACAAGAAGAGCAGATGCAATTTAACCCGCTAGTTACGTATCAGAATGGTAAGAAAAAAAAGCAATAATGCTTAGAACTCTCTGAGCCATAACAATGGCCATATTTATTGTGAGTCGTAAAATCGCCTATCCAATTGAATCTCTTGATATATAGTATATTTCATGATTCTCATGTCGGACCTAATTGTTTTTTAAGTAATAAAACACTATTTTCAGAATATTTGTGCAACTATCTATCCACTGAAAATCAAATCGTACAGGAACCATTAATATAATTCTTAATATTACCATTTGACAGTTTCAAACTTATATGGCTTTTACACCGAACCGATACCTGGATATTCGAAAACAACTTGACCATTTCGCACCGAGAAGGTTAACCGTGGCATTTCAATGACAATAATACAAATGAAACGATTCATATGAAGCGGTTATGTTGTGACCTACAAGTTTTTGAAATTATGAAATGCACAGAAAAACTTCAGTTTTCAATCAAGGTTCCGCGTGTTTTCGAAAAAAAACATTTTGCGATTCTGTTTGGAAGCCATATATGTTGAGCTTAACATGCAAACCAGACTTAATTTTTTTTTCTTTTTATTTTTGCAGAGGGCACCAAGAAGAGCATCAACAAGAGAACGTGCCATCAAATCTCTGTGATGAAACTAATTTGATTTCCACAGTCTTCCAAGAAACCACTGTTTCAGAACCTACTGTAATTGATGTTACTGGTGATGATATGACTGTAGTTAATACGAATATCCTACCAACGACAGTCATTGAGACAGCAGTAGTACCACCAACAGCCGCTAATGCAGCAGTTGCTGTTATGCCAGTGGTTAACGCAACAGACGTTCCTACAACCAGTGCGAATGCCCAAGCCGACCTTAGTAAGTATAGCCATCTTTCTAACAAGAGACAGAGAAATTGAAATTCAAGTCGAAAGGGGACAAGATAAACGTGTGGTCGTGGCCCGACTGTGTTGTATGTGCTTCTTGTTCTTTACACACTTGGTCTATAACTAAATTTAATTCTAACTAAATTTCTTAATTGCCCAAAACTGAAAATTTTGAAACTTAAAGGTTTTTAAATATTGCTCTCAATAAAAAAATCCGTTTTCTGCTGCCTGTGTACGCAGTTTCATTTAAAATGTTAACGCGTTAATAATCTTGTTAAGTTCAATAAAATTCTTTTGAACAATTTAAAAAAAAAAAAACATCTAAAGTGAAGTTTTTCATCATACAACAGGAATGTATTGTTTGATTGGTGTTTTACATCTTTGTAACATCAATCATCATTCAGTTCAAAGAATGAACGTGTAATCTTCAAATTAACTGCCGTCCATTAAACTAAAAACGTTCTTTGTGTATAAATATTATCTTTTTTTTGTTGCAGATTGTAGTCTAATCATTCGATTTTTTTACAGCTTGCGAAATATGTTACAAGAGTTATCCACATATATATAACCTAAGACAGCATAAAAGATTGCATAAAGAAAAATCATTTCATTGTACATACGAAGGGTGGTTGAAATCATTTTCTTTAAGAGGATATCTAACGTATGTTATTATTTTTAGAAGATAAATAAATAATAAATACATATATTGTTTTAGAGTTCATGTGAGAAGGCATTCCACAGAATTCATATTTAAATGCCAATATCCCGATTGCAACAAAGTATTTAAATGTTCCCAAGATCGCAGTCACCATCAGAGAAGGCACGAAAGTTTGATGATATTTAAATGCCAACATCCTGGATGTAACAAAACATTTACATGTTCCGAATATCGCAATAGGCATCAGAAAAGGCACGAAAATTTGATGTAAGTTGTTACCTAATAAATCATCTTATTATTGAGTTTTGAAACATTTTTTGTTTGCATCAATTTTCAGAATGAAGAAGAAGAAATAGAAGAGCAACAACCACCACAACAACAACAACAACAACAACAACAACAACGAGAACAAGAAGATGGATGCATTGTAACAAATCATCCACCCTGCAATTAGTTTTTTTTTAAATTATTACCTTACTATTGGTTAATGGCAGAATTAATTAATTAAAGCCATTTTATTTTTTTGTTTAACCTGGCTGTCTAATTAAAATATAAGCTCAAAACGTTATAAGAAGGAACATTAAAATATATATATATATATATATTATGTAATATCTATATATCTAATTATTTATTGTTTACTTTTAATGTTTAGTTTTAATGCTAACTTTTAATAATTACTTAACGATTGGTTAAGCAAGATGAGTTACTGACTGAATCAATCAATTTTTATTTTTCACTGAGCAACATTTATTTTAATGAAGTAATGTTTGCCATTCCACCGAAATGAAAGGGAATTTGCCAATGATTCCTATAACCAGCTATGGAGATAACTTTTCAATTCCAACATGGTTTTTGTTCCAATGAAGTTGTTTAATGATAGCTATAACTGTGCCCTATAATTGTCGTGGGGCCAATGATAGCAGAGCTTCATCAGGATATCGTATTTGCTCAGAAACCTAGAACACTGTCAGTGAGTGATTTTCGTTATCAGCATAACCGTTAAAGTAGTAATTTAAATGAAGTCGACGAGTTGATGAACAAAAGCTGGCTCCTGCGCACATCAAAACAGCCACCATTTTTGTTATACCATTTTGCATTACCAACCTCGACAGGGGTTAAGATTATCTTTTCCTTCTTCTTCTTCTTCTTTTCTTGTGAATGTGTGCAACAAGTGGTGGTGGTGACTGCCATTGCGGAAAGGAAAGTGATTGTTGCTAAGTAAGTAAGTAAGAGATAATGCATAATCAACATCTTTCTTCTGAATGGTCATTAGCAATTGACATCCTTTTTCCAAATTAAATCAATAAATACATCATCTCAACGATTCTGAAATTGTTCGAATGTTAAGTCGAAGAGAAGATACCTAAACTTCATTGTCGACAAGGATTTATGAAAGTAAGGTCCACACAGCAAACAATCTTACACTCCTTACCAAATTTAAGAAAATAACACGACCAAATATTTTATTTAAAGGTCCTTTCGAGCTATAACTGCACTGAATATTTCGATTGAAATCTATATTTTGTGTGTTGTCCCTTTCGATTGAAAGTACCTATAGCCAGATTTGGCTCATTGTTGTAGATAAGTCTTAAATAATTTTAATTTTGCAAAACTTCGTTAACACGATGCCACGGAGACGCAAATTGTTTATTAAATTCTCATCACCAATGACGGACTCGGTAGCGACAACGAGTCTGAAAGTCCCTCTAATTAATAAAGCTTTAAAAATGAATTACTTTGGGAGTCTTTCCAGGTGTAAAAGAAAACCTGGAAAGGACTCCCTTACCTCATTTTTCCTCTCTAGCTTTATTGACTTAGGGAAAATACCCTAATTGAGGATATGAGGATAAGATTTTTACGACGGGATGTAATAAGACTCGTAACTCATGGGATGTCATAAAACGAGCAAAGCAGATCCTTTTTTAGCGAACACCATTTTAGCATGTAAATATAGATTCGATTTTATTACAAATTGAATGCCAAAGTATTTGAATCTTACGACTTTATTGCTAAGCGGGACTTTTCAAACTCATTACTGAGTCATTTGCGATGAGTTTAACAATTTGAGAGTCAAAAAAGAGAATCAAAACAACACAAAATAAACATTTTAATCAAAACATTCTGTTCAATAAGATCTCGAAGGTTCCTTTAAAACTGTTTCTAGAATTTTTCAACTTGTGTAAGCTTGTCCAGGGTGCCACTGCCTCATAGTGAACCACTGGTTACATCTCTCCACACCTACAATGGGTGGGGCCCAAAGAGAACCCTAGAAATAACGACGACCGTCAATTTGCTTACGTACATGGAGGACATAAGAAAAGTGAAAATCGAAGGCTTCATTTCAGTGGTTTCATTTTTACTTGCATATCGGCTGCCACCCAGATTGTCCAATATATCGAAAAATGTGCGATTTTTTTCTATTATGGTGTAAAATTATGAGGTGTATACAAGGGATACCCCTTATACATTTTTGATCCAAAAAAGTAGATAATTAAAAAAAACTGTTTTTGAAGTTGTGGAAATATACTTAGGTACCTACTTTTTACTTTTGGTGTTCTTGGGCTTTTTTTTGCATAGACCTCTGACCCAACACAAAAATTCCAATGGCGTTAAATTGCAAGACTTGGATGGGCAATTCTTATCGCAAAAATGGCCAAACAATTTGGGCAAAAAATCATATGTTCCGGCGAGGACCATTTTATTCTCGCTGGCTACGTTAACAAACAAAATTGCCGCATCAGGTGCTCGGAAAACCCGTTTGTCAAGAAGCCGATGCATCCACGTAGAGTGACAGTTTGGTGCAGATTGTGGATTGGTGGCATCAATGGACCATTTTTCTTAGAAAATGATGCTTGGTATAACGTATGACTATAAAGTCATACAGATGACGCAATGCATACAAGAAAAATTGTTCAATGGCGGGTTGCACTGGCACAGCCCACCAAATTTTTGGATATAGTTTCTAATGTGTACATGTGCACATCGTCCGCCCTAGCTGATAAGCAAAGAATGCGTTTGTTGCCAAAAAATTCAACCAGAGAAACAACAAAAATTAAGTTAACCGCAAAAAATCTGTAACCGCCTTATTTTGGTTCATTCTATTTAGCCGATGTTTTTCTGGAATTTTGTTTGTGTTTTACTTTTGACTTGACATTCAGAGAACAACATGCCTTGCAGATTCAGTGAACTTTTCGCATGCTTCAAGAAAAACGAGTGGTAGGTGCACGACTGAGTCGTACGCTACTTTCTCTTTCACAGCGAGCTAATTTGACGTTTTTAACTATGTATTTGGCCCAAATGCTAGAATGGTATAAATGATGCCGAAATGAGATAATACGAACGTTAATTCCGTAATTGAAAGTAATCGGTGTTTATGTGAATAATAAGTTATTGGCCAAAATTGAAATTTGCGTTTGGGGATAATTGCGCCAAAACCAATTATGTGGAACTAATGAAAACAGTAATAGTAGTATACATTTTAAATTTCATTTAATTTGGCAGAATAGTTTGCGAGAAATTGACAATTTTCTTTTATATGGCCTAAATGAACAAATCCGTTATATGGATTTTCTCAAAAAACTTTGTATGCAGTTTTGTTGGAAGTAATATGCTTATAGCATGCAATATGTTTAATCAAAATCGCTTAAGCCGTTTTTGAACAAATTGAGGTTATGTATGATTTTTATATGGCAGGTACCAGTAATGACATGGCTAAAAGCAAAAAAAATGGCCTAGAATTATGACCAAAAAAACACTGGATACGAAGTTTGAAGAAAGACAGACGGACCGACGAACCGACGGAAGGAATTCCAAAAACCACTTTTTTGGGTTCCGTTTTCATCGTTATGCTAGAATCAATTAAAATCTCCAGGACGAAAATTAAAACGAGAATCGATTCATTCATTCAAAACGATCTTCTTGGGAAATATTTGTCAACACAATGAACCCATCATTAGACACTCGTACATTGTGGAACAGGATAATGTCTCTTCAATGCTCCAAATCACATCTAGAATTCCCATACATGATCATTTTTACCAAATAGTGAAATAAATTTAAAGTTAGTTCACAATATACTTTTACTCAATTATTTAACGTGTTTAAAAAACAGGTAACAGATATTTATATTTACTTATTTTACATGCATTTATTAGCAATATTCAAACCAATCCCGAATAAATTTTAAAAGGAGTTTTTCTCTTGTGAACAAAGTAAATCAGAAAATTTATTCGCAATAGAACTGATTATCGAAGTGATATTGAAAATCTCAAAAACATGTTGGAAATTAATTACATAATTACGAACAACTTAAGAAATTCTCATTCCCTTCCTGTGAAAACAGGAGTCCGAAAATCCGTCCTCCTAAAATCGTTTTCCTAACAGTCTGTCTGCCTTAAATCCGTGCAACTTTCGGACAATTCCGATATACAAGGGATCGAATTCTCCTTACTGTCTGTGTTCTGAACAATGTGCTGTAATCACACTCCCTCCGTTGTGCAAAGCAACTGTTAAATCAGGGGTCCGAAAATCCGTCTTCCTAAAAGCGTCCTCCTTAAATCCGTGCAATGTGAGAAATGTGCTGTTAACACACTACCGCCGTTGTGCAAACCAACTGTTAAATCGGAAATCCGAAGATCCGTCCTATTAAAATCGTTTTCCTAACAATCTGTCTGCCTTAAATCCGTGCAACTTTCGGACAATTCCGATATACAAAGGATCAAATTCTCCTTACTGTCTGTGTTCTGAGCAATGTGCTGTAATCACGCTCCCTCCGTTGTGGAAACCAACTGTTAAATCTGAGGTCCCAAAATGTGTCCTTTTTAAATCGTTTTCCTAAAAATCTGTCCTCCTAAGATCCGTGCAACATTCGGACAGTTCCGTTATAAAAAGGAAAGAAATCTCCTTACTGGCTCTGTTGTAAACGCCGAACCGAAGCTCATCAATCAGTATATTTTGACCATCAATTTACCAAACAAGTGAAATTGAGTGAAATAAATTTAAGGTTAGTCCAGGATATACTTTAATTCAATTGCTTAACGTGTTTTAAGAACAGGTAACTCTGATTTGTATTTATTATGGTTTTCAAGCGATTATACTAAATAACACACTTAAATAAATTAATAAATAAACTCAACTTTTCAAATAAATATCACCAATCGTTGACCGGTTTTTCAATGAGAGATCATCCTAGTTTTGGGGTTATATTCGAGTTAACGCGACAAAGTAGTTTTTCGATCAATTTTAATCCTTATCTATTTTCGAGTTAACCCAGAAAGTTTGATGGTTTTGATGGATTAACTCTGGGACTAAATTATCACACGTTTTTGACAGATAATAAAATACCAAACAAACAATTATTTTCAATTCCAATTTTTAACCTAAATACTTGAATGATATATTAAAACGAATGACTCGAAACTGTTTTAAATATTGAGTTTGATTATTTTAAGAAGAAAAACGACTTGTAAGATCGCTATAAAAGCTGATAACTAAGCTTTTGCAGATTCTATATATTTTGATAACTTTTTGGCTTTAAAATCGATAAAATACGAGTGCTTCCAAATGAAATCACCACACACGGAGGCAAATTTAACCTTGCACTGAAAAACTGCTTCATGTGTTAAGGCTGGATTAAATTTCTTCCGGTGCTAGTCAACCCTGGGTTAACTCAGAGTTAACTCAGCACTTATAAACTGGGGGTTAGTGAGACAAACAGACAGACTTCCAAAAACGGAAAACAACTTAATTTATTTCACTTATAAAAACAAAAAAATCCCTATATTCCTTAGAAAAAAACAACAACGATGGAGCCAAATAACGACAGCAACGATGCCCCTGAATATTTGTCTGAATTCCTTGGTATTTGCATTTTTTCTTAAATTCCTATAGCGAAAATACAAATATTAAAATTTTACTCAGATTTTAATGCGCCCTTGCCACAGTTGATTGGAGCAGAAAATCTCGTGCAAGAAGAGCAAATGCAATATAACACGCTAGTTACGTATCTGAATGGTAAGAAACAATAGCAATAATGCTTAGATCTCTCTGAGCCATAACAATGGCCAGATTTATTTGTGAATCGTAAAATCGCCTATCCAATTGAATCTCTTGATATATAGGATATTTTATGATTCTCATGTCGGACTTAATTGTTTTTTAAGTAATAAAACACTATTTTCAGAATATTTGTGCAATTATCTGTTCATTGAACATCAAATCATACAGGAACCATTAATGCAATTCTTAATTTTACCATTTGACAGTTTCAATCTTATATGGCTTTTACACCGAACCGATACCTGAATATTCGAAAACAACTTGACCGTTTCACACCAAGAAGGTGAACCTTGGCATTTCAATGACAATAATACAAATGAAACAATTCCTATGAACCGGTTGTTGTGACCTACAAGTTTTTGAAATTTTAAAATGTACAGAAAAACTTTAGTTTTCAATCAAGGTTTCGGGTGTTTTTGCGATTCCGTTTGGAAGCCATATAAGTAAGCTCAACATGCAAACTAGATTTAATTTTTTTTTCTTTTTATATCTGCAGAGGGCACCAGGAAGAGCAGAAACAAGAGAACGTGTCACCAACTCTCTGTGATAAAATTAATTTGATTTCATCTGTCTTCTAATAAACCACTGATTTAGACACGACTGTAATTGATCTTACTGGTGATGATATGACTGTAGTTAATACGAATGTCGTACAAACGACAGTCATTGAGACGGCAGTAGTACCACCAACAGCCGCTAATGCAGCAGTTGTTGTTACGCCAGTGGTTAATGCAAAAGAAGTTCCTTCGACCAGTGCGAATGCCAAAGCCGACCGTAGTAAGTATCACCATCTTTCTTACAAGAGACATAGAAATTGAAATTCCAGTCACAGATGGACAAGATAATTTCGACTTTAGCATTTGAAAAACCAGTGGTCGTTCATTGCACATTTGGTCTATAATCAAATTGAATTTTAACTAAATTTCTTAGTTGCCCAAAACTGAACATTTCGAAACTTAAAGGTTTTTAAATATTTGAAAAAAAAAAAATCTAAAGTGAAGTTTTTCATCATACAACAGGAATCTATTCTATATCAACATCAATCATCATTCAGTTGAAGGAATGAATTTGTAATCTTTAAATTACCTGCCGTCCATTAAACTAAAAACGTTCTCTTTGTCTAAATATTATGTTTATTTTGTTGAAAATTATAGCCTAATCATTCGATTTTTTTTACAGCTTGCGTGTTTTTGCTACATATATATCCTAAAACAGCATGAAAATTGCATGAGTTAAAATCATTTCAATGTCCATTCGAACGGTGCTTAAAATCATTTTCTGTTCGAATATATCTAGCGTAAGTTATTATTTCTAGAAGATAAATAAATAATAAATACATATCTTGTTTTAGAAACAAAGCGGTTGTAACAAAGCATTTACGTGTTCCGAAAATCGGAATAAGCATCAGAGAAGGCACGAAAGTTTGATGTAAGTTGTTATCTAATAATTATTCTTGTTATTTAGTTTTATAACATTTTTGGTTTGTATCTATTTTCAGAATGAAGAAAAATAAATAGAAGCGCCACAACAACAACATCAACAACGAGAACAAGAAGCAGATGGATGCATTCTTAAGAATCGTCCACCCTACCATCGGTTTTTTTTTAATTTTTATCTAACTATTGGTTAATGACAGAAATAATTAATAATAGCCATTTAATTTTTAATTTTTTTAACTACGCTGTATACTAAAAATTAAAACTCATATATATTATCTAATATCAATCTAATTATTTAATGTTTTCTTTTGATGTTTGCATTTAATGTATACTTTTCATGTTTAGTTTTAATGTTTACTTTTAATAATTAGTTAACAATTGCTTAAGCATAATGAGTTATTGACTGAATAAACGATTGAATTTCTAATTATAGTGTTCGCATAAAATCAATTCTCATTTTTCACTGATCAACATTTATTTTTATGAAGTAATGTTTGCCATTCCACCGAAATAAAACGGAATTTTCCAATGATTTCTATAAGCAGCTACGGAGATAACTTTTCAATTCCATCATGTCTTTTGGTCCAATCAAATTGTTCAATGATAGCTATTACTGGGCCTTAAAATGGTCATGTGGCAATTGATAACAGAGCTTCATAAGGATATCCAACTAAATCTGAAATCTACAACACTGTCAGTAGGTCATTTTCGTTATCAACATAAACGTCAGGGTAGTTCTTTAAATGAAGTCGACGATTGATGAGCAAAAGCTTAGTCCTGCGCACATCAAAACAACCACCATTTTTGTTTTACTTTTGATTATCCTTACGCCTCTTACGCCCAAAAGTCACAAACCCATCGTAAAACGGGATATAATGGCAAACAATTACCATTTTGCATTACCAACCTCGACAGGGGTTAAGATTATCTTTTCCTCCTTCTTCTTCTTTTTCTTGTGAATGTGTGCAACAAGTGGTGGTGGTTGTTGCGAAAAGATGCCTGTACTTAATTTCCAACTAGGATTTATGAAAGGTAGTTCCACAACAAGCAAGCTTACACTCCTTACCGAATTTAAGAAAATAACACGAACAATTATTTTATTTAAAGGATCTTTCGAGCTAAGACTGCACTGAACATTTTGATTGAAATCTATATTTAGTGTGTTTTCCCTTTCGATTGAAAGTACCAATATAGGTTGACTAATCTGGCTATACTTCCAATCCAAAAGACACACACAAAGTTAAAGATATTCATCGAAACAATGTGCAATAACACCTCGAAAGGTCCTTTAATTTTTTTCTAAATTCTGTTAACGGGATTAAGCTTGCTGTACCGGCACGGATGATCACTAAGTGCCCAAGAAAACCCTATTAACAAATTCTCACTCACAAAAGCACTCCAACAGTTGTTAGGTTTCCTTTGCCCAATCAACGAGCTGGTGAGCCATGTGTCATCCAGAATCCAGTGAATCTTTGCCATCGGTTATCAGTTGCGTCTCTTCTTTAATGACATCGCGTTTAATTTCAAACTCATTTTTTATTTACCTACTTAAAATATTAACTTACTTATAGACAAAAATACTTAGATCTAACTTATCAATAACTGGTTTACTTAATCTAACTTATCGGCCCTTAGTGGGCGCTGTAAGCTTATATTAACCTGTTTTATTTTTCCTTCAGGCTTAAATTTGCCGTTTATTTTGGTTATATATTTAATATTAATTTTAATTTACAAAGAAAAAATAGAGAACTTTGTATAGTGGCTTTTTTTGTTTTATAAAAAACTTATTTTAGATTATATATAACTTAAGACTACTTAAACTACTTAAGCCTAACTTAAGACTACTTAAACTACTTAAACCTAACTTAAGACTACTTAACTACTTAAACCTGACTTAATTATAATCGGGGTGGCGAGCCCTCGTTGCGCATGCCCCGAGGGGTAGCCATCTTGATTGCGTCTTTCGGTCCCACGGCAGCCTGCGTTCAACATATTGTACGCCAATATGGTGCACAAGCCCCGCCCCAGACCTTGTTCCTTATTTTAAAATCTTAAATATGAAGTTGGACTAAAAGTCCGCAAAGTCCTGAGGAAGTGCAGAATCACCTTCCTCATATAGCCACCAGAATTCAGTGCGCTGTTTTGCAGCATCGATCCTATCGCGATCCGATACCGCCGGGCTTAAGCGAAGGAGCTCCGGAGCATTGTCTACGTACCCGTCGCGGATTAGCCGTTCGTCCCGCGCGTCACGATAGCGGTGGTATAAGACCGGGATACCGTTCCTGTCTTGTACTAACCCTAACGAATCGATGTAAATGAATGCCTCTGGTGGAATAAAGCCCGATATGAGCGTGCTCTCCATGTATAAATCATTGGGGTAATAAGCCCCAAAGATCAGGCTGTTGTCGCTAGCTATCGCCCTTGTAGCGTGCCTTCGCGTCACCTTAATCAGGAAATTGTCAATTCTATTCAACTGAGCCCCATTGTATAGAACCTCGTTGCGATAATATTTTATGTACTCGGAGTCCGGCGTTCGGTTCAATCCTAGGCAGGATCGGAGACACCGCCTCTCAAACAGCCGTATCATTTCCATGTAGGCTGTTGCCACATTGAACCACACGGGACAACCGTAAGCGATGATCGGCCTTATGAGGGCCATGTAGCAAATGACTTTCACCCTTGAATCAAGTTGACTGCTATGAAACAATCTCCTTGTCAGAGCATAAGCCCCCGCTAGCCCTAGCCAGACAAGCATCTACATTTTTGTTAAAATACAGAAACTTGTCAATCCAGATGCCAAGGTATTTGACTTAACTTCTCAACGCCAATGGCTGTCGATGCTGTCCAATGATACAAAATTGTTTCCAGTTTTTTCTGGTATCCCTAGAGCCCTATGCAATGCGGTCCTGAACAGAATCGTATCGGTTTTTTGGAAATTGATCTTCAATTTAAAATCATCGCAATATCCCTTAATGTGATCAAAGTCACGTTGCAAAAGTATGTTGATGACTCCGATTTTCGGACCTGATCTGTACACCACTAGATCATCTGCGTACGCTATAGCGTGTCTGAGAGAACCTACAAGATCACTCGTATAAATGTTAAACAATATCGGGGAGTTCACCGCCCCCTGTTGTAAACCGTTTTTAATTTCAAAGACTTTACTTGAAGTTACGTTGCCACATTTGACAACGTAGAATTGAAACACGAGAATGTTTTCATACTTTAAGTTTATTTAATTCTAAGTCACAATTTAGTAGTATACTTAACTTAATAGACCAACGCTTAATATACGACTGCCCTCATACCTTCTCCGCTTTTTGATACGGACTCCAACTTAATCTTTTCGAGAAGATGAAGTTGGAGAGACAGAGAGAGAGTTCACACAACATTTGGTATTTGAGAACCAATACCAAATGTTGCAAAAAGTGCCTTATGTTGACTAGGAGCAGTGACGTCACTCTATTATGTGACAATATATAGCATGGGTTTACGCATGCCCAGTCTGGTTAGCTTGTAGAAAAGCCCCTTGAACCATAAGGTGTCGAAGGCATTCTCAAAGCCAACCAGACAGGCCCCTATGCATGGTCCTTTGGATGTATTTGGATGAGTGTTATGCCTCGCCCGAAAACCAAACTGATTATCCGGAATAATTTCGTTTTCCTCAACCCACTTAAGCAGAGCTCTATTGACTATCGTCTCGAATACCTTGCTTACATTCGGCAGAAGGCTTATTGACCGAAGATTTACAGGGTTTGTTTTGTCCTTGTCCTTTTTGGGGATAGAATGTACCACCGCCATTTTCCAGTGCACCGGATAATGTGCATTATTCAGTGCATTGTTAAATAGGGTGGTGAAGATATCGACTGCTTCTATTGGCAGGTGTCTCAATACGACGTTTGGGACACCATCCTCTCCTGCCGACTTTTTATTTTTCAGTGATACCAAGATGTCCAGGAGTTCATCTTTTTGCACGAACAGCATCAGGCTATTGGCGACTATGCCATTGGAAGGGTTTTCGTCATTGAATACGGAAAAACCGTGATTCTCAGATCGCCAAGCTTGAAGTTCAGTGCGCAGATAAAAGTGATTCAGAAAGGCTCTTTCCTCAATATCGCGATTTGGGCGAACAGTATTGTTCACCGTATACACGGTCTCGAAAATAGCGCCTATCGAATTCGTATTCTCCTGAGGATCTTCGATCGTGAAAAAACCGTCGTATCGTAATCGAATGCTCGCACACAGTTCCGCGCGTGTTCGTTATTTGTTAGTTCTAGTCTATTGTCCATAAGCGCTAAGTCCAGAAAAGAGTTTCCTCTTGGAAAGGACGGGATATCCGTCGCGTACAAACTAAGTTTGTACTCAATCATATTTTGCTCCCACCAATTCTGAAGCAGTCGACCTCTAGTGTTCTCGATTGTATTTCCCCAAGCCGCATGCTTAGCGTTAAGATCGCCGGCCAAAAAGTAATAATTTTCAACCGATTTAAGCTGTAGGCAACGAAAAAGTGTCTCGAGCTCTGCTATAAATTGAGTTTGTTGAGTTTCTTCAGGTGCATAAAGCGACACCACATACATTCTCCTCCGACTATGGAGAGGAATGCATACGATGCATGCTTCCAGCACCTGGAACCTACGTACTTCCCCGCTATATATGATGCTATGGCGTAAGCCTTTGCGTAATAAGACAGCGACCCCACCCCCTTGGGAGGAGTGGGGTCTGTCTCTTCTTACTACATGGTAGTTGCTGTATCCCAATTTGTGTCTCTGGTTTAGCTTAGTTTCGCTGACCTAAAGTACATCCGGGAGTTGGTTTTTGAACAGATTTGAAAGGACGGTTCTTCTCTCTCCTTAATAAATATTTGCTTACATAACTTAATACTATCGCTTGTAGGTTGCTGCTGCTGCGATTGTTGCTGCTGCCTTTATTGTTGTTGCTGCTGCCGTTGTTATTGATGCTGCTGCTGTTGTTGCGGCTGCTTATATCGCTGCTGCTGTTGTTGTTGTTGTTGGGGCTTCTGTTGCATATTGAACCGTTGCTGCTGACGCATTTGCTGCGCTTTCAGCTCGTGTCGTTGTTTCTGCTCTTGTCGCCTTCTTTTTTCTTCGAGGGCTTCTTGTTCCCTTGCCTCTCGAATCTTTTCTAACTTCGCAGTTAATTCTGCTATGAGGAGCCTTAACTTTGTCTCGTCATCATTCTAAACTTCCTCAACCTCCGCTAGTTCCTTGTATGGGTTTCCCTCACCAACGTAGCGGGGTTCCCCATCATCAAACTCGGTTTCCTCGAGGTCAGAGTTGCACTCCTCCTCTTCTTTCATTGTTGTTGGCAGCGGTTTATTTTCCGCTACCATACCTCTCCTTGCATTGAGATTAGGCATGGGACTTATAGGGCATTCACACCGAACCAAAAACTGAGTTTACGCAAAAACACCTGAAACCTTCATCATAAACCGAGTTTTCCCATACGTTTTCAGTTCTCAAAAACAAGTAGGTTATGTCGTAACCTTCTCAAAACCACTTCGCAGACGTCATCTCGTTAAAGGTTGTTGGAACGAACACACCTTTCATAGATTCTACACGTGTTCCACATCCACACGTCCCACAAAACAGCTGATGAACTCGCTGTCAAAACAAATGCATTTTTTTTATTTCATTTCAACTTGGCTCTGGTTTGTAAAACTATAATATGTTGGAAATTAAAAAAAAAAGAAAGAAATAACATTTGGTGTGTGGAAGAACAGGAGTACCTGGTGGAGCTAGGGGCATTTGTTTGCGCTTTTTTTTCGAAGCGGCGGGCTTGAGAGTCAAAAACTGTTGTCAAAATCTTTAGATTTGTTTCATTTTGAACTTCAAATGCTAATATTAGTTTGATTATATTAGAATTAATTTTATTATTCAATATTTTCACACACAAATATTGCAGCTAGTATCAAAATCACAATTGACAGCTGATTGAAATGTCAAACAAAACCTGGTCAGAGTTCGGTGTGAAAGCATCTAGTGGTTTACGTAAACTTTTTGCCAAAAACTCAGTTTATGATTCGGTGTGTAAGCACTATTAGCTTCCTCCGCCTTCCCATTCGGGAGCAACAACATCATCGGCATCTGCGACGGCAGGTATGCCAACAAAACTGGTACCAGCGACAAGAAAAGAGGCGGCACCAACAACAACAGCAGCAGCAGAAACTGCAACGGCAACAACCCAAATGGGGAGGCAGAGGAAGCTAAATCCGATGCCTAATCTGAACGTTCGGAGATGTATGCAGGTAGCGGAAAATACACCGCTGCCAACAACAATGGAAGAAGAGGAGGAGTGCAACTCTGACCTCGATGAATCTGAGTTTGAAGATGGGGAACCCCGCTACGTTGGTGAGGGAAATCCATTCAGAGAATTAGCGGAGGTTGAGGATGTTCAGCCGGCTTTAAACGATGACGAGACCAAATTAAAGCTCCTCATCGCAGAATTAACTGCTAAGCTGGAGAGGATTCGAGAGGCAAGGGAACAAGAAGCCCTCGAAGAAAAAAGAAGGCGACAAGAGCAGAAACAGCGATACGAGCTGAAAGCGCAGCAAATGCTTCAGCAACAACGTTTCAATAGGCAACAGAAGCAGCAACAACAACAACAACAACAGAAGCAGAGGAGGCGACAGCAGCCGCAACAGCAACAGCAGCAGCGATATAAGCAGCCGCAACAACAAAGACAGCAGCAACAATCGCAGCAGCAGCAACAACAAAGGCAGCAGCAACATTCGCAGCAGCAGCAACGACAACAGGAAAAGAGGGAAGATGTACCCCCGATTAATGTAAGTGACTTGCCTACAAGCTATAGTATAAAATTATGTAAGCAAATATTTATTAAGGACTTCGTGGTCAAACATATTTCGGCCACACAGCATAAGATTATATGCTATAATATGGAGGACTATAAAAAAGTCCGCAAAGAACTAGAGGGACTAAAGGCAGAATACTTCACGTATACGCCGAAAGCAGAAAAACTTAAAACGCTCATCCTTAAAGGAATCGATCCCAGGGTTGATGCAGAGGAGCTCCTAAACGAGCTCAAGTATTTTGAGAGCGACGATGTAAAGTTCGTCGGCGTAAAGCCGTTTGCCGCGGTCAATGGTAGAGGTGGTAACCGAAGGTTACCATTTTTCCTTGTTCAAATAACCCCCAATAGCAAAATCGATAGTGTACGCAGAATTAATCGCGTATACTATCATGCTGTCCATTGGGAAAAATTAAAAAGGACAGATCGCATACTGCAATGTATGCGCTGCCAGAGGTTCGGGCACGCCGCTTCTAACTCCAACATGCGGATTAGATGCGTTAAGTGCGACAAGAAACACATTATAAATGAGTGTCCTCTAGGTAGGGAAAGGGTTGAAGACATGAGCAAGCTCACATGTGTTCTTTGCGGAAACGCGGGGCACCCTGCTAATTATAAGGGATGTCCTGTATTCCAACAGAAGAGAAAGAGTATGCTAGCTCGCAAACAGGCTGCTGAAGAAGAAAAGCGATTTAAAAGTCGCTCTTTTACAAATAAGGTAGATCCCAACGTGTCCTTTGCTCAAATGGCAGCTGGACCGGGTAAACCCCAGACATCAAAGATGCCTACGGTTGCTGAGAAAGCACCTGAAGCAGATTTGGATCTAAAAAAGTTCTTGCTGTCGTTGAATAGCACGATCGAACAGTTCCAAAAACAATTGAACGACCAAGAAGCACGAATAGATTATATCTATTCGATGTTTGCCCAGTCTAGCGCGCCATGAACATGATGAGTACGTTGGATGAGGTTAACTTTAGGATCCTAGCTGTGAATGTTAATTCATTAGTCAGGGTCGAGAGAAGAACCGTCCTTTCAAATCTGTTGAAAAACCAACTCCCGGATGTACTTTTGGTCAGCGAAACTAAGCTAAACCAGAGACACAAATTGGGATACAGCAACTACCATGTAGTAAGAAGAGACCGACCCCACTCCTCCCAAGGGGGTGTGGTCGCTGTCTTATTACGCAAAGGCTTACGCCATAGCATCATATATAGCGGGGAAGTACGTAGGTTCCAGGTGCTGGAAGCATGCATCGTATGCATTCCTCTCCATAGTCGGAGGAGAATGTATGTGGTGTCGCTTTATGCACCTGAAGCAACTCAACAAACTCAATTTATAGCAGACCTCGAGACACTTTTTCGTTGCCTACAGCTTGAATCGGTTGAAAATTATTACTTTTTGGCCGGCGATCTTAACGCTAAGCATGCGGCTTGGGGAAATACAATCGAGAACACTAGAGGTCGACTGCTTCAGAATTGGCGGGAGAAAAATATGATTGAGTACAAACTTAGTTTGTACGCGACGGATATCCCGTCCTTCCCAAGAGGAAACTCTTTTCTGGACTTAGCGCTTATGGACAATAGACTTGAACTAACAAATAACGAACACGCGCGGAACTGTGTGCGAGCATTTGATTACGATAGTGACCACCTCGGACTTGAGGCCGTATTTAGTATCCCAAACGAGCAAACTCAAATGGAGGAGTTCGACCAAGTGCGTTCTTTCGACTACCGAAAGACGAACTGGCCGCGTTTCACCAGAATTGTAAGTCGAGAATTACGTTTGAGAGAAATTGATCCACCGACAAACAGAAACCTTACAAACGACGAAATTGACCAAAATTTACTAAAAATGAATGAGGTCCTCACAAGGTCAATGGATCTAGCTATCCCTAAGACGGAGATATACCGAAGGCAAACAATCGATGCACTCCACCGACACAAAAGCAGACTGGTCTCGAGGCTTAAACGGCTGTGTAGGCAATTCACTGACAGACAAGACCCGGAGGGCCGGCTATAAAAACCAGTAGCCCGAATATGTTCCCCCAAATAAATAAAATATTCAAGCAAAAAGATCATAACGACATTCCATGTGTCCGAATTTCCAAAACGACAGAAAACAGACAGACACTCACGGCTGTTGGTATAAGTCCGGAAAACGATGACTCGAACGACGGTTTTTCACGATCGAAGATCCTCAGGAGAAGGCGAATTCGATAGGCGCTGTTTTCGAGACCGTGTATACGGTGAACAATCCTGTTCGCCCAAATCGCGATATTGAGGAAAGAGCCTTTCTGAATCACTTTTATCTGCGCACTGAACTTCAAGCTTGGCGATCTGAGAATCACGGTTTTTCCGTATTCAATGACGAAAACCCTTCCAATGGCATAGTCGCCAATAGCCTGATGCTGTTCGTGCAAGAAGATGAACTCCTGGACAACTTGGTATCATTGAAAAATAAAAAGTCGGCAGGAGAGGACGGTGTCCCAAACGTCGTATTGAGACACCTGCCAATAGAAGCAGTCGATATCTTCACCACCCTGTTTAACAATGCACTGAATAATGCACATTATCCGGTGCACTGGAAAACGGCGGTGGTACATCCTATCCCCAAAAAGGACAAGGACAAAACAAACCCTGCAAATCTTCGGTCAATAAGGCTTCTGCCGAATGTAAGCAAGGTATTCGAGAAGATAGTCAATAGAGCTCTGCTTAAGTGGGTTGAGGAAAACAAAATTATTCCGGATAATCAGTTTGGTTTTCGAGCGAGGCATGATACCATTCATGCCGCGTCGAAACTAGTGTCCGACATCCAATGGAATAAGTCAAAAAAACAATGCACAGGGGCCTGTCTGGTTGACTTTGAGAAGGCCTTCGACACCGTATGGTTAGAGGGGGGCTTTTCTACAAGCTGACCAGATTGGGCATGCGTAAACCCATGCTATATATGATTTATGAAATGCTTATGGGAAAGAAGTTCGTTGTCAAATGTGGCAACGTAACAGGGGGCGGTGAACTCCCCGATATTTTTTAACATTTATACAAGTGATCTTGTAGGTTCTCTCAGACACGCTATAGCGTACGCAGATGATCTAGTGGCGTACATATCAGGTCCGAAAATCGAGGTCATCAACACACTTTTGCAACGTGACTTCGATCACATTAAGGGATATTGCGATGATTGGAAATTGAGGATCAATTTCCAAAAAACCGAAACAATTCTGTTCAGGACCCCAGTGCAGAGGGCTTCTTACGATACCAGAAAAAACTGGAAAACATTTTGTATCATTGGACAGCATGGACGGCCGTTGGCGGTGAGAAGTGAAGTCAAATACCTTGGCATCTGGCTTGACAAGTTTCTGTATTTTAATAAAAATGTGGATGCTTGTCTGGCCAGGGCTAGGGGGGCTTATGCTCTGACAAGAAGATTGTTTCATAGCAGTCAACTTGATTCAAGGGTGAAAGTCATTTGCTACATGGTCCTCATAAGGCCGATCATCGCTTACGGTTGTCCCGTGTGGTTCAATGTATCACCAGCCTACATGGAAAAGATACGGCTGTTTGAGAGGCGGTGTCTCCGATCCTGCTTAGGATTGTACCGAACGAAGGACTCCGAGTACATTAAATATTATCGCAACGAGGTTCTATACAATGGGGCTCAGTTGAATAGAATTGACAATTTCCTGATTAAGGTGACGCGAAGGCACGCTGCAAGCGCAATGGCTAGCGACAACAGCCTGATCTTTGGGGCTTATTACCCCAATGATTTATACATGGAGAGCACGCTCATATCAGGCTTTATTCCACCAGAGGCATTCATCTATATCGATTCGTTAGGGTTAGTACAAGACAGGAACGGTACCCCGGTTTTATACCACCGCTATCGTGACGCGCGAGACAAACGGCTAATCCGCGACGGGAACGTCGACAATGCTCCGGAGCTCCTCCGCTTTAGCACGACGGTATCGGATCGCGATAGGATCGATGCTGCAAAACAGCGCACTGAATTCTGGTGGCTATATGAGGAAGGTGATTCTGCACTTCCTCAGGACTTTGCGGACTTTTAGTCCAACTCCATAGGTAAGATTTTAAATTAGGAACAAGGTCTGGGGCGGGGCTTGTGCACCATATTGGCGTACAATATGGTTGAACGCAGGCTGCCGTGGGACCGAAAGACGCAATCAGGATGGCGACCCCTCGGGGCATGCGCAACGAGGGCTCGCCACCCCGATTATTATTAAGCTAGGTATTAGTAGTTAAGTAGTCTTAAATTAGGTTTAAGTAGTTTAAGTAGTATTAAGTAAGGCTTAAGTTGTTTAAGTAGTCATAAGTTAGTTATAATCTAGAATAAGCTTTTTTTATAAAACAAAAAAAAAAGACACTAAACAAAGTTTTCAATTTTTTCTTTGTAAATTAAAATTATATATAAAACCAAAAAAACCGACAAATTTAAGCCTAAAGGCAAAATAAACAGCTAAATATAAGCTTACAGTGCCCACTAAGGGCCGATAGGTTAGATTAAGTAAACCAGTTATTGATAAGTTAGATTTAAGCATTTTTGTCTAGTAGTAAGTTAATATTTTAAGTAAATAAAAAAAATGAGTTTGAAAAAAAAAAAAAAGCCAATGTATTCGACGTGTTTCTGTAATACATATAGGTACGATTTATAAAGCTCTTGATTGTATCATCTCTTGCTTTCTCGCATGCAGTGCAAACATTTGGATAAGGAATTTTTCTTTGAAAAAAAAGATAAATTTTGTCGACATTGTCTCCGTAACCCAGTAGATATAGATTTTTGCAGGTGCCTTCCGTCTTAACACTTGCACGATTATATGAGTTCGTCTCTTTCTCGGAAATCGGTTCATGCTTGGAAAAGTTAAGATAAACTGCTTCCAAACTGAACGTTACATCGAGAGTGACCCAATGTATAAATATTTATCCCGAATTTCGTAATCGCTCTAGGAAATGGATGCTTTTATCCGTAACCAGACGAGGCCCCATTTCCTTGTAGGCAAGATACCACCACATCAAGCTATAGGCTCCGTGAAGTAGTTTTTACTATCGTTCAGTTGTGTTTTCCGACAATCCTGCTAAATATGTCCTCTCTACCTACCTTCGTGTAAAAATTTTCCAGCTCGCTTTTAACATCGAACTTCGGTAGTTGCTCACACGTTTTTTCAAGGAGATTTATCATCCTTTTTCCTCTTTCGGATTTGGCTTTGATGCAAGTTCATAAAATGCGTTCGCTAATGTCTTTGAAACATAAGACTTCTTGCTTAAGTCTGTCACTTAAAACAATTCCACATCCGAATTAACGCCGTTTCTGCTCAATACAACACGGCCCCAGTAGATGTCACAGTTTTTTATCATCTTTTTGCCCGGCCCATTCCATCGTATTTCCAAGTCTATTGGTTGCTTCCTAAGAAATACTTTTGCCATGGGTGGGAAGTTAACCTAAACCACAACCCCAAATTAGAGAGCCTTAGACCTTCGTTTACCTATTTGCGATACGATTTCTTTTATCGTATCCAACACCACATTCATCAAACTATTAAAAGTACCACGTCAACAGACGGTCAAGTCATAGGCTTGCCTGTAGAATTTAATGAAAGTCTCGATTTGTAAAGTTCCAAGTTTATTAATAAATTCATTATAAGGTTTTAAAAAACTATAAAATTATGATTAACGTACGAAAAACGCATTGACGTTTTTTATTTTGTTTATTTTTCAGATTGCTGCTGTTGGGGTACCTTTGGCACTGCACCTGTCGGCTTTGGTGTAGAATCCTTTTTCTGATAGAAAAAAATGAAATTCATATATTGTTAATTTTAAATGTGACAGTCCAACAAAAGATCACTCAGAAGATATCTATTTACATGCCCTCTTCCAAGGTTTTTTTGGTATTCAAATCATCATTTTAGTCATGGAGAACTAATGATGATAAAGGGCGATCAATCAAGAGGGTTTTCTTAAATGCGAAATAACACAAAAAATTCAAATATACATTGAAATCTTTATGAATTATCTAAAGACCCATTCTTGATATTCACTTTTCAAGTGTTACGGGCAAATTGCTCCATATCGGTCAGAATGGATCTAGATAAATCATTGGTACACCCTACCGTAAGTAGACAAATTTTGCTGAAGAAATAGGATGCGTAGGATCAGGAATGTAAATGAAAAAACCGCCATTTAGGACAGCTGCCACTAAGGGATGCATATTCCTTGAAGAAAGCTGACAGAAGTTACTTTAATCCAGTAAGTGATCACAGGGGTGTGATCCGCATTAGAATAACGTTTTGGTACCTAAACCCCTTATTTGACTTCAGAGCCACAATCGTATTTACTGTACTAAATTAGTAGCAATTGATTCCTGCCTAGAGCTTACTCTGTTGCCGATTCGGTGGACCTTTAATGCATCTATACAGTTGCCTTGGCTAAGCAGTGAAGAGTCCTTGTATTTTCTTTGACTTTTTGAGTGAAATATGTCTGGAGATACTTCATAATGTAACATAAAAAAAAGTTCCACGAAATGATAACAGCTATAACCAAACTGACTTTGCAAAGCGCTGAAGCACGGACCATATTGAAATCGAATGAATGTACGGAATGGGATAGCAGGATAGCTTGGTGCACAGAATAAGAACCTGAACTTAACGAATTTGAAGTTGGAAAGGCATGAAGTCTGAACTTTTCCTGATTGGAGACTCACAACGACCCATACCTGAGCCGTTACTTTATCAACCAAAGCCCATGCCATTAATATTCTTAGGTTTTCACACCAGCAATAGATTGCTGCAAGGGGATATCACTTTTAAGACCACGATTTTTTTGGGAGCAATTTTGACCTGATAGAACTTTCAAGCAAATCCAAAGGGAGAGCAGTTCTTATCAAAGAAATCAAATCCGGGACTTTGGTGTTGATTGAATAAGAAAGCACCCCATCACACCAATGGCAAATGGGGCGTGTACTATCAACAACAAAAGGCGACGACGGCAATATACAAATGATTTAGGTTAAAACGAAGAACATTATTAAAATGTGACCGTTCCATATATTCGCGACGATTCCATTTGAATGTTGAACCAGCTGCAATTCGATAATTCCTTCAACAGCAGTCGAAATAAAGGGTCACCATGTAACATGGTTCACTTTTCGGACTTCTCATAATCGGAATGTAACGCTTTTTTAAGCAAAAGTATCGCCAGTCATAAACCTGAGCTAATAGGAATGCAGTAAAGTAGAAGTTTTATGATCCCTAAATCCAGTTCCTTTCCCCGTCAAAATGCAAAGTCAATAACTAATCATACCAAATCCCGTCGAATAGAGTCTCCATTCTTCTTTAGAACCATCAACTAAGCATTCTTTTGTTAGCCTAGACATTGATAAATCCTCAAACTACTACTACCACTTACATCAGTTTTTGGATCCCTAAGAGCCTTCTCAATGTCTTCAGCTCGTTGCATTACCCTAAAAGGAAGGAAGTAGATTAGCATAGGAATTCGTGAAAAAATGTTAGCCTTACACTGCAGCAGATGACGAAGGCATTTCCAAAGAAAGCTTCTGGTCCAAAGGTGGCGATTGGTGTTCCTGTTAAAAGTAGATAACACTATTAAAAAAGAGATACTCAAACAAGCATTAAACATAAATTGAAAAGGGTATTCAAAAAGGCTGCCAGAACCTAGGATGAAAATATTTGACACCATTTACGGTCCGTTTTATTGTGTGCAAAAACAGCGATCATACGGATGCGGATTTGTTTTAAGCGACAGACCTATGCTAGAAATGAAAAATATAATGGAGTGACATGAGGCCAATATGGCTTATTTATGAAGTCTGAACACTTCCTGATTGAAGATTCACAACAACCCATATCAGAGCCTTTACGTAATCAACTGAAGACCTTGTCATCAACAGATTACTGCAGTTGGGTATCACTTCTAAGACCACGTTTTTTTGGGAGCCATGGCTACATTCTAGAACTTGCTAGAAATTTGAAGCAACGCAAAGTGGAGAGCCTTTGCCATCAATGAAATCAAATCAGGGACTTTGGTGTTGATTGAAGACAACAACATGCAATCATACAAGCGGTGTACGTACTGTCAACAAGAAAAGTGGATGACGGCAATATAGAAGTGATTGAAATCAGAACGAAGAACGGTATTACATAGCAATCGTTCCATATATTCCCGACACTTCTCTTTGAATGTTGAGCCCACTTTAAATCGGCAGTACCTTCAATAGCACTCGAAATAATGGGTCACCCTGTAACTCGAGTGACTTTTCGGACTTCTCCTTATCGGAATGTTAGGCTTTTTCAAGCAATCAAAAGCTTTTGCTAGTCCTACACCTAATCCAATAGGAGTGCATTAATGTGGACATTTTATGATCGCTAAATCCAGTTCCTATCCCCGTCAGTATGGAAAGTAAATGACTGTTTAAATCTCTAAAATTCTTGTTACATCTGCTAATAATAATATGCGCAGGATCTCTAAGAGACTTCAGTGTATAAAATTGCCAGATTATATGCTGGAACTAATTAGAATTAGAAATATGCATAGACGAAATTGGCAAAGATATAGGCAACCTTTTTACCGAATTCGATTAGAGTACTTCAACAAATTACTAAAAAAATACAATATTCCAATTATCATTATATAACTTAACACCGACAGACAACTTACACGCGCGAAAGAAAATGCTGACCAAACGTCTGGAGCAACGAACCAAATTTCCAGGGAAATTCACATGACTACTTGCATGCGCAAAAGAAGTGCTGATCAAACGTCTGGAGCAACGAATCAAATTTCCAGTGAAGTTCACATTGTGAATAGAAATGCAAGCTTTCGTTATTTAAGTTGAACACGTAATAGTTTAGTTTTTATCAACTCGTTGAACAATAAAGGTCAGAGCAATCTGCTCTGAAAATATTTTTTTAAGGTTCTTGTGCAGATTTTTATTAACTGGCGCCCAAAACCAGTGAAAGTGTTTGTGAATAAAAAGTGGAAAACCAAACCACCAACATAACGCTCGACTGAACTCAGGCAATAACCAAGTCTAAAACCAGTGAAAGTGTTTGTGAATAAAAAGTGGCTAACCAAACCACCAACATAACAGTGAAATCAATAAAGTGGACAACAACAACAGTGTAGAGATAGGGAAAACGAAGGCCCCCGAGTAGTTCTACCAACCATAGGAACAAAAAGGAGTCAGTAAACACTGACAGCCGCCCTAACCAGCAGGAAGCAGCCCAGAACCCACAAAATAAACAACGTTAAGAAGAAATGCTACAAGAATTTATTTTAACATTATTGTAAGTCATTAGTAAATAACATAAGTATAAAAAAAGAATTGATTATAAAATTAATTAGTTTTTACTAAATTATTGCCCTGTACGTTGATTATAGCATCCGTTTTATTTACTCGAACAAGTGATATAGTTGATTCTCTCATTTGAAAAAAAAATGTATACATATTTCGAAAGATGTCAAACCCTAACAATCTAATAAGACCAGCTCGTCTGGAAGTCCCTGTAGATAATGTTGCAGCTCCTCAACCTCCTGCTCCCATCCCTCAACCTAATGTAATTAACGACGACATGATTCAGATGATTACACAATTAGTAACTCAAGCCCTTCAAATACAGGGACGACAACTTTTTAATTCCATCATGAACCCTGCGTCCGACATTAATAATGATATTGACCAGCCAATAAATCTGGCTAATGATAGGAATTTGTCCGAAATGGACAAAATACCCGACGTAGTGAAAAGCCTAAGAGAATTTTCTGGCCAATCACACGAATTCAATTCATGGAAAAAGAGCGTCGATAGGATACTCAAAATCTATGAACATCTAAAGGGAACCCCCAAGTATTATGGGATCTTATCAGTCATCAGAAACAAAATTACGGGCTACGCAGATGTCGCCCTAGAATCGTACAATACTCCACTAAACTGGGATAAGGTATCAAAATGTCTTGCCCTCCACTACGCGGATAAGAGGGACTTAGGAACCCTCGAATACCAAATGACAACTTTGGTACAAGGTAGTAGTACGATTCCTGAGTTCTATCAGGCCGTCTACCACCACCTGTCGCTTATCTTAAATAAGTTAGGATCAACGGATATGAGTCAGGAGTCCATGAATAACATGACTCAGTGTTACCGGGACAAAGCTCTGGATACCTTCGTCAGAGGGTTGAGAGGCGACTTGCCTAGGTTACTCAGTATCCGTGAGCCTGCTGACTTACCCCAGGCTTTACACCTTTGCTTAAAATTATAAAATATCGATTTCCGAACCCAACATGCAAACAATGCGCAAACTAGCACCCGGAAAACATTTCAACAAACACCGCCTCCAGCTCCTCCTAGAAGAAACAATTTTTCACATTCAGGACCAGCACCGATTGCCGCACCCAGAAGAGAATTTCATCCCGAGTTACTCCATAACCCACGAAATGCTAATCCACCACAGTTTTATAGGAATCAGCCGAACTACCAGTATCCACAGCAACGACCACCAGCAAATCAACGCCCGCTTCCTCCAAAGCCAATGGACGTTGACTATTCCGTCCGATCCCAAAATGTGAACTATCAGAACAGACCCCGCAACCAACAGTTAGCTCCACAGAAACGCCAACACTCACAACAGGTACATCAGCCCCACAAATTGCAGAGAGTCTATCACACTGAAGGGCCCGAACCAGACGAGAGGACATCGGAAGAATACGAAAACGAGATAGAAGAAGAAGACCAAAACCACGAGCAGACATTGACGAATTACATTGACTCTCAAGATCACCTTGAGTTTGACCAACCTGAAGAACTCGACGACATTTATTTTTTAGATTAGCATCCTCTTCACTTCCCTTTTTCGAACATATTTCTAGAAGTGGAGAGACCCTAAAATTTCTCATCGACACCGGCTCAAACAAAAATTACGTCCAACAACGTCATATTAAGAATCCTTTACTAAATAATAAACCCTTTTATGCTCATTCTGTTGGAGGAAGCATCAAAATAACACATCATGCACTAATTCAACTTTTCGGTCCTCAAACAGACAAAATACAATTTTTTATCCTCCCCAGTCTCATTTCATTTGATGGGATCATAGGACATGATACCCTAAAACAATTAAAAGCAATTATCCATACGAGTAAAGATCATATGTCTATTCACCCTGTCCCCTCCCACCAAAGAATTTCAATCCCTCTCAAACAACATCAATCACAATTTGTCAATAACATTAATATTAGAACCGATCACATGAGTAAGGAGCAACATTCTAAACTCCTTAAAGTCATTCATAAATGTCCCAATGTGTTTTCGGAACCAAATGAAAAATTGACATACACCACCACTGTTAAAGGAGAAATCCGAACTACAACGCGAGATCCCGTGTATTCGAAATCATACCCATATCCTATGGCACTTAAAAATGAAGTCGAAAAAGAAATACAAAAGCTACTAGAAGATGGAATCATAAGACCATCAAAATCTCCTTACAATTCTCCTGTTTGGGTTGTCCCCAAAAAAATAGATGCTTCGGGAGAAAAGAAATTTCGAATGGTAATCGACTACCGTAAGCTAAACGCTGTGACTATTGCCGACAAGTATCCAATTCCGGAAATATACGAAATTCTCGCAAATCTAAGCAAAAATCAATGGTTTTCAATTGTAGACTTAAGAAGTGGTTTTCATCAGATCCCACTTAAAGAATCTGATATAGAAAAAACTGCCTTTTCGGTAAATAACGGCAAGTTCGAGCTTACTCGCCTGCCATTTGGGCTTAAGAATGCCCCTTCCATTTTCCAGAGAGCCCTTGACGACATCCTAAGAGATCTCATTGAAAAATGTTGCTACGTCTACATCGATGACATTGTCATCTTCGGGAAAGACGAAACCGAACATTCTTTGAATCTAGAAAAAGTATTTCATACCTCAGAAGCCGCGAATATGAAAATTCAACTAGATAAATGTGAATTTTTTCAGAAGGAAGTCGAATTTTTAGGATTTATTATTGGCAGATCTGGAATAAAAACTAACCCAAAAAAAGTGCAGGCTATAGTTGATCGACCTATTCCCGAAAACCTCAAAGAGCTTCGATCCTTTCTCGGAATGTCTGGATATTATCGCCGCTTTATAAGAGATTACTCAAAGCTGGCGAAACCTCTGACATCCCTTCTAAGAGGGGAAGACGGACACGTGTCCAAAAATATGTCAAAGAAAAAACTAATTCAGTTAGATCAAAAAGCAATCGAAGCATTCAATAAATTAAAAAACTCTCTTGTTTCTGAAGAAGTAATTCTCCAATCTCCATTGGTGCAGTTTTATCACAAGATGATAAGCCAATCACATTTCTTTCCCGAACCTTAAGTAAAACGGAAGAAGGTTACGCCACAAACGAAAAAGAAATGCTGGCGATTATTTGGTCCCTCAATTCTTTAAGAAACTTTACGGATCCCGGAAAGTTAACATTTTTACAGACCACCAACCACTTACCTATGCCTTGAGCAATAAAAATACAAACTCCAGAATGAAACGGTGGAAAGCCATATTGGAGGAGTATAATTACGAATTAAAATACAAACCAGGAAAGGAAAATGTGGTTGCTGATTCCCTTTCAAGGCCTCCCCAAATAATTGAAATTCACTCAATGACCCCAACCGAACATAGTGCAGATAGCTCAGCGCAAAACCTCATACCATCCGTAGAGACCCCCATAAACGTTTTCCGAAACCAAATTTTACTCAAAATAGGAGACGAAAATAGTTATCAAATTCAGAACCCCTTCGATAACTATACAAGACATACTTTGATACGACAGGACTACTTAGAAAACGACATCATTGATATCTTCAAAAGATATCTTAATCCAAATATTATAAACGGACTCCTCACAGACGAAAGGACGATGGGACGAGTACAGGAAATTTATCCTTTACACTTCAAAGACTACCGTATTCGTTTCACCCAGAAAATGGTTGAAGACGTACCAAACCAAGTAGAGCAAGAAGAAAAAATTCTAAAGGTACATCGTAGAGCCCATCGCAACGCCGAAGAAAACCGAGTTCAGTTGCTAGAAAACTTCTATTTCCCTAAAATGTCTTCAAAAATTAAAAACCTAGTAAAACGTTGCATAACCTGTAAAGAAAATAAATACGACAGACACCCTAATAAGCCGCATTTGAGTCCTACACCCATCCCTAATTATCCGGGACACACCATTCATATCGATTTCTTTTCTACCGAAAAACAACTTGTCTTAACAGCCGTCGATAAATTCACAAAATTCGCTCAAACCAGAATTATTTCATCACGATCAATCGAAGATATTAAACGACCATTAAGAGATATTTTATTTTTCTTCTGCGTCCCCGAAGCTGTCGTAATAGACAACGAAAAGGCTCTAAATTCAGCTTCAATTACATCGATGCTGGAAGACGACCTTCAAGTAAAGATTTTTAAAACGCCGCCATACAAAAGCGAAGTGAACGGTCAAGTTGAACGTTTTCACTCCACTTTAGCTGAAATCATGAGATGTTTAAAATCAGACGGACCTGCACGGTCTTTTGAAGAACTCTTGGAACGAGCTGTGAACGAATATAATTTCACCATCCACTCAACGACAGGTAAGAAACCAATAGAACTATTTTACGGGCGAATACCTAGACTAAATCCCGAACAGTTCGAAAAAACACGGTTGACTAATATCGAAAGACTTAGAATTAAACAAGAGAATGATACTAAATACCACAACAAGAAAAGGAAACCGATCAAAGATTATCAAATAGGACAATCTATTTATATTAAAAATAATAAACGGCTAGGTTCGAAACTAACCGGCAGATACCGGCAAGAAATAGTTAAGGTAAATAAGAACTCTACTGTCATAACCGAATCCGGCAAAATAGTTCATAAAAGTAACATCAGAAATTAAACTTTATCTTTCCAGATGTGCGCTAGGCACTTGCCAGGCAACCATGCAAATATTGGACTTTTCAAACGCACAAATAGTAACCTTTCACGTTGGACAGACGAAGATACAAGACGGATACTTTAAACTAATACATGTTATCGACTTAGACCAATACGACCAATTCATATCTGCAATAACCCCTATCCTTAAACTTGAATCAACCCAAAACCATACCATATTCCCTTTGCTATCACACGAGTTGCAACAAATAAAAAATCTTTTGCATAACTTGAAACCGCGATTAACAAAACGTTCTTTAGATTTTATTGGTAGCGCATGGAAATGGATTGCCGGGAATCCAGACCATGACGACTTTGTCACCATCAAAGAAAAAGTCACAGACGTATTAAAGAATAATAACAAGCAAGTTGTCATAAATCAATTATACAATGAGAGGATTAATAATATCACTAAAATTCAAAATGAAATACAGAAATTGTTAAAAGAAGACAATAAATTAAGCTTCGAGGTAATAGCAAATGTGCAATACAAAATTAAACTTGTAAAGGAGGAAATAGAAAATATTAACTATGCCATTCATTGGGCTAGATTAGGCATGATCAATTCATTTATTTTGTCAAAAAAAGAAATAGAACTTGCTACAAATATTTTAAGTAAACAGCAGCTACCATACAATACAATAGAAGAAGCTTTAGATTTCTCAGAAATAAAAGTTATAAGCAATAGTTCAATAATGCTCTATATTATACATATTCCACTAACTACAATTGAAACCTATGAAAGCCTTGTAATAAAACCAATAAAGAAAAATAATATTGTAACAGAAATTTTGTATGATGTAATTCTTAAGAATAACGAAAAAATGTTTGGAACTGTAAAAAAATGTAAAAATTATAACTCCTTATCCATTTGTAATTTAAAAGACATTGTCAATATTAGAAACGATGCATGTATCCCTAGCTTGCTCAACAGTCTCCCAGCTGTCTGCAATACCGTCAATAGTCAGCATATCCCAACCGTAGACGAGATCTCAACAGGCAATGTATTGCTTAACCAATTTACCGGAACAATACAAGTAGAAAACACTACCCACAGCCTCAATGGGACATTCCTCATAAAATTCCACAATACAACTATAAATATCGATGGACAGCTATTTATTTTCAAAGAAATATCAATGGTTAAATCATTACCAGCAATACTGCAAACCAGTCCAAAAGAAAAAAAATACAAAGAAATCCTATCTCTAGAAATGATGAAAGATCTTCACATCAACAACACCAATGAAATTCGGCTATTACAAACAGAGAACAACATTCATAAGATAACCACCTACTCACTGATCGCCTGTCTTGGAACACTTGCCATAATAGCCATGATTCTGAAGCTTTTACCTAAACAAAACAATACTAAGGTAACCATCCAAATCCCGAAGGAAAAGGTACAGGAAGAACATCCCAATCCAGGAACAATCGCATCACCCAATGCCCTTCAAGATCTTGAGATGCCACACCAAAGATTCAACAATATACCGTATTTTTAACGATTGAGGACAATCGAACTTAAAAGGGGAAGACTTAACACCGACAGACAACTTACACGCGCGAAAGAAAATGCTGACCAAACGTCTGGAGCAACGAACCAAATTTCCAGGGAAATTCACATGACTACTTGCATGCGCAAAAGAAGTGCTGATCAAACGAATCAAATTTCCAGGGAAGTTCACATTGTGAACAGAAATGCAAGCTTTCGTTATTTAAGTTGAACATGTAATAGTTTAGTTTTTATCAACTCGTTGAACAATAAAGGTCAGAGCAATCTGCTCTGAAAATATTTTTTTAAAGCTCTTGTGCAGATTTTTATTAACTTGTACCCTATTCTATTCTCTCCTTAAAATTAATATCCCTTAAATGTGGATTTTATGGCGCTGATAAATTTTTTACAGGCACTGTAAAAGTCAAATTACTAGCACTAAATTATGCACAAAATCACTTAGTATCTTAGGACATTGCAGATTCGAGTACTAACTTCATTGTTGAAAGTGCACTAAGGGAGTTTAATGCAATAAATATAGAAACATCATCAAATAAATTTGTATCTGAAACCGATACAAAATATTTTTTTTAAATAATTTGCAAATAAGGAAAACTGTTGGAATAGATAATTTTAAAAATATTTATCTTAAGAAATTGCCTGTGGAAGGAATACCATTCTTAAAATATATTTTCCATGAATGTCTTAAAATGCAATACTTTCCTGATTTGTGGGAACGGGCAAAAGTAGTTCCAATTCCGAAGGCAGATAAGCCTCTGGAAAGTCCAGAAAGTTACAGGGCAATAAATTTGCTAAGCAGCTTCAGCAAAATATATGAAGAAATTCTCAAAGAGAAAAGTTATAGATGATCAAAAAATATATCCCGATGAACAGTTTGGTTTCAGGCGTAGTCGGAACATCCCATCAAGTTCTGAGAATGTGTTGTAATATTAAAAAAAATCGTGCAATAGGAAAGTCAATTGGGATGGTACTTCCTGATATAGAAATTTTCATCTTTTCTCTACAGAATTGTCCAAAGTTTTGTAACAGGTCGTAGTTTTAAAGGTTATGTGAATGGTTGTGTTTCAAATTTGGTTAATTTTCGTGCTGGTGTATCCCAAGGTTTTGTCCTAGGACCGGTTTAGTACAATTTATACGTCAGATTTTCCAAGTCTTCCGCAATGTGACGCAGAAATATACGCCGACGACACAGCAATATTATCGTCGCATGAGTTCGGTCTTAATATAGAGACGGACTTGAAAAATGCGCTTAATATTCTTCAGAGGTACTTTTTAAACTGGAAAATTAAACTTAATGCAGAAAAAATTCAAGCGATCTTTTTCACTCGAATAAGAAAACCTTGTTTTCTACCGGCTAACCAGTTACCAATGGTCATTCAATTACATGGAAATCATCTGTTAAGTACTTGGGGATGTATCTTGACTCAAAGTTAACATTTAAAGAGCATACTAAACAAACACTTAATGAAATAAATACTGCTATTAAAATGTTGTACCCACTTATTAATAGGAAATCATTATTATCACATGAAAACAAAATAATAATTCATAAATCTATTTTTCAAGCAATTTTACTGTATGGCTGTCAGGTTTGGGGAAGTTGTGCAAAATGCTAAATTAAAAAATTACTCCGACATTGATAAACTGTCAAACTTCTAACTTACATCAGTTTTTATATACTTTAGATCCTTCTCCATGTATTCAGCTTTTTGCTTTTCCCTAAAAGGAAGAAAGTAGATTAGCGTAGGAATTCGTGAAAAAATGTTAGCCTTACACTGCAGCGGATGAGGAAGCCACTTCCAAAGAAAGCTTCTGGTCCAAATGTGGCGATTGGTGTTCCTGTTTAAAGAAGACGACACTTATTAAAAAAAAGATACTCAAACAATCATGAAACACAAATTGAAAGGGTCATTGAAGAAGGCTGCGAGGACGAAAATCTGTGACACCTCCATATTACAGTCCATACTTTATTGCCATAGAGCTGGACTGGGATAGTCAGGGTCTTATTTAGAATCTCCTCAGTAGTTCGAGGGAGGGCTTTTCTACTAAATTGCCTTCCTAGCCCAAAGAAACAGCGGTTGGCAAGAGTAATTCTTCGTTTAATATCTGCCGAGATGTTGATGTCCGAGTTAATAGCGGAACCGCGGTAGACAAAGTCCCATATTACCTCAAAGTTATATCTGTCAAAGGTGACGTTATGCCCACTTCATCGATTTTGTGTGTCCTTTTGCTTACTAAACCCATTAACCGACAGATAGTCGCAGCCAATAACGAAGCCTACAAGACTAAGCCGCAGATGAAGACGAGTGCTGCCATTGATCTCTGTAGGCAAAGAAGAAGGGAAAATGCCGGATTTTCAGAAAGAAGAATAATGAGCAATAAAAGCGCGCTATCGAGGTTATAGAGAGGTACCCCTCCAGGAACGATGTTCGCAAGTTTAACCAAAGTATAAAAGCTCGTAAAACGTAAAACCAAAGTGCCGCGCAGAAGGCTTGGGTTCGACCCAAAATGATTTTTCTCTTCTCTGCTCTTGAATTGTTGCAGATTGTTTATTGGTTGCAATATGTCTTTTGGAAAGTCGTTCTATTGTTTGCTTGCTCTATAACTCGCAAAATAAAACGTTGTCTTTGGATTTATTGAATGGATTATTTGCTTGTGGCGGGATCGTTAGTGCGATGAACTGCCCCGAAGAAGGTCTGGGTTCAAGTTCCAGCCATAGCAACACCTTAATCATTTCTTACTGGCCCTCCTCTCCTGATGATCTAACAAATCATTCAAGGAGTATTAATTAATGAAAAGCTTATCTCAACTTAGCCGTTCGGAGTCGTCATTAAAGAGGGGGTCCCGTCATCTGTAAGGCAGATTGCTAGTTGCTGAAAACAGTCTCGACACAGTCCAGTGCAGATCAGTGATTGTTCTCGGGCGAAATTTTCCGCATCTCTGCAACTGAGCAACAATAGCGCTTATATGACTGTCAAAGCATTGCAATAGCAAATAGCTTTTGAAACAAAGGCTCATAAATAACTTCACATATGACTTTAAGGTCTTTGACATGAATTAATAAAACTTACCACATCTGGCGTCAACTCCTCCGATGAACATAGCTTCCGGATTAACTCCGATTTTATCAAATCCTTGCAAGTGGGGCGATCCTTCTTCTGAGGTTGAATGCACCACTCTATTAAAGCACGTGCATCCGTGTCTAGAACTCTACCAAAAGACTGGGGCTTAATACCACTGATAACTTTCTTGGAGAGTTGAATCGGCGTGGAGCACTCCCAGTAGGGGAACTCAGATGTTAGCATCTCCAAAATGCACATTCCAAAGGCATACACATCGACAGCTTCGTCATAAATTCTATCATAAATCTCGGGTGCCATAAATCCTTGAGTTCCACATACAGCCATGGGATATTCAATTTCATTTGCTGTAATTGCTGCACCTAGAACGCCGATTTTAAGATGTGCCTTAGGGCCGGTGACAAAAATGTTCTCGCATTTTATGTCCCTGTGGATAATGGTCGGATTATAAGAATGCAGGTATTGAAGACCACTCAAGATTTGTTGACAAAAATATCCCAACATTTTGGGAGTAATCTTTTGGATCTTTTCTGAATATCTACGAAAGCGAAAAATTGGATTGAGTAAGGAATCTAATAGAAACACAGATACCATGGCTTACTCCTTAAGGGTTCCTGATGTCATTAATTCAGTGATCATGACAACGTTTCCTTGCGTACCACCACTGAAGTCCCAAAAGGCATAATTTCGAATAACATGTGCATGGCTTAGTTTTGCAAGTAGTTTGGCCTCCTTTCGAAAACTAAACCTTTTAACGACATCAGCAACTTCTGGCTATGGGATATTACGAATTAAGTTAGTGACGGTTAATATTTTATAAAGCGACTTACCATAAGTTCACACCAGGCCATTGATTTCCCTGTCTTCTTATCATGACCACGAAAAACGGTTTTTTGTGAACCACTCCCAATGACCGTAGGATACTTGATGAATCGCCCACTGGGCGATACAATTATTGAATTCTTGCCGTCACCATCATTAGTTGGTTCGTCTTCCCGATCTGAATAACAGAAGGTCATTATTAAAACAAAATGTCGATAGAAGAGTCGTTGTAAATGTGGGAAACTCTGACAACAGGCTGTATAACCACTTCACTACAAATCAGTCTTATTCAGTTCGTGTACTCAGTGATAAATTTGGGCTTAGTAGGCTTTAGGTAAGTACAACATTGTGGCGGTGAATTAGTAAGGAATGCGATTTTAAGAAACCATAAGTTTTCATCTAGCTGTTACATATTAAGTCCGACTTCCAATCTTCCGTGGCGACCTGTGAATGCCTATTACATTGACCTTAAACAGTACTAAGTCTCTATTGAAAATCTTGGCGGCAGCAGATGAAAGCGTTGTCAAGATGCGCACTCACAGCAATGAACATATTCCATTCCAGGAGGCAGCAGAAGAACTTCCAAGATTGAGTCAACGGTCTACGGACAACGAATAACGAGTATGCACCTATGAACCTCTAACATACGCAAGCTGTACACTCTGGATGATACTCAAAAACATTACCGCAATCCAGGATTCACAAACGAAAGGCAAGCGACAGCTGCCACCCAAGGCTACACATATTATTAGGGTGCGGATTCATTGTGGAGAGACGACATATGACAATCATAATCAAGTATAAGTCGGATAGTCATCGCCTTACTTTTACCTGCATCAAAGCAACGTTTTTTTACATGAGCCTTATATGTGCACACGACCCTACCGATACGACCGAGAACCCTATCAAGGAGGAATTTAATTACCCCTAAGGAGTCCGCAATACGATGCCAAAATCGTAACAGGCTTCCGGCCACTTCCGGAAAGATAACAGTGGTATGATGATATTTGCCAGTACCAACAATAGATGACAGAAGAAGCGCTTGTCAAGGCACTTATCAACCAAAAACACGTGTCTCACGGCCTTCTTGGAGAGTGCAGCCTCGCTTTGGACAGCGGCTTCTCGTAATATATAATTCGCGGGAAGACTAACGAACCAGGAGAAGTAAAGAGATGAAAATCCTGTGCCAGAAAATAAAAGAGAACACGCAGCCTCCCAGCTCAGGGAAATCGAAAATGTTCTCTAAACGAGGAACATCCGTTAATTCTAGAAGCAAAATAAATAACTGCCATCTAGCTTCAAAGCTCCTACATTATGAGGAAGCTCCTACATTGATGCTAGCTGCCAGTTGTTTGGATCTACAACAGGCTCTACGAAATAACAATGTTAATTTATTCACTGACTCCCAGGGTGTTGTAGATGTATCCAGGTAGATTTTTCAGCAGCTGATTGATGGATATTCAATCAACAAAGAGGTAACGCTCCCTCCCAGTAGTGAAGAATAAAGAGCAACCATCAAACAACTGAGAAACAATAGGGCAGGAGGTTTTGTTGGATTATCAACTGAATTCTTCAAAAACGGAGGTGTTGCCTTCAAAGTGTTCATACACCAAAGCCCGATGACTCAATACCCCAACGAACGAATATGTTGCACCAACTACCGAGACATATCCCTGATAAATGCCGCATATAAGATCCTATCCAAAGTACTGCGTGATCATCGTAAGCCTTGTTGCAACAAACCTATCAGCTCGTAGCAGTGTGATTTTCAATTTTCACAAATCCTGGAAAGGTCCAACGAATTTCAAGTCGACACACGTTATCTTTTCATTGACTTCAGAAATATCCATCGCCTAGAGCTTCATAAATTGAAGGCGGAGTTTGGAATTCTGATACAGCTGCGTCGCCTAAAATTAGAGGACAAACGATGCAACGTTCAGTTTGGAAACGTCTCATCTGAACTTTTTCAAAATTGTACCGCAGATGCGCTATTATGCGATTTCTTCAATCTAGATCTGCAAAAATAAGGCCACAAGGCCTATACAAATCTATCCAGCTATTAGGGTACACAGAAGACATTGATATCATTGCTTGTAACGTTTTAAAAGCATTTACGGCCACGGAGGAAGAGGCCAAACGCATTGGTCATATGGTTAACGAGGACAAGACAAAGTATCTGATATCAAAAAATAAATTACAGTCGAGGCACAACCTTCGACAATAGGTCACTGCTGAGTAACGATTTAAAGATTTAAAGAGTGCGAGGAAGGCCACCACAAAGATGTGGATGTAGTACAAAAGGTAAAAACAAGTAGCTAGACTGCAGTAGCTCGCCCACATCGAACGAATGATGAATAATTCTCCAGCCAAAGGAAGACATACCCCCGTTAAGAGGATAAGGCGGTCTCGGCTGCCGGAGCGCTTGGACCGAATAACTGGCAGCAACGTGCCCAGGGTCGAAGAGGATGTAAATCTGGCTTTTCTCAGGCAGACATCCTCAACAGGTCGGAACACTTTAAGTAAGTAAGTAGAACTTTGTAAAGGACTATAAGATAAACCTATAGAAATTGTTCGGCTGGCGTCCAACAGCTTTTAAAATACGACTTTCGGTCTTAAACCACTCAAGTTAAACAAAAGTGAACTTTTGGCTTAGAAAGCCTTAAAACTCTGTCCCTTTAAAGTTTTTAGAACACTTGGCACCTCATTACGCATTTCTTATCATGTAGGTGGCTAAAACGGTGATAAATATGTGTTTAGGGAAGGTGTGTGCCTGACGTCTGAAGTCTGTTTTGGGAGCTTGAACCCAAGCAGGTAGATTTGATTGAGTTTTCGATGTGTAAGTGATTAGTGATAATGAAGATGTATTTTTGGAAATGAAATGTTGCCTTCAGGAAGGACGGTGGTTTTCATATGACGACATTTTTAAAACGAGATGCTAAATATTGGGAACGTCTCCAACGTTTGTATGTGTAAATAGAAATTGCGATTCCTTGGAAATGCTGCAAGTTGAAGATGAAGTTTGGATTTGGTCTGATTCGGGTTGGATGACAATTTCAGATGTGATGATGTAGGTATTCAGTTGTATGACGGTAGTTTTGGCTAAGATTGCCTTTTGAATGTTTCTTGGTTTTATCGATATTTGGGAGTCTTTGCGAAAGGTGGAGTGTGTAGCCTTGGTTGGATTTTGTTAGGTGCTCACAATGAAGACAGAATATCTTCACATTGGAGATCTTGCAGAAGGGATTAACGGTGATGTATGTACGATTGTCTTTTTGAAATCAAAAACTTATTTTGGGACGTTGGGAATTCGATTTAATGAAAACAGCGAACGAAAAATATCGGCTATCGTCTGATCACCGAAACCAATCAGCGTCGGTTGCGGTTAATACTTAGATATGGGGACGCTTGGGAACTCCGTTTTTGGTTACTGTAACAGAATGAGATGATGTCAACTGGCTTATAACCGGTATTGTAGGCTTCGGAACTGAGGCTTGGGGAAATAGTTGAAATTCTTCAACCTAGTATTTGCGGTACATCACTGTTGAACACTAATCAAACACACATTTTTCACCAATAGAAATCTGAACAAAATTGTATGTAATTCGGCTTTTATACGCGTTTTGTGATTTAAAAGGTCAGCAGAACATGCTATCCGAGCTGCACAGAGCAACTTCTCAAAAATTACACAAAATGTACAAAAACCGATTTGAATGAATCTCGCAACTTTTGACAAACCTCTCGATTTCTCACAGCCAATCATTTTGAATGCACACTCGTCGAATTTTGCGGACGATATGAACAAACACTCCGTAAATTTCATTTTGAGAGTCTTGAAGTCATTCATACATAGTGCGTTTGTTATCACAATAGAGGTAACATTCGTCATCGGAACTAATTGAACGGAGCTCGCGAAAGCTGTAACACGATCCTCACAGTTCGGTTTAATTGCCTTCTGGTTGCTTACAATTGACACGCCCGGGGATAGGTTTTATGGGTAAAGAATTTAACGATCGCCAAGATGTGGAGTAGAAGTTTTCTGTGTATAGAACCATAAGTTAATTAATTTTCATTTTCATAGAAAGATATTTCAATATTTAGCGGCATTCGATTAATCACCGCCAACGATAGATGGCGAGGGGGATACAATCCGCCGTGCTTATAGTTTAATACCCTTCCCCATCCCGTGCTCGCGAAAATAGTAACACGGTCCTCTTAGTTCCGTTTAATAACCGTTCCATTAGCGGGGTGTGTTGTATGTTATCCAATTGCAGGGTGAAGTATTTCGATGACTAATACGAAACAAAAATAGGTGACTTAGGAATTAGTAACGGAACGATTGGTGGGCGAACGTCTGGCTCGTAGCAAAGAGTATCATTTTGTAGTCGTTTCAGACGGGGGCGGAATACTGGGGTATCAATATCAGTACCACACATAGATGTATGTATGTAAGAGATGCGCACTCTATGTACTCCTTTTGTTTATACAACTAAATGTGCTCTCAAAGTTTATGAATATAATTGGACACGAAAGTTTTATATCGGTTTTTAGTGCAGGGGTTGTGTGATCGGATCGCCACTCGGGAGGTGTGGGTTGGAGTCAGCAAAGGGAGTCAGATACTTTTTGTTTTTTTGTATCTTATGTCGACTAATTAGTAAGACTATGGCGCAATGTGGTCGTAGCTCTTTACTTCGTAGAAAAAGAACCCGCTAAATGGTACAATGTGAGGTTTCATATAGAAGTAGCAGATGGTACATAGCGCAGGTGTCAACACTGAAGGCACTATTTTCAACAGGTCCCTTCAGCTGCTGGGCTATGCGGACGATGTTGATATTATCGGCCGCTCCCAGCACGCCGTGACAACTGGGTTCAAAACTTTTAACTCGAAGGAGGAAATGTGTACTCTACAAAAACCTTATCGTGCCAGTTCTGCTTTACGGCGCCGAATGCTGGAAGATAAGCAATAAGGGAGAACTGATACTGGGCTCCTTCGAGAGATAAATATTTTGGCAGATTTTTGGTCATGTGTGCGAGGGGGGCGAATGGAGGAGATGATCAAACCTCGCTGTACCAAGATGTGGATGTAGTTAAATAAGTATAAGCCGTCGACTACATTGTCACGGCCACATCGAGAGAATGGACAATAATGCTCCAGTTAAGAGGATCTTCGGATTACAGCCCCCAGGTTCGAGAAGGAAAGGAAGACCGAACTTCCGTTTCAAAGACCAAAGCCATCGCGGATGAAAAAGCGCTTGATATAGATAACTAGAAGCAGCGAGCTCGGGATCGTAAGTAATAATTTTACCAAGGCAAGAAACTGTGGTTGACCTCGTTCTATGAGAGTCTTCTGAAACAAACATGAGCTTAAATATTTCCAAAAAAAAAACGCAAGTTTTTATGCCGATGGCATGGTTAAGGCTGAACTTGAGCTCGCCGGGGACGGTTACTCCGGCGTTCAGGTGCGTGTCACCCCAGCCCGCACAGAAATCATCATCTTGGCCACCAAGACCCAACAAGTTGTGGGAGTGAGGGGACGTCGTATTCGTGAATTAACCGCCATGGTCGAGAAGCGTTTCAACTTTGATGCTGGCCGTATTAAATTGTACGCCGAGAAGGTTGATACTAGTGGTATTTGCGCCATCAAGCAGAATTGTCAGATAAGGTTTCCTTTGTCGAGCCAAAAGAGGAGAAAACGTACGATACCCCAGAAACAGAATACAAAATTAATCAACCAACTAAGCCTCTTGAAAAGGTTGTAGAGGCACCAAAGGTCCCCTAAGATAGAAATGTGAGCAGTCTTAATTTTTATTTCGAAATAAAATAAAAAATTTACAAAAGAGTCTGAGATACTTGACAGCCGGGGAACAGCAACACCAGTTGCGACATCAAAGACAGTGAAGTGACACAAATACGATGACCAAGCAGAGGCGTTATTGAGTAAACTGTATAAATTTTCGTAATTATTGTAATCGAAGAGAGGACAAACGATTCAACGTTCTGGTTTGAAAAAACTCTTCTGAACTTTTCCAAAATTGCACCGCAGATGCGCTATTATGCGATTTCTTCAATCTAGAACAGCTACTCGGGTACATAGGCGATCGATATCATTGTTTGTTACTCGAATCGTAACGTTGTAGATGCATTTACGGCGATGGAGGAAGAGGCGAAATGCATTGGTCTTATAGTTAACGTGGACAAGGCAAAGTATTCGCTATCAACAAATAAAGTGCTGTCGACGCACAACATTCGAAAAAATGTCACTGCTGAGCTCTGCTGAATCGAGCGAATGATATCGGCTGCTAGAGCGCTTGGAATGAATAACTGGTAGCAACGTGCCCAGTATCGAAGTGGATGTAAGGCTGCCATGGCTCAGACAGAGACCCTCAACCTATCGGGACCACGCTAAGTAAGTAAGTGGAACTTTTTAAGGACACTTAACCTTTCACCTTTTTTCGATTTGACCCTTGTCCTTAGACAATCCTATAGAAATGTTTCTCCTGGTGAGTTTATTAGAACCCAACCACTTGGGTTAGAAAGCCTTAAAACTCAGTGCCACAGAATACAGATACATAAGCACCTAATTACTTCCGAAGGGATAAAAAAAATGACTGGATCACCACTTAAAATGGACATATAACTCAAACCAATACTACGTTCTATACAGTCTGATGATCTAACTAGAGGACTAACTACATCACCTTTCTTGGTAACAATAAATTTTAAGGATTTTCACTCCCGCTGAAGTCGTAAAACCGAATAAGATTGGGGTGCTGCGGTTGTCCAAGTTACTCGAATTCTTTACGAAAGTTGTTTTGTTCATCTTCATCAGCAATTCCTGCCTACGGGCTCTTTTTTTTTATTTTTATAATTTACACGTACTCAAGGGGTTATGAATACCCTTTTATATGTTACCATAGTACGAGCGTTTAGAGAAAGGGGAAGAAAGAGAGGATAGGAAAGATTTTTTTTTTGGATGTAGTGGAGACTTTTACTCCATGGGTGGTGTCCGAACTAGCTTCGGGGAGTCACTTTTTCTTGTGTTCGTTAAATTAGAAGAAATTCAAGATGGTGTGCATACTTATGCCAATAAAATGTTGGTATGTTTCGGTGCGCATGGTCCATCTCAGCAACCCAATATTATGGATCGATTCATGACCTCATTGACTCTTTTTGATAACATTCATCCAAATCGAGCCCGTACTGTGGGTACAAAGGAAAGCATCGCCGCTGTAGACGTATGTGACAGAGAACCCGAATTTATCGATCCGACACCGTTTTCAGCAATTCGGTCTCTGGCAGTAGACTACTTGGAAAATTTTGAGCAAATATCTTGGCCTAAATCCATATATGCTTCAACTCTTGCAATAATTGAAGCCAGTGGATCATCGATTGCTATTGCTGACCAAATCATCTTAATAAATGGACCTTTGAATTGGCCATTTAATTCGTGCGATTTGATATCTTTGGCGTACTTTTTGTAGGGATACGTCAAATCTCTATTCTATGTTGATGAACCAGCAACCCTTGCTCACTTAGAATCCAACATTCCATGCACTATTGAGGAAATAAGACCGGGCATGATAGACAAAGTTGTGCAGAATTAGACCAACAGGATGGCTTTCATAAGGCGCAGGGTAGAGGCCATATGAGAGAGAACATAAAAATGTTCTATGCCTCTAAAAACCATTATAATATGTTTTATTTCGTGATAATTTTTTTAACAAAGCCTGTGACCGCACGTTTTACAATTCAGAGATTTGACAAGTATTATCTTACTTCTGAGATATTATCTTACATTTCAAAATGATTTACAAGCAATTACAAATTTAATTTAAAGGAAAAATACGAATAAACCTTTATTTGAGTAAAAAAAAAAAAAGAAAGAAGGAATATCTAATATACATAATTTAGAATTTTATGAATATTCAAGAAATGCCTTTTATATTAATAAATATAAGTTCATAAAATATAATCAGATAATAAAAATAAATTATATAATAAATAAATAATTAATAAACAAGCAAATAAATAAGTTAATAAATAAATAAATAAATACCAATGATACAAAAAAAAAATAAATAAATATAAATAAATAAATATAAATAAATAAATAAAAATAAATAAATAATAATCAAATAATAAATAATAAACAAATAAATAAATAAACAAACAAATAAAGAAACAAGTAATTAAATAAATGAATTAATAAATTAATAAATAGATAAAAAATAAATATATAATACAAAAATTAGTTAATAATGTGTTAGTAGACGAAAACATGGGTGAGTATAATAATAATATTTGTTTAATAAATAACAATTTAACATAAAAACGAATAATATAAATTAACATAAAATAAATAGTATTACAAACCTTAGTAAACAAATGATAAATAAACAAATAATAACAAATGATTACAAAAATATTAAATTATAAAGAAACGCAGACGAAATATAATATTCGACATTTTTGAATATATTTGAATATATTTTAAGTTAACCCAGATAAATAAAGTTGGTTTATGAGGGGATTTTCAGCAATATCACATTTATTATTAAAATTGTTCTTGAGTTTCCGAATCCTTTCAGAAATCAATTCAAAATCCGCTATTTTGTGCAGATCAAAAGTGGAATGATGCCAAGGAAGATTGAGCATCATTTTTAACACTTTATTTTGTGAAATTTGTAATTTTTTTATATGACATTTCGCAGCACTTCCCCATACTGGACAACCATATAATAAAATTGACTGAAAAATCACTTTATGTATTATTATTTTATTGTTATTTGAAAGTGAAGATTTTCTGTTTATGAACGGATAAAGCATCTTAATTGCTATACTCATTTTCTTAAGAGTATTATTAATATGTTGGCTAAAGGTTAGCTTCGTGTCAAGATGAACTCCTAGATATTTAACGGACTGTTCCCATGCAATGGTGTTTCCGTTAAATTGAAGCTGACTACTGGGAAGATAGCAAGCCTTTCTTTTTCGCGAGAAAAAAATAGCTTGCAACTTTCCAGTGTTCAACTTAATCTTCCATTTGTGATAATATTTTTCCAAGATTTCGATTGCATTTTTAAGATTATTCTCAATATTGAGAGCAAACTCATGCGATGAAAAAATGGCCGTGTCATCAGCAAAAATAGCTGAGTCACAATACGGAAGAGTTGGAAAATCTGATGTATACAGGTTGTACAAGGATGGACCCAGAACTGAACCTTGGGGGACACCAACATCAAAACATAATAAATTAGAAACACCACAATTAACATGAACTTGGAAACATCTACCTGCCAAGAAACTCTGAACTATTTTACACAAATATAACGGGAAGCCAAATTGGATCATTTTATGCACTAATCCATTATGCCAAACAGAATCAAAAGCTTTCTCTATATCCATTAAAATCATTCCTGTTGACTGACCCTGTGCCCGATTTTGTACAACATGGTTACAGATTCTTTTTATCTGATGAGATGTGCTGTGAAAGCGTCTAAAGCCAAATTGTTCATCAGGATAAATTTGTTCAATTCCAACAAATTTTAAAATTTGTTCCTTTATAACCTTTTCATAAATTTTGCTTATGCTGCTGAGCAAACTTATAGGCCTGTAACTTGCAGACATTTCGGGTGGTTTTCCTGCTTTTAAAATGGGTACAACCTTCGCCTTTTTCCACTCGTTAGGGAAATATTGGAATTTAAGGCATGCATTTATGAGAAATGTTAAGAACTTTATTCCAACTGGCGGTAGATGTTTCAAGTAAACATTTTTTATCCGGTCCAGGCCTCCTACTTTTCGATTCTGAAGGCTTTCAACAATGCTTTTGATGCTTTCTTCCACAACGAATTCATTCAATGGTGTGACTTCAGTGGTTGCATCCGAATTTTGAATTGTGTCAAAAACTTGATCATTTGTTTCTCTGTCGCTTAAGTTTTGTGACACTAAATGATTCATTGCGAAATTCCTACTAAGCTCGTTTGCCTTTTCGGAATCTGTAAAGAAAGTTTTTCCAGAATCCTTTAAGAACGGAATATTCCTGTTTTTGTTCTTAACTATCTTTACAATATTCCAAAAAGGTCTACCATTCTTTTCAAGAACGTTCAGTCTTTTGTTCCATTATTCGTTACGATAGTTAAGTAACTGGTTTGAGATAAGTTTGTTAAAGTGAGAAGCCATACTTCGCGAAAAAGGTTGACGATACCTTTGCCAATTTCTTCTGTGTATATTTCTCACTTTAATCAGCTCCAAAATATGAAGGGGAAGCTGTTTTTAGGTACTATCTTTCTTGACTCGCTTAGGGACGCTTTCGTCTATAGAAGACAGAATGGTTTGAGTAAAGTTTTGGACTATAAAGTCAACATCATCTTTACAAGAAATATTTCGAAGTTCAGTGGAAACATTTCGCAATTTCGTAGTTATTTTTGCTCTAAACGATTTCCAATTTGCATTTTTCAAATCTTGAAAATATTGCAACTTTTTCTCACCCGACCATAAGAGATCACAAAAAACAGGATTATGGTCTGAACTTAGAACACTAGAAGAAAGTGGTTGTGTAACAAGACTAGGGACATTGGACACAAAGAGATCAAGGACAGAAGGACTACCACGAGAACCTGTAGGGAAATACGTTGGACAAGAAGGATACATGATATTTATTAGTAATGTCAGACGGAGATCTGCCAATATATTTCCCCAAGCATTCGCTCTCAAAAAACCCCAATCTCTATGACGGCAGTTGAAATCCCCACCTAACAAAAAATCACCGTTTATTGTGAAAGCTTTTTTAAATCTTGTTTTAGGGTGTTTCTTCTTATATCAGATGAATAACCACCAGGAAAATAAACAGAAAAGATCTTCACAGCCTTTTGATTTCTCAACATAATTTCTATCCCTATATTTTCCACAATTCGTGTTGGCACAACAGGTAAAAGCGAATGCTGAATTGATTTCTTTATAAGAATCGCAACCCCACCACCAATTTGACCAATTCTATCCATACGATAGCATTTGAAAACAGATGACGGAAGTCTGATTTCAGACGTTAACCAAGTTTCCGTAACTTAAGCAACATCAATGTTATTGCAATTTAAAAAATTTAAAAATTCAAACATTTTATTTCGTATGCCTCTAGCATTCCAAGTTATAATTTTTAGATGTGTGGCTGCCATATTACTTATCATTTGGATTTGAATATAAGAACTTAGTAGCTAAACGTGCGATCACATTAAATTGATCTACTTTAGTTTTACAAACTGATAAATTATGTATCATCTCCATGCAGAGAGAATTGAGTTCTTCAATAGAAAAAAGTGTAGAGTTGTTATTGTTTACATTGTTGTTGTTATTATTGTTGTTTACATTGTTGTTGTTATCAGTAGCTGACGCCGTATGTATGTTGTGCTCCCATGCATTACTTCTTGGTGACAAATTTGGCATAACATGCATATTTGAATTTGTGTAGCTTTTGATCGGTGAGTTGACCTGTCGTCGCAATGGCTGGGGGAGCGAAGGAAAATCACTCATTGATGCTACAGAAACCGGTTTTTGGGTAGCATGACAAGAAGAAATGTTTGTTGGTGGAGCGAACGAAACCCTTGGCTGGGAATGTGATCGTCTCTCAGATGATTTCTGTTTAATTTCAATGTACTTAGCTCTGCTGGTACAAGTTGTGTCAGTAGCTTTGTGATTGCCATTACAGTTAGCACATTTAAGTGCAGCAGGATTGTTGCACTCGGTCGTCTTATGGGATCCAGCACAATTAGCACAAAAAATTTTTATGTGACAGTTTTTTTGTCCATGTCCAAACATTTGGCAATTATGACATTGAGTCAGCTTACCATTCATTTTCTTTTGAAAGTTCCAATTTACTTGTGTGTGCAAGATAGAACGAAAGTTTTTTTTTAACACATTTAATTTAATAGACCCATTTTCGAGAGAGACAAGATAAAAAGTGTCACTGTATTGGTCATATATTTTTGTAATTTTTTTAATTTCGATGCACTTTAGTCCAAGTGAAGTGAGTTAATTTTTAAGTACGTTGGTGTCTATATCATCCAACCCGTACAAAACAACCTTGAAGGATTTTGCACACTTTAAGTCATGGGAAAAATATTGGCAATTTTCTTCAGTTAGTTTATCACGAACAATGTTATATGACTCCACGGATTCACATACTATTTTAATTCCTATTGATATTTTTTTAATGGAATATTTGGAAACTTTAAGGGCTTTCATGAAGGTATGCACATATTCGGCCGATTTTTGCAACACTTTTATAGGTGGCACATACACTTTGTTTAACACTGGGGACCCTGAGTCATCCATATCTGAGTTGTCAGTATCTGGAAGACATTGAAGGGGAGTGAATTTATTATTATAAGGGTTTTTGGAGGGACGACTTGTAGTTGACATTGTGCAACAAAGTTTTTTATCCGAGGACAAGCGATTGTCCCCGGTTTCTGGCGATCTGTCGCGTTTGGGAATGGTTGTAACTTATTAGAACTAACGAGAGAGATGAACACGTCATGCGCAGTCGAAAGTTCACACAAAACTGATCTAAAAACCATTTAGTTGAAAATAATGATATCATATACTACTGCTTCAGGTGACTTGTCCTTGTTGAAATCAAATATTGATTGAACAGAGCTCATGCATGAAATAATTCCTATTTGTTTCTCTGTTCCATTCTATAATGGTGAAACATGTAGAAAATGTACATTTTACACACATATATGAAACAATAAAGCTTAGTTCGTCTCTATTACTTATGTAGTGCATTTCATTTACACTTCGCTTCTCTGAATTCAATTTTACCATATCATCAGGTTATGGCCCCAGACACCCTATCACTATGGCGACATCAATAATGGTTGAAAAATTGAAGGGCAAAAATAATTATGACGTATGGAAAATTTGCTGCGAAGTCGTATCTTGTAATTAAAGGATTGTGTTGCTCCTGCTGTTGCTGCTGCGGAACGAGAAAAGGATCTAAAAGCGAAATCTGAAACGATTTCTGGAAACCCAAAATGGCTCCTAAACAACTGCTAAAAGTGATTGGGATAACTTAACTGGTGCCTTCGAAGAAACAGGTTTGTGTAGGAAAGTTGATCTGTTGAAGCAACTAGTAGCCGAAATTGTCAGAATACACAAAATGAAGTATATGTGAATAAAATGGTCATGACAGCCATCAAGATGAGAAAGGCTGATTTAAAAATTGACTATGAAATCGTTGCCTCCTTGATGCTGACCTCTTATAATGGCAGTTGATAATTCATCATCAAAACTCAACTCAGATTCTGCTAAAACGCTGTTGTTACAACAAATTCAATACAGCGGCCGTGGTGCGATGCTAAACGCAATGATGAGCAAGTCAAAGCCATTTAAGCAAAAGCCAGTTGCAGTCAATAAATCAGCTGAGGATTTAACTGAGGTTAATGTTCCAGCCATCTGCGACGACTTGGCGATCAACGAGGAGGAAGCATGAAGCTGAAAAATGTTCTGAGAATCCTGAAACTCTTGATGTTGCTGCAGTTCCGGTTATCAACAAAGCTGCTGATGACAACATAGTTGCAGAAACAGGGGTGTGGCTTACCACACGTGGGTTACGTCGAAGCTTCCAACAATTTAAACAAAAACTCAAATTCCCATAAACTCACATTTGTAGCCACAAATAATAAGAAAAAATAATATTACAATAATTTTTCCAGCGGAAATGCAATGTCCACAAGTACAATACTACTTGGAGGCATTGCAATTCCGCTGAAATAAAAAATATAAAAATATATAATTTAAGATTTAATAAAATTGTATTTTTGCAGTTCGTAAGATTCTTCAGCTCAATAAAGACATCAAAAATAATTAAAATGGTTCTTTTTTTTTCTAAATGTAAAGGAAACTTAAGTGGCGCATTTAAGTGGGTTATTTTATTGTCTGAAGATGATAAAATCGAAACTCCTTCTAAACAAGAGAACTAAATAAAAAAAATATTATCTTAAAGTAATAACGGCGATTCTAATTCCTCTTAAGCAGTGAATTTAAAACTCTTTGTCTAAGGACAGTGAAATCAGTTTAATCCTATAAAGAAAGTGAATAAAATAAAAAAAAATATATATAAAAATATTATTGGGCAAAGACAATAAAATTAATCATTTACACAGTGACTACATTTTTTTTTAAAACATTTAAATTAAAAAAGTGATAAAAAAAGTGAGAGATTTCTATCGTTAACTTATAATAAAAGGCATCGAAACAGTGACGACATTGACGACATTGACGAAATTAAAACAATCAAGATGGCAAACGAAAATAGTGGAATACCAGTCAGCGAGCTCATAAAACGAAGCTGCAAAAATAAAGGAGTTCAACGGAGATAAAAGTATGACTTATCATCCTTTATTCTGGAAGCGGAGCTTATACTCCCACTTTTCAACGATAACCCACCATTAAAGGAGTATAAGGGACACTTACCATAAATAACATAAATTAAGTGCATATTATTATAATTTAAGAATTATTTTAAATAAGTTAAACGCTAAGTATGAATATGATGATACAAAACCTAGTGAATTTGCTCCCGAAATAAATGAATCAAATTTATCAAGTATATTTATAGTAGAAACATAAAAACACTCCAAAACGCATATTATACACTTGAATATTTAGGCATTACGATAGACAAGTCAATAATAAGGAAAACTCATCAGGATACAATAGAAATTCAAATCAAAATTCAGGATATTTCAGTCAGAACAATAATTACAATCCTAAACCATAAACTACAAATCAGAATCCATTTCGACAAAACATTTATTCCAGATAGTATAGGCAAAATGGGGAAAACTCCAATACAAATTCTAGACAATCAAAACAAAGTGGAGTAAATAATAACAACTACGATAGGAATAATTTACAAACTAGAAAGAATTCTAAGTCCACACCAATGGAGGTAGATCACATTGAAACCGCTTCGGATGAAGTAAATTTTCAATCAGAAACCCTACATCATGTCTACCGATATATGAACTGACAATAAGGAAAGAGAAAATTAGATGCCTTATTGATACAGGATCAACAACCTCACTTTTAAACTCAGATAGACTATTCAAATATAAACGAATAAAACTTCAAAACGTTGTTTCTTGTAGCACACTTAGTGGACGAACTTTAATGAACAAAGAAATTATAACGCCATTACCAATTGAATTTAAGGAAAATAATTCTATGAGCTGGAAACTGACAACTTTTTATAATAAAAGTTTCGACGGACTTATAGGTCAAAATCTTCTTAAACCTTTACAAGCAATTATAAATTTAGAGCAGGACTATTTAGAAATAAATAATGCAAAAATAAAATTTATTAATTCTTGCCTTTTAAGTATGAAGAAATAAATTCATTGGATGAATACATAATTGACAAAAATACATTAGAAATGTTCAAACGAAAAGCTTGGAGATCTGAGAATCACGGTTTTACCGTATTCAATGACGAAAACCCTTCAAATGGCATAGTCGCCAATAGGCTGATGCTGCTCGTGCAAAAAGATGAACTCCTGGACATCTTTGTATCGCTGAAAAATAAAAAGTCGGCGGGAGAGGACGGTGTCCCAAACGTCGTATCGAAGCAGTCGATATTTTCGCCACCCTGTTTAATAACGCACTGAATAATGCACATTATCCGGTGCACTGGAAAACGGCGGTGGTACATCGTGCCCTAAAAAGGACAAGGACAAAACAAACCCAGCTAATCTTCGGTAAATAAGCCTTCTGCCGAATGTAAGCAAGGTATTCGAAAAGATAGTCAATAGAGCTCTGCTTAAGTGGGTCGAGGAAAACAAAATTATTCCGAAAAATTAGTTTGGTTCTCGAGCGAGGTATTACACCATTCATGCCGCGTCGAAGCTAGTGTCCGACATTCAATGGAATAAGTCCAAAAAACAGTGCACAGTTCTTACGATACCAGAAAAAACTGTAAAAAATTGTGTATCATGGGACAGCATGGACAGCCGTTGGCGGTGAGAAGTGGAGTCAAATACCTTGGCATCTGGCTTGACAAGTTTCTATATTTTAATAAAAATGTGGATGCTTGTCTGGCCAGGGCTAGGGGGCTTACGCTCTGACAAGAAGATTGTTTCATAGCAGTCAACTTGATTCAAGGGTGAAAGTCATTTGCTACATGGCCCTCATAAGGCCGATCATAGCTTACGGTTGTCCCGTGTGGTCCAATGTATCACCATCCTACATGGAAAGGATACGGCTGTTTGAGAGGCGTTGTCTCCGATCCTGCTTAGGATTGTACCGAACGCCGGACTCAGAGTACATTAAATATTATCGCAACGAGGTTCTATACAATGGGGCTCAGTTGAATAGAATTGACAATTTCCTAATTAAGGTGACTCGAAGGCACGCTTCAAGGGCGATGAGTAGCGACAACAGCCTGATATTCAGGGCTTATTACCCCAATGCAATGTACATGGAGAGTGCGCTCATGTCTGGCTTTATGCCACCAGAGGCATTCATTTATATCGATTCGTTAGGGTTAATACAAGACAGGAACGGTATCCCGGTTTTATACCATCGCTACCGTGACGCGCGTGACAAGCGGCTAATCCGCGACGGGTACGTCGACAATGCTCCGGAGCTCCTCCGCTTTAGCATGGCGGTATCGGATCGCGATAGAACCGACGCTGAAAAGCAGCGCACCGAGTTTTGGTGGCTAAACGAGGAAAGTATTTCTGCACTTCCTCAGGTCTTTGCGGACTTTTAGTCCACTCCTTAGTATTTAAGTAAATTAAATTTAGGTACAAGGTCTGGGGATGGGCTTATGCACCATATTTTATTTAATATGGTTGCATAAATGCTTGCTGGACCCAATGACGCAATCGGGATGGCAAACCCTCGGGGCATATGCAACGAGTGCTTACCACCCCGATCATAATTAAGTTAGGTTTAAGTAGTTAAGTAGTCTTAAGTAGTGTTAGTTAGGTTTAACTATTCTTAAGTAGTTTAAGTCTAGATTAAGTTTTTATATAAAACAAAAAAAATTGTTACTGTTTAAAGTTTTAATTTTTTCTTTGAAAAATCAATTAAATCTCTTAATATTAATAATAAAAAAACAAATGACAAATTTAAGCTGAAAAGCAAAAGAAAAATGTTAGTTATAAGCTTACAGCGCCCGCTATAGGCCGATAAGTTAGATTAAGTAGATATGTAATTGATAAGTTAGATTTAAGCATTTTTGTCTAATATTAAGTTAATAATTTAGGTAAATAAAAAAAATTAATTAAAAAAGAAAAAAAAGTTCAAACGAAAGGATATAAATATAGAAGAAAAAAGGGAACTGAAAAATTTTATTAATAAAAATAGGGATTTGTTTTTCCAAGAAGGTAATAAACTCACACCCATGAAATTCAACAAGAGATCATAACAACTACAGAAAAATGAAGAGGAGATGAATAGACAGATGAAAGAAATGTTAGCACAAGCAATAATTAAGAAAGTAATTCCCCATATAATACGCCGTTATGGATCGTTCAAAAGAAGATTGATAACTCAGGCATAAAAAAATAGAGAATCGTGATCGACTAGAGAAAACTTAACGAAGTTTCTGTAGGTGATAAATATCCTATTCCTAATATAAAAACAATATTAGAGAAACTAGGAAGATCACAAAACTTCACTACGTTAGACCTTGCCAAAGGCTTTCATCAAGTATTAATAAAAAAGGAAGACAGAAAAAAACTGCGTTTTTAACTCCGTTAGGGCACTACGAGTTTATAAGAATGCCGTTTGGCCTTAAAAGCGCCCCGGCGACTTTTCAAAGACTTATAAATTCTGTCCTACGAGAGCATATAAACCGTGTATATGTCATTTATCTAGATGATATTTTAGTATTCAGTACCACTGTAGAAGAACATATTACGAATATACAAAAAAATTTCAATAAACTGAGAGAAGATAATCTCAAAATTTAAATCGAAGAATGCAATTTTTTTAGTAGAAATACAGAGTATTTGGGTCACATTCTGACGACAGAAGGTATTAAGCCGAATATGAGTATAATAGAAAATATTCAAAAGCTTAAACTGCCAGAAACCCAGAAGCAAATTAAGTCATTCTTGGGAATGACGGCCTACTACCGAAAATTCGTAAAAGACTATGCAAAAGTAGCTTACGGTATGACAAAATATTTGAAGAAAAATACGAAAATTAACAATAGTGATCCTCAATACATAGATTCATTTCAAAAACTGAAAAGATTACTTATTAATACACCAATTTTAAGATACCCCGATTTTAATAAAAGATTCAAACTTATGGCGGACGCCAGCGATTTTGCTTTAGGTGCAGTCCTTACACAGGACGATCATCTCCTGAGTTATGCAAGTAGGACTCTTAACAACCACGAAAAAAATATTCCACAACGGAAAAGGAGCATCGTTTGGGCCGTGAACTATTTTCGCCCATATATTCATCGTAGAACTTTTGATCTTCTTACTGATCACCAGCCTCTCAAATGGTTCCAAGCCAAACATAAGGGCAAAGATATTAACCACCGGTTACAGAGTTGGTAACTTAGGCTTGGAGAGTATGATATAAATATTGAATATTACAAAGGGTCAGAAAAAAAAGTAGCAGATTTTTTGTCGAGAATAAATTCAGAAACAGGAGAAATAAATGCTTAAGATACAGAACAAGACATTGATAACACAAGTACAGTTAAGCGGATGAAGAAATCCTTTGTTCGATTTGAAAGTAAAATTATTCGATAAATAATACTCCGGCTCGCAGAGTCTTCGATTCCCAGCCAGACATTGGACGCAGTAGAGGACGACCTCGTCTTAAGTGGCGCGCACAAGTAAAAACCTACCTCAACCAACTTAGAGTGCGCAACTGGAGGCAGTTAGCTAAGGACTGGGCTAATTAGAGAGGCATGTTGGTTGGGGCCCAGGTTCATTCCGGACTGTAGCGCCACTTAAGTAAGTAAGATATTCGTTTTATGTAATCACTAATGCTAAGTGTTTTCAATAAACTATGAACGTAATCACTCGATTTTTGGAGGAGTTTGATTGATGGTGTATACACTTTTTTGCACTAACCGCAACTACATCGTCCATATCTTTGCTGTTGTCACTGTCAGGTAGAGATCCAGTAATTAGCACTAGATTCCTTTTTACGTGACGTAACATGTGCGTTATTCATTGTCCGGCGATATTTATTCCCAGAGGACAATCGCGTGTCCTCGGTTTCGAATGATCTATCGCATTTAGATATTTTGAATAATTTCTTAATACACAGTGGGGAAAGTCAATAGTGAAACATGTAGCGGGTGATTATTTATGAGTTGCGTTTTTCAAGTTGGCAGCACTTGTGAGTAATGATGTCCAAATGTCATCTGTCAGAGTAAAATGGTTTTAGTATAATATGCCATTCAATCATGGAAAGACTTACAAACGAGCAACGGATGTGCACTGTTTGTTACGATCACATTACGGGTCATAATCGACCTCGTACTCAACAATTTGTGCTGTTATCATAAAATTTCGTACCAAATTTACTTTGTGGGACATTAAACCATCGACTCGCATGCGTACAGTGCGTACCGAAGAGAATATTGCAGTCTTAGCGTCCAATGTTAATGAAGATCGTGAAATGTCAATTCGTCGCCGTTCTCAGCATGTGTTACCCAACCACATGGAAAATGGTACGTGTCGGTTTGGGTTTGAAAGCCTAAAAAATTCAAATTGTGCCAGAATTGAAGCCGAATGAACTACCACAACGTTTGATTTTTGGTGAATGGGCCTTAGAACAGCTCCATGAAAATCCGCTGTTTTATCGAAAAATTGTGTGGCATCATCGATCCATTTTTCTTCAAACACGACCGAGGAAGAAACGTTACTTCCAACGGCGAACGATATCGAGCCATGATACGCGACTTTTTTTTACCCCATTTGACTGAGTTGAACTATCTCTAGAAATGTCTTTGTGAGTTGGCCGCCAAAATCATGCGATTAAACGCCTCTTGATTATTTTTTGTGGGGTTATGTAAAGTCGTTAGTCTATGTGGACAAGCCTAACACGATTGAAGCCTTACAGGACAGCATAACACGCGTAAGTCGTGGAGCACAGGCCGAAATTCTCGAAAAAGTGACGCAAAAAACATTTATCGATTACAATATTCAAAATATTTGATGAAAATTTAAGTGTTTTATTCCATTGAACTACGCTTGAAAAATCACTATGTATTTACACTTATTCCGCTTCGTCGAAAAGAGAGTCCAAATACCAAATCGGTGACACACACTTTGTTTCTCTATCGATGTTGCAAACTACGTATCAAAACATGTACACCCATGTAGGATAGCCAACAAAAATGGCATTTAAAACGAAACTACACGCACTTTTAGGAGATGGGAATTAAACGTAAACAAAACCCACAAATTTTACAAAAACAGGTATAATGGAAATTCGCATGTTTTAACAAACCTGCTAATTCAAAACGGCCAAACATTTTATAAACCGCACTTGACAACGGTTACGACGGATCTGAACAAACACTCGCTAAGTTTCACAATGAGAGGCATAATGTCATACACACATAGTGAGACTGTTATAACAAAAGAACGAAAATGATCCTCATAGTTCCATTAAATTGCCATTTGGTTTCCCACACTGGGCGCGCACTGGGAGGAGAATCTATCTGTGTGTAGTTCGATATGTAGATATTTTTGTTTATTTATATTTCAATATTCGATACATGGATATCAATTTCGAAGATTTGAAGAAAGATGTCAAGACTTCTATGATATATACGATATGAGTAATATATTAGTAAACAGTTAATTCAAGGAAGTTATAAAGCTTATTTACAAAATGCGGGGTAATCTGGGAATATGTTTCGCGCTTTGTAATTATTAGAGAACGATGGCGATTCCTGGTCTTAAGAATAGGGTTAGATAAGTTCTCTGGAGAAGTTTACAATAAAAAAAAACAAATCGTGATTTTTTCATTTTATTAAAACCAAAAAAATGGCAAAGAAATTTTAATGCAAATGCGATTTTGGAAGACCCTTATAGTGTTTTGCCGTTGTGGGAGCATTAAGGGAATAAGGAAGAAGTAAGGAGGCGATAACATTCAATTGATTGTAATGGGGAGAACAACTGAGTTTGGTAAAGTACTCCATATAATGTTGTTCGGTTTAGGAATAAATCTCTATGTTTCAAAATACTTCAGATGAAAGGCTTAAGGCTAATTGTTTGCAATGTATCAAATGGTATTTCGGTTAATTGTTTAAAGGATTGGAGTGCAGCTGGCTTTTGTTTTTGAGCATGTTCTGTTTTAGCAGCGGTAAAAAAGCGTTAGACTGGAGATATTCCTCTGACGTTCAAGCGAGACTTAGCGAGTTCGCTACGAATGAATCCACTTTCAATTTTATCGCTCGCTTTAGTACCCTCACCAGTACTAGCAATGGTATTGATAGCGATAATAATATTGCTAAGCCATCAAATCACCTGTGGATCTCCTATTCGGATGCGGATTTGTTATAAGTGCCAGACTTAGGCAAGATCTCTTATGTTTCCAAGACATTAACGAACTCATTGTTACAATCCGCATCAAGGCCAAATTCGCCTTATATGCGCTCCTCACGCCCCAACGGAGGATTGCTTTTATGAGCTCCTTGACAAAACCTATGAGCGACTACCGAAGAATGATTTAAAATCGTGCTGGGAGATTTTAACGCAAAAGTTGGAAGATAAGACGTCTTTAGCAGTATTGTCGGATAACATAGCCTACACGACAATACGTCTGGTAACAGACTTAGGCTAATTAACTTCGCCACGGAACAAAGTACCACCATAGAGCGCACACGGCTTCCTCACCTCGATATCCGATGATAGCATTGCTATTGAATTGCCAACTTAGCCCGAAGAGACAGCGTTTGGCAGGAGTATTTCTTCGCTTAATTTCTGACGAGATGTTGTTGTCAGAGTTAAAAGCGGAGCCGAAATCGATAAAGTCCCACAATACCTCAAAGTTATATCTGTCAATGGTGAGGTTCTGTCAAATTCGTCGTTGTTCTGTGTTCCCTTGTGTTAACAGCATATACTTCGTCTTGCCCAAATATACTGTTAAACCAATTTTTGCCGCTTTATTCTCTATCCTAGCTAACGTGGATATAACATCACGTTGAGTCCTATCAATGATGTCAATTTTGTTGTAGTTGCACCGATTTTGGGTAAATTTCGCCTCTGGTGTTGGTTTGGGAGTTTTGAAAAATCCTCATAAAAATCAAGGAAGTCACATGACAACGCACCGCATTGCCTTAATCCATTTTTGGTATCGAATGTATCGGTGAGCTCGTTTCCGACCCTGATATGGTAGCGAGAACTCTCCATCGTCATCCTACACAAACGGACGAGTTTGGGCTGTATACCAAAACTAGACATGGCTCTATGTAGTTCGTCTCTATAAAAGCTGTCGTATGCGGCTTTGAAATCGATGAATAGAATTGAACTTCTTGTGGTTTTGTCCAGGATCTATCGAAGTGTGAAGATTATGAATAGGTGGATGTTACTTACCAAGACATATCCCCCGGCTTTATAATGCTCAGTGGGATGGCAGTCGTTCCCGGCACCCTTATTAATCTTGAGATTGGATATTTTGCAATCCTTCCTTCACTCAGGTCGTGTAGCTGGCAGTTTTTGCTGTCGTCGTCAGTATTGAATGGTTCGTTCGGCCTAACAGCGGAATGTTTTGCATCATCGCCGTTTAACAGTCTGCAGAAGTAGTTCTTCCATATCCTCAGCATCGACTGTGTCTCAACTACGATATTTCCTTTTGCATCTCGACAGGATTCTGTTCGATCGCTTTACCTATATCTTTGAGGTTTTACACTTTGGTAAAACTTGCGAACATCGTTCATGGAGTGTCAACCCCCCTATATCCTCGATAGCGAGCTTTTCTATATCTCTTTCTTCTATCTGAAAAGCCGGTGTTCTTCCCTTCTACTTTTGCTATAGAGCTCAATGGCAGCTCTCGTCTTCACCTGCAGCTTTTGCTTGCAGGCCTCGCTCTTAGCTGCGAGCATTTGCCGTTGACCGTCGACTTTCGATGCTGGTGATATGGTGTTAATCGAGAGACTATGGGATACGCGTTGCGCTAAGGTCTTGGTGGTCTTTTGCGGTCTTCGAAATAAAAATTTTCCACAGTATTTCTGGTTTGTGAGCATGGTGGATGCATTTAATTTCCTTCTATCTGAGGTCATGGAAAAGCAGATAAACTGTAAACTGTCAGCTCACGAAAACTCCTCAGTGACCACCAATATGGTTTTTGTAGCAGCAGATTCACTGGTCAGTTATCAATATCATTGCTACTACTGGTTAGGATAATAAAGCGTGCTATAAAATTGCAATTAGATTCCTTCGTAGCGAACTTTCTTAGTCTCGCTTGAACATCGGAGGAATATCTCCTGTTTCAATATTTTTTCACCGCATTTAAAACAGATAATGCTCACACGAAATAGCCAGCTGCATTCCTCACTCAAGCCTCTCTTCGTGCGTATTATGAAATATAGAGACTCATTCCTACACCGAATAACATGAATGTGGAGTACTTTACCAAACTCAATTTCCAAATCAATGCACATTGGTATCTCATTCCTACTTCTTCCCAATTTCCTCAATGCACCCGCAGTGGCCAAACACTGTAAGGGTCTCGATAAGGGTTTTCAAAGATCGCATTTTCATCATAATTTCTTTCATCTAATTTCCCCAGAGAACGTAGCTAACTCTATTCTTAAGACCAGGAATCACCGCTCATCTCTGGTAATTATAAAGCGCGAACATCTTCCTAGATTACTCCGCATTTAGTGAATAAACTTTATATCCCTTGAATTTATTGTTTGCTAATATATACAACTTCACATATTTCTTCAAATCATCAAAATTGACATCCAGACATGGAACATTGAAATGTAAATAAACAAAAGTATCTACATATCAAACGCGAGTTACGGTAGCCACATTCAGCCCATAAATACAACACCAGCGAAGCAGAATTTTAGCAACTAAGCATTTATTTTGTTATATAAATATCGCTGACCAAGCATCTGTCAACCTTCCGGCCTACTTTTACTTTAAATTCGTGGAATCACCAAAGCGACAGACAAATGAAATGTAAAGGATAATTAATTAATTTTGTCATTCATTAAACGTGGTTCAAAAAGTGAAGTTTGGTTATTTTATCGCTAACCCGAGTTCTGCACTTAACTGTCGCAGTCGGAAAGTTCGGTATCGGTCTTTGGGTATAGTGAATAATTTTGTTTAAATTGTAAACTCTGTGTTTTTCGTTGTGTCGGGAATAAAAACAAAAATATTACCAACATTGTTACATTAAAAACATTAAAAACGTTATACTCGGTATTTCGAATTTCGAATCATTGAAATCCTTGACAAATTAGTCAAATGCCTCTACTTCCCAACCCTAGATTCAGCGAGTGGGTTCCATCATATAGAAATGGACCCAAAATACACGTAGAAAACATAATTTTAAATTGAAGGCCTTTCGGCCTTTAAAACGCCCTCTTTCATTCCAGAGAGCTTTAGAAAGCGTACTAAAAGAACTCGTCGGGAAAATTTGTTTGGTTTATCTAGATGCCATTATCATTTCAAAATCGATACAAGAAAACCTAGAAAGAATAGAGTTAGATTTGCGGATAGATTTGCGTTAGATGCGGATTCCTTCAAAATGAAGTCGTATTCCTAGTCCACATAATTACACCAGAAGGAATCAAATCCAACACTTCAAAAATTACCACCATAAAATGTTTCCCACTGCCAAAACACGAACCGAAATTGAAGCACTTTTAGGTCAAGTTGGCTATTACAGGAAATTCATTAAAGACTTGGCAAAACTTACCAAGCTCCTCACTTCCTGTTTAAAAAAAGGTGCCAACATTAGTTTAGAACAAACATTACATTGATGAGTTTGAAACATGCAAAGATTTGCGGATAAATGACCCAATATTACATCATCCAGAAAGCAGTAAACCCTTTATCCTTGCCACGTATGCAAGCAATGTCGCTCTGGGAGCAATCGAAACATCACAACGCAACATCGGAAGTGACAAGCCCATTTCTATTGCTAGCCGTACCCTTTCAGATAGCGAAGGAAACTACTCAACAATAGAAAAGGAGCTCCTGGTCATTGTTTGGGCCACGAAATACTTCCGGCCGTATTTATACGAAAGAATGTTTAAAGTCGTAATATACCACAGGCCATTGACTTGGCTCATGAGTTTCCAGAAACCGAATTCCAAGCTTGTCAGAAGGTTATGAAATCGTGAACAAGAAATGCCAAGCCAATACGAACGCCGACGCCGTACAGTGTTCCACGAAGTACATATTAAGTAGACAAAATCATTTTTTCGGCTTAACATGTGTTCTGTTTTTTTTGTTATTTCATTGATATTTTTTTATTAATTATTTATATATTTTTTGTTAATTGTTTATAACTCATTTATGATAATTACTCTTGTTATTGAATGAGTCTTCAGATCCCAAGATGTTATAAGATCATGTAATCGAATTCATCAGTGAATTCATTCCGGAGGAGGTGATTGTTGCTGGTTTCTTTGGCACTTCTCTAAAACTATTTAATAATGGATCCGAAGTTAAAAGTATTATTGCCAATAAATCTTTGCTAGTAGCAATGCGACTTGTTTTTCTCGTATGCCTTTTCCGGAAGCTCCGGCAATCCTTATTTCTGGCCTCGTGAGCTTCTTCCGAAAGTTGGCCAATAGGAAGGCAACAATGTCTTATTATGTCAAAGCTATGAACTAATATTTTATGAACCGTAACGGGCATGTTATACCATGGATACGGATCCAAATAAAAGACTCGCGTTTCTTTAGCATATTTTTTAAACTGGGTCGAAAAACCTGGTTGGTTATGTTGATTTGGTACCCACGAGACAAAGCCCGTAAAATGACACCAAAGCGTTCAATTAATTTTTGGTCAATACCAGTTTTAATGAAACTTTTAACAGGTTCCTTAAAAAAAATTGCGAGCTTTGCTACCGTCGTTTGTTGTTCCGAATCCGGATTTAGGGATTTTTATTCATTCATTTTTAAAGCGTGTTTGTATGTTTCGTTTTGTTTTCGCAAGCACTGCCTTGTTTTCTCCTTTAGCTTGCCATGTTTTGAAACCTAATCTATAACTTATATGAAGATATACCAAAGGCGTAAGTATAAGGATTTGGTTGCCTTTGTATGTGAGGTAAATTCATTTCGTTGGGTGTAGCGTTACAAATGTAGCAGCGTTGACTAGATTTGGTCTCTGCCACAGAGTTGCAGACCTTAGCATCAATCATAGTCAAGTGAAATTCATATTTTACCACAACTTGTCTATCTGTAAGATTAATGTATAGTGGAATAAGGGAATCAATCCGACTTTGTACATTAGCGCACTCATTGAGCGTTAGCTCATCCGTTTCTTTAGCAAATGATAGTTTAATTGGACTGCAGTATCGAGTAGATGATGGCCTTGGATTTTTCTAAATAACTGTGCCGTAGTTGGTATTTAAAGTTAAAGGAACAAATGATTCCATAAACGAATATTCATCTGTGACGTCAGTCCGAATAAACTTCTGCTTGTAACGACTATGGCCCGAACTGCCATCGCAGCCCCACTTACATATTAATTTTAATGATGTACAATCAGTTCTATCCAAAACATCCTTCTGAACTTCTCATAAACGATTGGTTATTAAGTCTATTAAGGATTGTAAATTTATCACAGCACTGACCTCCGTAATTTCAATACTGCCTTCATTGGGGTGGCATGTTTATTTGTCTTTTGCCAATTTATGGTAGAATGGATAAATATGATGACCGATTCTTTTTTCTGTTTGCTTATAAACTTGTATGAATGAACTGTCATTTTACAGTCAACATATTTTGGCAATGCTTCTTAATCAGTGAACTAGCGTCGTTCCGGATCTTTCTTATTTTGTCAGTTACAAGGGTGGCTCTATCGCTGCAAGCTTCATGCATGATACGAGCAACTGATCTTTGCCCTGATAGTCGCTTGGTTTGTTCAGATGCAAACAAGTTTCCGGATTGAGAATGAGAGATAATAATTCTTGACGCTGCGTCTTTTTGTCTTCAGAGAATTCATAGAAGCCGCACTTAAGGCCAATAAAGGCCTACCAGCACCACGTGAAGTGGATGGGACACTGTCGTTGATTTCCAAGGAATATTGTTTAGAATTGTATAATTGGAAATTGTCCACTAACCAAGAGCTGTTGATTTTCAGAAAGCAATCTAGCCGTCTACCAGCACTCTTTGAAGAAAGCCTGGAAACATTTCTGCGCAATTCATTTCTTTTTTTCAATTTCAGTTTTTAATAATATTATTATTATATAATATTTTTTCGACTATTTCATCAACGAAATTATTTTTCGAAACGGCTTTCAAATCTTAAAAAACTCCCCCTTCGTTCTGCAATTCGGTTGCCCTATAAAAAAATGAAGCAAAACGTTTTTTGCACATGTTTGCGCACTCTGGTTTTTGCACAGTTTATAACAAAGAAGTGAAGCTTTATATTAAAAAAATGATCGCGGGCAAGGTGGGGCTCATAGTTAAAAGTCTATGCGCAAAAATGGTTCAAAAAAATTTACAACTTTATAATTTAAAATCTTTATTGAGATAATTTAAAATACATTTATCGGAAATTAAAATAACCTAATTGAATTAAATCCCTACTTATTTTATATCAAATTTACACATTACATACCTAAATTCATACATATATAGTAGCATTGTAAATATTCATCCTGATAGTGGTTTGAATATTGAAAACTGTAGTCAAAGTTAGCATATATATAATATAAACATGTTCAGCGTATACATCAACGAGGCGCAGCACATCGGTAAACATTGGAACATATTTCTAATTCACCACTATAACGCACACATTTTTGTTTTATTTTTCTACACTAAATTTATTTCTACAATTTTGCAACACTTAAATACATAAATAAAATACAAAGAATTTAAATTTATCTGAATATATATACACTTATTTACCTAAAATTATTTATCAATATCAAAGTAACACAAATTTAATATTCTAGATACAATATCATACATAAAAGCGTTTTATAAAGGGTTTTTCAATAAGAGCGCTACAAAAGTTTTTTTTTTAATTGTTTTGGATATCGATGAAATTCTTTATTCCTGTGAAAGTACGTTCGATGCCACTATGTACGGAACTCGATTTCTTTTGCATGGCCACCACGGGCACGCTTGCAGAAGTCCAGACGCTGAACCCAATTCTCGACGGTTTTCAAGCATAAATCGGCCGATACTGCTGCAATATCACGTTCGATATTCGTACGAAGTTCATCAATCGTCGCTGGCTGGTTCCAATAAATTGATTGTGGCATTCGCTGTGTGGCTTTTGGCGCCTTCCTGTTGGAACCACGTGTCCTTGAAGTCCATATCATCCAATTGGGGCCAAAAATATTCGGTTATTATTGAACGGTAGCGATTCCTATTCACAGTAATGTGTCGGTCTTGATCATCACGGAAGAAGTACGGCCCAATGACGCCGCAGGCCCATATACCACATCAAACCGTAATTTTTCGGGATGCAATGATGAATCATGGAGTACGTATGCTGCCTGACCAATACCGCATATTTTGTTTATTGACGAAGCCATTCAGCCAGAAATGAGCCTCATCGCTGAAGATGATTTTTCGATGAAAATCGGAATCATTTTTAAGTTGTTGCTCAGCCCAATTCACGAACATGCGGTGCTTCTGGTGGTCAAGTTGCTTCAGTTCTTGCTCCAATTTAATCTTGTAAGGCTGTAGGCCAAGATCTTTTCGCAAAATTCGCCACAACGTCGTCACAGAGATGCCCATTGCTTGAGAACGACGTGTGAGAGACACATTTCGGCTTTCTTCAACTAAAGCCTCAGCGGAAGCAATATTCTCGACACTACGGGCCCTTCTTTGTCTCTCTGGCACGGGAACATTTTGTACTGTGCCCGTGGACTCAAATTTTTCCACTAGACGCTCAATTGTTGATCTGCTAGGACGATTATGACTACCATAAATTGGACGTAGCGCTCTTAACGTTGAGGCCACTGATTCCGAATTTCGGTTTTAAATTTTCATAATTTCGACACAATGTTGGATCGCATATCTTACCATCATGAAATGGCAAACCTTACTAACGAGAATTGTCAAAAGAGGGGCAAGAAATATGGCGTCGTGTGCTGTCCCTGTCGCTCAACTTTTTTAGCGTCCCTGTTGAAAAACCCGATGCATGCATTCAGAATACACACACATATATATTAAAATTTGAGTAGAATGTAATTAATGCTAAAATTCAAATTGAAGTACACATCTTGGTTGAAAATATCCGTGGACATTGATATTCATTTCAAGTTTGGTTTTGAAGGAATTTTAAATGGCAATAAATATGGAGTCAATGAAATTGTCAAATAATAAAATGATAAGTAAAATTTACTTCATGTCTCGTTAGTTCTAATTCTTCGTTGGTCAACTATCACTCTCCATCAACCCTTAAAATAGTTTAATCGTGCGCAACACCTTGCAATATATTAAGCCTGTTATGTGCATAAACATTTTTAATAATCAGGTGATTAATTGTACATAAAAGAGGCATGTTTGTCAGACAACTGTTATGTACAAGATTTATGTAGGTCAATGTCAAGTGCACTGTAAACTACTGTGCTGATGACGTAGGCATTGACCTTTTTAGGTCGCTTCTCGTTCGTTAAATTGTTGTCTCTAAAAACACCCACACCTAGCCCTGAGCAAGCCGAAGAACAATGTCGGTAAGGAGGCATAAGAGAGACAACTAATACGAAATAATTGTAAACAATACAGACTCTGACCCCCATGCTAATTATTGCTTAATCTTGCTTTCTTCATTTAGTCAGTAGTCATATGATTGCGGTCTGGTGCACTTAAGTACCGCGGACTTACAAAGTTATGCTACAGTAAGAATGCTGATATTCACCGAAAACCGAAAGATGCTCTAAGCTAAGAACGAGGCCTACAAGGCTAAGCTGCAGGTTAAGACGAGGTCTGCCATTGAGCTATATAGGCAGAGAAGAAGGGAATAATCCGGCTCTTTAGAAATTAAAGAACAGAGCAAGAACTGAATCCTGTCGAGATGAACAAGAAAATATCGTAGTTGCGTCACTGTCGATGCTGAGGATTTGGAAGAACCACTTCTGCAGACTGTTAAACGGCGATGATAAACAACATTCCGCTGTCAGGCAGCTCAAACTCAATAAGGCTGCCGGAAATGACGGCCTTCCCGGTGAGATTAATAAAGCCAGGGGAGATAGCTTGTTATGTAACATCCACCAATGCATAAGCCAAATCTGGTCGGATGAAAGTATGCCTGAAGAATGGAATTTCAGCATCGTTTGCCCGATCCACAAAAAAGGAGACCCTCTGAACTGTGTCAACTACAGGGGCATACTAATTGTAATGTCACATAGTCATATAGCAAAATGTACACCCGTGTTACTTAATGCTTAACGAGTTCGTGACCCTTTGTACGTTTCCTGGATACGTTTGTTCCAATCATGCAGTCCAGGCGCTATGGCATTCATGATCGTTTAATTATTAATCCGGATGTTCCGTCATCCTTTTCGTATCGAATCTGAAGGCTGGGAATCGAACATTCCTTCGACCAGAGCGTTGCTGTTCATTGGCATGTAGCCAAGGCAATGTATTCGACGTGTTTCTGTAATACAGTTACATCTAGGTACGATTAATAAAGCTCTTGATTGTATCATCTCTTCCTTGCTCACATGCAAACATTTGGGTGAGGAATTTTCCTTTAAAAAAAAATATAAATTTTGTCGACATTGTCTCCGTAGCTCAGTAGATATAGATTTTTGCAGATGCATTCCGTATTAACACCTGCAACCTGCACGATATTAAAAAAAATCTTATATGAGTTCGTCTCTTTCTCGGAAATCGGTTCATGCTTAGGAAAGTTATGATAAACTGCTTCCAAACTGAACTTTACATCAAGAGTGACCCAATGTATGAATATTTATCCCGAATTTCGTAATCGCTATAGGAAATGGATGCTATTATCCGTGACCAGACGAGGCCCCATTTCCTTGTCGGCAAGATACCACCACATCATGCTATAGGCTCCGTGAAGTAGTTGTTACTATCGTTCAGTTGTGTTTTCCGACAATCCTGCTAAACATGCCCTCTCTACCTACCTTCGTGTAAAAACTGTCCAGCTCGCTTTTAACATCGAACTTCGGTAGTTGCTCATACGTTTTCTCAAGGAGATTTATCATCCTTTTTCCTCTGTCGGATTTGGCCTTGATGCAAGTTCATAAAATGCATTCGCTAATGTCTTTGAAACATAAGACTTCTTGCTTAAGTCTGTCACTTTAAACAATTTCATATCCGAATTAACGCCGTTTCTGCTCACTACAACACGGTCCCCAGTAGATATCACAGTTTTTCTTCCTCTTTTTGGCCGGCCCATTCCATCGTATTTCCAAGTCTATTGATTGCTTCCTAAGAAATAATTTTTCCATGGGTGCGAAGTTAACCTAAACCACAACACCAAATTAGAGGGCCTTAGACCTTCGTTTACCTATTTTCGATACGATTTCTAATATCGTATCCAACACCACATTCATCAAACCATTTAAGATACCACGTCACCAGACGGTCAAGTCATAGGCTTGCCTGTCTGTAGGTTTGTGTAGAATCAAATGAAAGTCTCGATTTGTTAAGTTCCAAGTTTATTAATAAATTCATTATAAATTTTTAAAAAAACTATAAAATTATGATTAACTTTGACGTTTTTTGTTTTTGGTTATATTTCAGATTGCTGCTGTTGGGGTACCTTTGGCACTGCACCTGTCCGCTTTGGTGTAGAAACCTTTTTCTGATAGAAAAAAAATAAATTGTTAATTTTAAATGTGGACAGTCCAACAAAAGATCACTTAGAAGATATCTATTTACATGCCCTCTTCCAAAAGTTTTTTTTGGGATTCAAAACATCATTATAGTCATGGAGAACTAATGATGATAAAGGGTGATCAATCAAGAGATTTTTCTTAAATGCGAAATAATGATTATTCATTGGTATACCCTACCGTAAGTAGACAAATTATGGTGAAGAAATATGATGGGTAGGACTGGGAATGTAAACAAAAAAATCGCAATTTAGGACAGCTGTCACCAAGGGATGAATATTCCTTGAAGAAAGCTGACAGAAGTTACTTTAATCCAGTAAGTGAATACAGGGGTGTTATCCGCATTAGAAATAACGAATTCAGAGCCACAATCGTATTTACTGTACTAAATTAGAAGCGATTGATTCCTTGGCTTAGCAGTGAAGAGTGCTTATATTTTCTTTGACTTTTTGACTGAAATATGTCTGGAGATACATCATCATATATAAATACATCATTAGAGGGTAACATGAAGAAAAGTTCCACGGAATGATAACAGCCATAGGTAACCTAATTGACTTTGCAAAGCGCTGAGGCAAGGACCATATTGAAATCGAATAAAGGTAAGGATTGGGATAGCAGGATAGCTTGGTGCACAGAATAAGAACCTGACCTTAACGAATTTGAAGTTGAGAATGCATGAAGTCTGAACACTTCCTGATTGGAAACTCAAAACGACCCATACCTGAGCCGTTACTTAATCAACCAAAGCCCATGCCATCTGTGGAGACCTCACACTTCAAGCTAAAGTGCCAACACTACAACGAGCTGACAGTTGTGTCTCGACAGATGTTCACGTTATATGTATATTGTTCTTCGTTCAATAAACTGTAACTAGTTGTAGTGTTTGCCATTAATTTTATATAATAATATTCGTAGGTTTTCACACCATCAATAGATTGCTGCAAGTGGATATCACTTTTAAGACCACGATTTTTTTGGGAGCAATTTTGACCTGATGGAACTTCAAAGCAAATCCAAGCATCCCAGCATCCCATCACACCAATGGCAAATGGGGCGTGTACTATCAACAACAAAAGGCGACGACGGCAATATACAAATGATTGAGGTTAAAACGATGAACATTATTAAAATACAATCGTTCCACATATTCGCGACACCTCCATTTGAATGTTGAACCAGCTGCAATTCGATAGTTCCTTCAACAGTAGTCGAAATAATGGGTCACCATGTGTTCGGCTTTTTTAAACAAGCGAAAGCTATCGCAAGTCATAAACCTGAGCTAATAGGAATGCAGTAAAGTGGAAGTTTTATGATCCCTCAATCCAGTTCCTATCCCCGTCAATATGCAAAGTCAATAACTACTCATACCAAATCCATTCGACGGGATTTGGTATGAGTAGTTATTGAGTCTCTATTCTTCTTTAGAACCATCAACTAAGCATTCTTTTGTTGGCCCCGACATTGATAAGCCCTCAAACTACTACTACTACTTACATCAGTTTCTGGATCCCTAAGAGCCTTCTCCATGTCTTCAGCTCGTTGCATTACCCCAAAAGGAAGGAAGTAGTGTAGAGTAGGAATTCGTGAAAAAATGTTAGCCTTACACTGCAGCAGATGACGAAGGCATTTCCAAAGAAAGCTTCTGGTCCAAAGGTGGCGATTTGTGTTCCTGCTAAAAGTAGATAACACTATTAAAAAAGAGATACTCAAACAATCATGAAACATAAATAGAAAAGGGTATTCAAAAATGCTGCCAGAACCTAGGATGAAAATCTGTGACACCTATCCGTTTTATTGTGTGCAAAAACAGCGATTATACGGATGTGGATTTCTTTTAAGCGACAGACTTGTGCTAGAAATGAAAAATATGATGGAGTGACATGAGGCCAATATGGCTTATTTATGAAGTCTGAACATTTCCTGATTGAAGACTCACAACAACCCATATCAGAGCCTTTACTTAATCAACTGAAGACCGTGTCATCAACAGATTACTGCAGGCGGATATCACTTCTAAGACTACGTTTTGTGGGAGCCATGGCTACATTCTAGAACCTGCTAGAGCTTTAAGCACTGCAAAGTGGAGAGCAGTTCCCACCAATAAAATCAAATCAGGGACTTTGGTGTTGATTGAATACAACAACATCCCATCATACCAGCGGCATACGGGTGTTGTACGTACTGTCAACCAGAAAAGTCGATGATGGCAATATACAAGTGATTGAGGTTAAAACGAAGAACGGTATTACAAAGCAATCGTTCCATATATTACCGACACTTCCTTTTAAATGTTGAACCCGCTGCAATTCGGCAATTCCTTCAATAGCACTCGAAATAATAGGTCACCCTGTAAGTCGAGTAATTTTTCGGACTTCTCCTTAACGGAATGTTAGGCTTATTTAGGCAATCAAAAGCTTTTGCTAGTCCTACACCTAATCCAATAGGAATGCAGTAATGTCGACATTTTATGATCGCTTAATCCAGTTCTTATCCCCGTCTACCCTTAACGGAATGTTAGGCTTATTTAAGCAATCAAAAGCTTTTGCTAGTCCTACACCTAATCCAATAGGAATGCAGTAATGTCGACATTTTATGATCGCTTAATCCAGTTCTTATCCCCGTCAATATGGAAAGTAAATGACTGTTTAAATATCTAAAATTCTTGTTACATCTGCTAATAATAATATGCGCAGGATCTCTAAGAAACTTCAGTGTATAAAAATGCCAGACTATATGCTGGAACTAATTAGGATAAGAAATATGCACAGACGGAATTGGCAAAGATATAGGCAACCTTTCTAACGAATTCGATTAGAGTACTTCAACAAATTATTAAAAAAAAATATATTCCAAATATTCGAAACAATGAATGGAATAATAAATTAAAAATTTTAGATAAATCTTCCAAACCCTTCTGTAATATAATAAAAATAGTAAAAAAAACATATGAGAAGGCTACAATCCACTTTGTGGATCATTAAAATTAGTATCCCTTAAATGTGGATTTTATGGCAAAGATATATTAAAATTTAAATTGTCGCAACATATTGTTCAGACAGTTTATCAATATCTTGTATGTTCGATCAAAAACAACATTTTTCTGCAGCATACGGTATGGCTATGGTATAACAAATGGTTTTTTTTATGAAAACGCGTGGGTTGAAATGATATATTGAAGAAATATTTATATTATCATAACAGTTTACACGATCGTCTGTTCACCTGTCGATATAAAAGTGCAAGCGCCGCAATTCATTCCTACACGCGCATCCGTTATGTGCCGCATAATCATTGAGATCACATTACATGCTCCAGGGGCGAGTGTACGACGATGGGCCTGCGTGGGAACCAAGGCCAAGGAAGTTTAGGAGTTAGGTAAAATAATAATTGTAGTCAGTGGAAGTTGGCGAGTAATAAAGAGAAGACTTATTATAACGTAAATTGTACTTTTATTTAATAACCCAGTGGTGCGCGAATCAAAGATTCGCGCGGGATTAATTTTTTAATTTTATAAGGACTAAGTTCCTTTACTGGCGCCCGAGCAGGGACCTGACTTAAAGGATATCAAGACAGAGTCAGTGTCCGGTAAAAAAGCAAATACGCATTAAGAATTAAAGTGAAATAATAGTGCAATAAGTTTAAATCTGTGAAAAGCGAAATGCTATGAACAGAAAAGCAATAAGTGTAAATCTGTGAAAAACGAAGTGCTAAGAACACCGAAAAGCAATAAGTGTAAATTTATGCAAGCGAAATGCTATGAACTAAAAATAAAAAAAAAAAACAAAAAAAAGGAAAAAACAATAAGTGAAAATCTGCGAAAAGCTAAAACTACAATAAATTTCCCGAGGAGAATTGGAAAAGGCAGCTGCCTACATTGAAGGAAGAAATACCGTCGCAGAATCCAAACAAGGAGCAAATTGGAGATATGCAGAAGATGAAGACGTCACTGACAATTATAGGATTGTAGTAAGATTTAGTCTAAGAAACAATTAAGTGATAACTTAAAAATTATATACTGCTTGAGCAGCTACTATGTACTTACGAGTACTTACCTATTTGATTTAAAAATTATTTGTAACAATTATGCCTAGGGGCCAACTCTCTTGAAAAAAGGGACCGGTTCACTGAGAATTAAATCTAATTATCCGTGTGAAATCACTCGTACCATTTGTAGGTCGCTGCAGAAATACATGCATTAACGACTAAAAAGGCGCATACGAGCTTTCCGTGAGGACAGTGGCTACCCCGAAATTTTAAAACAGAGAGCGCTTAGCAGGCATCAAAACTAAGAAATATACAAATTTATCAAAAAATAAAAAAGAAAAATCCACACTTTAAGGATATAAAAGGGTTAAAAAGAAAAATCTTTATATAAACCCATGTTTAACAAATTTAAAACGAATTAAGAAATTCTGTATTAATCAATTACGAGTTAAACTCTGCCACTACTTGTCTATTTAGTATATAAAAAAATTTATTCACTCGCACTCGCATATCTTAATAAACACCCCTTTATCCACACTCTCAATCGCTTTAAGATTTAAGAATGGATGAGCTTAAGAATTCGGTTACACACCTCACGGGGGCGGTCAACTCCGTCCTCGAACAACTTCGAGGCCTGGAAACACGAATTGGTAGGATGGAGCAATCCAGCTCAAATTAATTCCGTGAACAGCCAGTTGGGAACGATAGGAAATCGTATCCTTGTCCTGGAACATGCAGCTTTGACAGGTATCCCCATTCCCTTAACGGAACAAGTAGAACCACTACAAGGTCCGAAAAATGAACAAGACCTAAAGGACATCTCGAAACTTCCGGATTCCGTCAAGGAACTCCAGACCTTCGATGGAAATCCTATCCACTACGTTTCCTGGGTCCACAGTGTCGAGACTGTGTTGAAGGACTACGAAATAGTTCGTAGTAAGCCCATATACAGGGCAATACTCCAACACATCCGGCAGAAGGTCAGAGGCAAGGCTGACTCTGCCCTGGTATCTTATAATGTGTTCGATGATGATTGGGTGGAGATGAAAAGGGTCCTCTCACTCCACTACGCCGACAAAAGGGACATACGAACATTGGAACATCAGCTTAATCAATTGACCCAAGGTAATACAAAAGTCGACGAATTCTATGCAACTGTAAACCATCAGTTTTCCCTGATTATAAGTAAAATCAGGGCTGAGGTTTACTCCACCGAGACAATGAACGCCTTGGTGGAAACATACAGGAATCGAGCACTAGACGTGTTCATTCGTGGACTAAGTGGGGACCTCTCAAGGCTTCTGATCATCCAAAGGCCGAGAACCCTACCAGAGGCATATTCAGCTTGCCTGGAAATGCAGAACCTGAACTTCAGGACCAACTCGTTGCACGTGAGGGGCCCTAACACGATAACTTCGCCTGTCAACCATAACTTCAGGAATAGTGTAGGGACCCCCGGAAACTTCGACGGTCCACTGGTAGCAAGGAACAACTTTGGTCAAAGGCCATATCCATATGGGAACTCAAGATTCCAACAACAAGGCCCACCTCAGAGGCCAACAGCTCCAAAACCACAGATCAAAATGGAGGTGGATAGTTCCGTTCAGACAAGGAACGTGAATTACATGAATAGGCCCAACAACAGGTTCAAAAGGGAACCGCGGTCCGACAATTACAACCCGCGCAAACAACAGCGATTATACCATTTAGAATCTGTCGGCCCTGACACGCAGGAAGAAGCGGAAGCCGCTATCCTACCCTACGAGGAACCATCGCCGTTTCCAGCGTACCATACTTAGAGTATGTTACGCGGGATGGGGTCATTTTGAATTTTCTAGTGGACACCGGAGCTAATAAGAATTTTATTAGGCCAAATCTAGTTCCGTGTCCTGACCCTGTCCAACATGAATTTTTTGTGAATAGTCCCGGCGGGAAGATTCGCATCGACGGTAAAACAAGTGGGAAGTTCTTTCGTGATCTGGGTTGTGAACTAGAAGTCACATTCTTCATTCTTCCAGGTTTGACTTCGTTTGATGGGATAATTGGTGATGACACGCTCAAGCAGCTAAAAGCGGTCATCGATAGGGAAAAAAATACACTAACTATAATGTCCAATAGGATTATAACCTTAAGGAACCGGGCTTCCAGCGCGGTCAACCACATATTACCCTTGTGCGGAAATATCACAGCACTTGCAAAATCCCGATTGCAAGAGATTTGCAGTAAATTTGATAGTCTTTTTGGTCCAGTGGGCAACGAAATGATAAAAACCAGTGTAAGAGCTGCAATCCGTACCAACACGGATGAACCTATATATTCTAAAAGTTACCCTTACCCAGCTTGCATGAGAAATGAAGTTGAGCGACAGGTTAAGGAGCTCCTGTCGGAAAACTTTATCCGTCCTTCGAACAGCCCATATAATTCACCAATATGGGTTGTTCCTAAGAAGCCGAAACCCAACGGCGAGAAACAATATAGAATGGTGATTGATTATAAGCGTCTAAACGCTGTAACCATTCCTGACACATACCCCATTCCGGATATTAATAGCACTCTTGCCAGTCTCGGAGATGCAAAAATCTTCACAACTCTCGACCTGACCTCAGGATTCCATCAAATATTGATGAACGAGAAAGATATTCAAAAAACTGCCTTCTCAACCATGAATGGGAAGTACGAATATCTGAGACTTCCTTTCGGACTCAAAAATGCTCCCGCTATCTTCCAAAGGATGATAGACGATGTCCTCAAGGAATTAATTGGAAAGGTATGCTATGTGTATATAGACGACATTATCGTTTTTAGCAAATCTGAGGAGGAACACTTGAAACACATCGAAACCGTTTTCTCCAAGTTAAATGAGGCCAAACTTAAAATAAATCTGGAGAAAACCAGCTTCATGGCCACTAGCGTTGAGTTCCTTGGGTATCTAGTTACCCCGGAAGGCATCCTCCCAGACAGGAAGAAGGTTAAGGCCATCGAAGGCATTCTTCCTCCAAAGAACTTAAAAGAACTAAAGAGCTTCCTCGGGTTAACCTCCTATTACAGGAAGTTCATCAAGGACTATGCTAAAATCGCTTAACCCCTTACCAATATAACACGTGGGAATCTTTCGAATGTTAGGGCCAACCAATCTAGAAACGTGCCAGTCTCCCTCGACGACGATGCAATTAGGGCATTTGAAGCTCTAAAGGAGTTACTTACGTCTGCGGATGTCCTGGCCTTTCCCGACTTTGATAAAGGGTTTAATTTGACAACGGACGCCTCTGACTATGCCATCGGTGCCGTACTATCTCAGGGTGAGCATGGTAAGGAACGGCCTGTGGCATACATCTCCCGCTCTTTAAACAAAACAGAAGAGAATTACGCGACTAATGAAAAGGAGATGCTCGCCATAGTCTGGGCTCTCGATAATTTGCGAAATTATCTGTATGGAGCCAGAAAAATCAAAATCTTCACCGACCATCAGCCTTTAACATTTGCCTTGAGCAATAGGAACCACAACGCTAAGCTTAAGCGTTGGAAGGCAAGGATTGAAGAGTACAACTACGAGTTGATTTACACTCCCGGTAAATCAAACTTTGTGGCTGATGCTCTTTCACGACTAGAGGTAGAAATAAACCATTTATCCGGCACCAGTACCGAAACTGCTAGCGAGGCAGAATCCAACTCACCTTCGGATGAGGTCACGGAGACCGCAAGTGGGGGCTCCCGGACGGGTACGGCTGAAGAAGGCCATTGTGAACTCTCTGGTAGCGACACAGAATCCTGCACTGCACATAGTGCCGACCAGGACAGCTCAGACCTCATACCACACGTAGAGGCCCCAATCAATGTCTTCAGGAATCAATTGATTTTTAAGATTGGTATCGACCTGCGTTCACACGAAGAGCCGCACCCCGGCTACCATCGTCATTATATTTCTATAAGCAGGATATGTCGGGAAAATCTTGTGGAAGTGTTGAGGGAGAAACTTAACCCAAGGGTAGTAAACGGTATAAAGATACCGGAAAGGTACCTTGGCCTGTTACAAGACGTTTATTTACAGAATAGCAACTACAGGATACGAATCACCCAGAGAATTGTCGAAGACGTCGCCAATCAAGACCGCAGACACACAATAATAGAAAGAGAACATAGGAGAGCTCATCGCGCTCCTAGAGAAAACAGGGAACAGATCCTGGAAAAATTTTATTTCCCGCAGATGATGTCTCAGGTCAGAAGGTTCGCCGCTTTATGCGAGGTCTGCGGTTTAAACAAATACGACCGACACCCCCTGACCCCTGAACTCCAATCGACACCCTTCCCCAAATATCCATGTGAGATTCTCCACATGGATATCATGGAAATTCAAAATAAGAAATTCCTGACTGTCATCGACAAATTCTCCAAATTTTCGAAGTTCTTCCATATTAAGGAAAAATCATCCATCTATATTAGATCAAAGTTGATCAAAATCTTACACTATTTCACGGTGCCCCAAATCCTTGTCACGGATAATGAAAGAGGGTTCCTTAGCCCGATAGTGTTGAACTTTATTAAAACCCTAGGTGTCAAGCTCTACCTGACCCCTTCCTACCGAAGCGAGGTGAATGGGCAAATAGAAAGGGTCCATTCCACAATATTAGAGATCTACCGGTGTCTCAGGGTTGAAAACCCGGACCTTAAGGTTAAAGAGCTTGTCAACATAGCTGTAGATCGCTATAATAACTCCATACATTCTGTGACTAAACGAAAACCTACCGACGTCTTCTTCAATAGATCCCAGAGGGTGAACTACCAAAATCTTTTAAACATTCGGTCCAAAATCAACAAAGACCTGAGGGGGATCATCAGAAGAAACATCGAAGCTAGGAATTTTAGGTTAAATAGGAAAAGGAATGCGCCTAGGAAGTACTACGAGGGTGAGGTAGTGTATGCGGCCGTGAAAGGTATTAAGGGAAAAAATAAACCACTATACCGAAAAGAAATTGTCGCAAAGGACAATCGTGTTACTATAATGACAACTAGTGGCAAGAGAATTCACAAAACTCACCTTAAAAATATTAAAAAAAATAAAAATAAAAAAAAGAATAAAAAAAAAAAAGAAGAAGGGAAAGGGAAACGAATAAAAAACCTATTCAAAGGTAAAAACTAAAAACCTCTACTTAAAATAAGAAATTTACTTTTAACTTACTATTTAAGTCCAATCCTGTATCTAAAGTAATGAATATAGTAATGAAATTAATGAAAATTATATTGCAGTCTAGCTTTTTTGGTTTCCGTGCAGGCCCTGCACATTTTCGAATACAAGTCACCAATCGTGACCATTAAGGAAGGCAACGCTTGGGTAATAAATGGTTATTTTAAGCTAATCCACGTCATTGACCTAAAGAAATATAACGTGCTCCTCGAACAAACCGAGCAATTGGCCGCGAAGCATGTAGCAGATCAGGAAATGCGACTGATTTTAACCTACCATCTAAACCAGGTAAAGGACCGATTAAAAGAACTAGGCGAACCAAAATCGAGACAGCCTCGATCTATCGACTGGATAGGTAGTGCCTGGAAATGGCTGGCAGGTTCCCCCGATGCAACTGACTGGGACAAACTCTTACAAACGCAAGCAGACATAATTGACAACAACAACGACCAATACAAAATTAACGAACAACTTTTTGAGGCGACTCATGAAGTTATGAACAGGGTTAATAGAATAATCGATGGCTATAACAACGCCGTAGAAGAGGGGGAAGCGGAAAGACTAAGACACGACTTGCTTAACAAAGTACTTATACTGAAAGAAGGGGTAAACGAAGTAATTGGGGCCTGTCAAATGGCCAAGACCGGAATAGTTAATAGCAACATATTAGACTCTGAGGAGATAAACACGATCATCAACGAGCTGGAAACTCTACCCTATCAAAACTTCGTGGAGGCAGTGGAGTATGGCGGCCCTCTGTATATAGCAATGGAACCCTATTGCTGTATGTCCTAGCAATCCCTAAGGTTGGGACCAACATTTTCCATTTGGTAAACGCTCGTGCGGCAATCAAGGACGGGAGACAAATCGACTTGGACTATACGAAACTCTTACTTAATCACGACATGACTTACGGACTCAAGGGTGACTGCTTCAGCATAGGGAACACATCGGTATGCGAAAGTAGCGTCTTGAAGAAACTAGCAGAAGACACATGCCTACCCAGGATCCTTAAGGGCGGCACCGCAGCATGCGACTTCAGAAGCACTAATGAAGAGGTCATCGAACTTATTGGGGAAAATACAATCTTCGTGACGAACTTTAATGGTTCAATTTTAAATAAAAATTCTTCTATTCCTCTAGAAGGTACATATCTCATCCAACTGGACAATGACACGGCAACCATCAAGGACCAGACATACTTCAGCAGGTTCTCTTCAAGTCTACAAGCGCTTCCTGCTGTCCTGGCCAACGTAACCAGCAAAAGGGTTAAGCCTAACCTGGAATTTGTGCACGATATCAGTGTCAAGAACATTGAACACATCAAAACCTTAAAAGGAAACCTTAATTCTTCTATCATTACAGAAATCTTTATCGCCATAGTCATAGTCATCGCCATCTGCCTACTCTGGAAAAAGATCTACGGAAAAGTCAACATCCCGGAGCTCAATTTGTCCTTTCGCCGGAAGCGCATTCCTCGCCCAGCTCAACGCTCAGGTCAACGCCCAGTGGACGTTCAACAACCTACCAGTAATCTGAGCTGTTCCACATGCTCAGCAATAGATCTGCGGGACGCAGATATTTAAAGGGGCGGCAGTTAACACGATCGTCTGTTCACCTGTCGATATAAAAGTGCAAGCGCCGCAATTCATTCCTACACGCGCATCCGTTATGTGCCGCATAATCATTGAGATCACATTACATGGGGCGAGTGTACGACGATGGGCCTGCGTGGGAACCAAGGTCAAGGAAGTTTAGGTGTTAGGTAAAATAATAATTGTAGTCAGTGGAAGTTGGCGAGTAATAAAGAGAAGACTTATTATAACGTAAATTGTACTTTTATTAAATAACCCAGTGGTGCGCGAATCAAAGATTCGCGAAGGATTAATTTTTTAATTTTTTTTTTACTAAGTTCCTTTACTTAACCAATGATTTTGCATCAAAAATATTTTTCGAAATGTTTAAAATTTTAACGAAAAAGTTGGCCTTGCCAAAAGCTTTGTATAGACGAAATATAGACCTTAGGAGTCTCTAGTAATCTTGTTCAGTTTTTTTCAAAATCTATAATGGCTTGGAATACAACTACGTTTTTCTCAAAGGGGCGTTGCAGTGTTCGGATTTCAGAAATTTTTACACTTGTTCTGCTTCGTCGGATAGAGAGTCTGTATACCAAATTTTACAATTCTAGCTCAAAATGTAAGGCCCAAAAATCGGTGACACACAAACGGACGGACGGACGGACGAACAGACAGACATGGCTAAATCGACTCAGCTAGCGATTCTGAGTCGATCCTTATACATTGGGGTATATCTAAAGAAATTATTTCACTATGTTACAAACTTAATGTCAAAACTAATATAGCCCTATGGGATAAGGTATAATAAAACTAAGCAAATACCATTCCTGAAAAGTGGCGCTGATACATCTTTTACAGACACTGAAAAGTCAAATTACTAGCATTAAATTATGCACAAAATCACTAAGTATCTCAGGACATTGAAGATTCGAGTACTAACTTCATTAGTGAAAATTCTCTAAGGGAGTTTAATGCAATAAATATAGAAACACCATCAAATGAATTTGTATCTGAAACCGATTCAAAATATTTTTTTAAATAATTTGCAAATAAGAAAAACTGTTGGAATAGATAATATTATAAATATTTTTCTTAAGAAATTGCCTGTGGAAGGAATACCATTCTTAACATATATTTTCCATACCATGTCTTAAAATGCAATACTTTCCTGATTCGTGGGAACTGGCAAAAGTAGTTCCAACTCCGAAGGCAGATAAGCCTCTGGGAAGTCCAGAAATTACAGGCCAATCAATTTTCTAAGCAGTTTCAGCAAAATATATGAAAAAATTCTCAAAGAGGAAAGTTATAGATGATCAAAAAATATATCCCGATGAGCAGTTTGGGTTCAGACGTAGTCACGGAACATCCCATCAAGTTCTCAGAATGTGTTGTAATATTAAAAAAAAAATCGTGCAATAGGAAAGTCAACTGGGATGCTACTTCTTGATACAGAAAAGGCGTTTGACTTCGACTATGTTTGGCATAGTGGCCTAATATATAAATTATTAGATTTAAAATGTTTCTCCTTTTCTCTGCAGAATTGTCCAAAGTTTTGTAACAGGTCGTAGTTTAAAAGTTAATGTGAATGGTTGTGTTTTAAATTTGGCTAATTTTCATGCTGGTGTATCCCAAGGTTCTCTCCTAGGACCGGTTTTATACAATTTGTATTCCAAGTCTTCCGCAATGTGACGCATAAATATATGCCGACGACACAATAATATTATCGTCGCATGAGTTCGGTCTTAATATAGAGACGAACTCGAAAAATGCGCTTAATATTCTTTAGAGGTACATTTAGAATAGAAAATTAGACTTAATGCCGATAAAATTCAAGCCATCTTTTTCACTCGAATAAGAAAACCTTTGTTTTCTACCGGCTAACAAGTTAGTTGTCAATGGTTATCCTCAGTAGTTCGAGGGTGGACTTTTCTACTAAATTAGCTTCCTAGCCCAAAGAAACAGCGGTTGGCAAGAGTAATTCTTGGTTTAATATCTGACGAAATGTTGATGTCCGAGTTAATAGCGGAACCGAGGAAGACAAAGTCCCATATTACCTCAAAGTTATATCTGTCAAAGGTGACGTTATGCCCGCTTCATCGACGTTGTGTGTCTTTTTGCTTTTCTAAACCCATTAGCCGACAGATAGTCGCAGCCAATAACGAAGCCTACAAGACTAAGCCGCAGATGAAGACGAGTGCTGCCATACAGAGGCAAAGAAGTAGGGAAAATGCCGGATTTTCAGAAAGAAGAAGAATGAGCAAGAAAAGCGCGCTATCGAGTATATAGAGAGGTGCCCCTCAAGGAACGATATTCGCAAGGTTAACCAATGTGTAAAACGTCGTAAAACGTAGAACCAAAGTGCCGCGCAGAAGGTCTGGGTTCGATTGCCAGCCGTAGTAACACCCAAAATGATTTTTCACTGGTCCTCCTCTCGTGATGATCTGACATGTCATCCGAGTAGTATCAATTGTCAAGAAAAGCATATCTCAAATTCGCCGTTCGGAGTCGGAATAAAACAGGAGGTCCCGCCATCGTGCAAGAAGTACACAAGCACTCATGAATGCTTGTGAGAAAGCTCGGCCCTGGGTACTAATGAGCCTGTTGCGCCAAAGGTTTGTATTTTTTTTTGTAAAACGCCAACGCCCACGATAAAACGCTCGAACAGAATCCTGTCGATATGAACAAGGAAATATCGTAGTTGAGACATAATCTACGCTGAGGATATGGAAAAACCACTTCTGCAGAATGTCTAACGGCGATAATGAACAACATTCCGCTGCCAAGCAGAACGACCTGAGTTGTGTTAGGCGTGTACTGTCAACAACCGATGAAATCTTTACAAGTTTGGGAAAAGAGCGATAAGGAAAAAACAGACGTTTTAGCCGCAAATCTTGAGAACAAATTTAAACCCTTTGATGGTCCAGAAAACACGAATTTATTCGAGACTACAACCGATAATTATAATATAGATATGCAAGTATTGCCGAGCTTAAACGGCTTATAACCTGATTGCAGGAGAACTTCTTAAAATGTTGCCTCGGAATACGTTAACTAAACTCCTCTACATAGTAAATGCAGCAATTTGATTAGAGTACATACCAAGTACTCTAGAAATATTGGCAGGAGTACCCCAAGGAAGCGTCCTTGGACCACTCTTTTACCTCCTATTCACACGTATGATATCAGCAAACAAACGATACAATAGTTGCCGCGTTTGCTGACGATAGAGCTATATTAGCAGTTCGCACAACAATAGAGGAAATAAACATGAAATTACTAAATACTGTCAACGAGGTTAATGAATGAACAAATTCCTTGCGGATTTCACTTAACGAGAGTAAATCGATTCATGTAGATTTTTCGTATAAACGGACAAACAATTTGCTAGTATTTCTCAATACGGTTCGAGTCCCTTTTGCAAATGAAGCGAAATATATCGGAATGACACTCGATAAAAATGGAAGTCACATGTAAAAAAGAAATGCGAAAAACTTTAAAATAAATACAGAGTACTGTACTGGTTGCACTGCAAATATTCGAAGCTTAACCTTGGTAATAAGCTACTATTATACAAGCAAGTGCTAAAGCCGGTCTGGACATATGATATACAACTATGGGATTGTACCAGTGAAACGAATCTAAATATTTTACAAACTTTAGAAAACAAAATGCTAAGATCATTCGTCAATGCACAGTGGTTTATAAGGAATGAAGATCTACGCAGAGATCTGGGTATTCCCGCGGTTAAGGATAAAACGAAATTTTGCACGAAAACCATAAAAAACGTTTATTGGGACGCGTTCACATAAAGGTTCTCCAAATTCTTGACGAAACAAGTCTATTGCGGCGTCTTCAAAGAACTAAGCCTTTAGATTTGGCCAGCTATTAACAAACCGCGCTATAAATTGCGGAAAAGGCAGGGAAGTTACCCGCCAAACATTCATTACTCGTGGTAAAAAAAATTGCTAAATAAGTCGCATACTGAGTTGCAATACATATACAAAAAGGGTGGTGGTTTTAGCGAGTTAAAGTCTCACACTATTGGGCACGTGCTCATCGTGTCTATGAAGATTTCCACCAGCCCACGGGAAAAAAAATTAAAAATCTTCACTCTTCGGCAGATGCTGGAAAAAAACCAAAAAAGTCCAAATCGATACCCGCCACCTTTTCATCGTTGTCTGGTTTTGTTATACTGCTCAAACTCGTCAGTCTGTGCGGGATGACGACAGCGACTAGGTAAGGCTGCGTACTGTCATGTGACTTCTTAAATCAGATTCTTGAGAGGATTGTGCAAAACTCTCGACCCAACAACAGATTCACAATTCAGTAATAAAGCCCTCTCTTCATCGCAGTCTTACTCTGCGACCAAATGGACCAAATCAAGAGTATATGAAGAAATCCATTATCGTTTTGAGAGACATGTTCTTCGCTCCAGTTGGCCTTGACGGTTATGAAGACGGTAGTCCAACCAAGAGCTATACCATCTATAGAGCGACATACCCGTAGTCAAAAACTCCGCATTGGACGTCTAAGATGGCTAGGACATGTAGAACGAATGGACACCAATACTCTTCGATTCCTAGAAAGATTTTGGATACTGTAGAGGAAGGCCTCGCTTTGGGTACAAACGAACCTCAATCAACTTGGAGTGCGCAACTGGAGGCAATTAGCTGAAAACAGGGCATTTTCGTAGAGGCGTGTTAGTTAAGGGCCAGATTCATTGCGGCACTGAAGTAAGTATGTAAGTATCATAGAATTAAGGCCGTCTGCTTGTTGCGTTGAAATTTTGGTTTTGGGTGTCCAATTTTCTGTTACTTTATCGCATAAATCACGAAGGGCTCTGCTCTTGAATTGTTTCAGATTGTTTATTGGTTGCAATATGTCTTTTGGAAAGTCGTTCTATTGTTTGCTTGCTCTATAACTCACAAAGTAAAACGTTGTCTTTGTATTTATTAAATGAATTATTAGCTTGTCATCGTGCGATGAACTGCCGCGAAGAAGGTCTGCGTTCAATTTCCAGCCATAGCAACACCTTAATGATTTCTTACTGGCCCTCATCTCCTGATGATCTGACAAATAATTCAAGGAGTATTAATAGTGAAAAGCTTATCTCAACTTAGCCCTTTGGAGTCGTCATAAAAAAAGGGGGTTCCGTCAACTGTAAGGCAGATTGCTAGTTACTGAAAATAGTCTCGACACAGTCCAGTGCAGATTAGTGATTGTTCTCGGGCGAAATTTTTCGCATCTCTGCAGCTGAGCAACAATAGCGTTAATAGGACTGTCAAAGCATTGCAATACCAAATAACTTTTGAAACAAAGGCTCATAAATAACGTCACAAATGACTTTTAAGTCTTTGACATGAATTAATAAAACTTACCACATCTGGCGTCAACTCCTCCGATGTACAAAGCTTCCGGATTAACTCCGATTTTAACAAATCCTTGCAAGTGGGGCGATTCTTCTTCTGAGGTTGAATGCACCACTCTATTAAAGCACGTGCATCCGTGTCCAGAACTCTGCCAAAAGCCTGGGGCTTAATACCGCTGATAACTTTCTGGGAGAGTTGAATCGGCGTGGAGCACTCCCAGTAGGGGAACTCAGATGTTAGCATCTCCAAAATGCACATTCCAAATGCATACACATCGACAGCTTCGTCATAAATTCTATCATAAATCTCGGGTGCCCTAAATCCTTGAGTTCCACATATAGCCATGGGATGTTCAATTTCATTTGCTGCAATTGCTGCACCTAGATCGCCGATTTTAAGATGTGCCTTAGGGCCGGTGACAAAAATGTTCTCGCATTTTATGTCCCGGTGGATAATGGTCGGATTATAAGAATGCAGGTATTGAAGACCACTCAAGATTTGTTGACAAAAATATCCCAACATTTTGGGAGTAATCTTTGGGATCCTTTCTGAATATCTACGAAAGCGAAAAATTGGGTTGAGTAAGGAATCTAATAGAAACACAGTTACCATGGCTTACTCCTTAAGGGTTCCTGATGTCATTAATTCAGTGATCATGACAACGGTTCCTTGCGTACCACCACTGACGTCCCAAAAGGCATAATTTCGAATAATATGTGCATGGCGTAGTTTTGCAAGTAGTTTGGCCTCCCTTCGGAAACTAAACCTTTTAACGACATCAGCAACTTCTGGCTATGGGATATTAAGAATTAAGTTAGTGACGGTTAATATTTTATAAAGCGACTTACCATAAGTTCACACCAGGCCACTGATTTCCCTGTCTTCTTATCATGACCACGAAAAACGGTTTTTTGTGAACCACTCCCAATGACCGTAGGATACTTGATGAATCGCCCACTGGGCGATACAATTATTGAATCCTTGCCGTCACCATCATTAGTTGGTTCGTCTTTCCGATCTGAATAACATAAGTTCATTATTAAAACAAAATGTCGATAGAAGAGTCGTTGTAAATGTGGGAAACTCTGACAACAGGCCACTTCACTACAAATCAGTCTTATTCAGTTCGTGTACTCAGTGATGAATTTGGGCTAAGTAGGCTTTAGGTAAGTACAACTTTGTGGCGGTCAATTAGTAGGGAATGCGGTTATAAGAAACCATAAATTTTCATCTAGCTCTTACATATTAAGTCCGACTTCAAATCTTCCGTGGCGACCTGTGAATGCCTAGCACATTGCCTTAAATAGTACTCAGTCTCTGTTGAAAATCTTAGCGGCAGCAGATGAAAGCGTTGTAAAGAAGCGCACTCACAGTAATGCACATATTCCATTCCAGGAGGCAGCAGAAGAACTTCCAAGATTGAGTCAACGGTCTACGGACAACGAATTACGAGTATGAACCTATGAACCTCTAACATACGCAAGCTGTACACTCCGGATGATACTCAAAAACATTACCGCAATCCAGAATTCACAAACGAAAGGCAAGCGACAGCTGCCACCCAAGGCTACACATATTATTAGGGTGCGTATTCATTGTGGAGAGCCGACTTATGACAATCATAATCAAATATAAGTCGGATAGTGATCGCCTTACTTTTACCTGCATCAAAGCAACGTTTTTTTACATGAGCCTTATATGTGCACACGACCCTACCGATACGACCGAGAACCCTATCAAGGAGGAATTTTATTACCCCTAAGGAGTCCGCAATACGATGCCAAAATCGTAACAGGCTTCCAGCCACTTCCGGAAAGATAACCGTGATATGATGATACTTGCAAGTACCAAAAAGAGATGACAAAAGAAGCACTTGTCAAGGCACTTATCAAACAAAAACACCTGTCTCACGACCTTCTTGGAGAGTGCAGCGTTGCTTTGGACATCGGGTTCTCGTAATATATAATTCGCGGGAAGATTAACGAACCAAGAGAAGTAAAGAGACGAAAATCCTGTGCCAGAAAATAAAAGAGAACACGCAGCCTCCCAGCTCAGGGAAATCGAAAATTTCCTCTATGCGAGGAACATCCGTCATTGGTCATATGGCTAACGAGGACAAGACAAACTATCTGATATCAACAAATAAATTACAGTCAAGGCACAATCTTCGACAAAATGTCAGTGCTGAGCAACGATTTAAAGAGTGCGAGGAAGGCCACATTGAACGAATGATTCCAGCCAAAGTAAAAAATACCCTCGTTAAGAGGATAAAGCGGTCTCGGCTGCCGGAGCGCTTGGGCCGAATAACTGGCAGCAACGTGTCCAGGGTCGAAGAGGATGTAAATCTGCCTTTTCTCAGGCAGACATCCTCAACAGGTCGAGACCACGTAAGTAAGTAAGTAGAACTTTGTAAGGGACAGTAAGACAAACCTATAGAAATTGTCGCCTGGTGTGCAACAGCTTTTAAAATACGACTTTCGATCTTAAGCCACTAATTTAAACAAAAGTGAATTTTGATTTTCATATGACGACATTTTTAAAACGAGATACCAGATATCGGGAACGTCGCAAAGGTTTGTGGGTGTAAATAGAAATTGCAATTCCTTGGAAAGCACAGATTGGACGAAAGATGCTGCAAGTTGAAGATGAAATTTGGTTTTGGTCTGATTCGGGTAGGACGACATGTTCAGATGTGATGATGTAGGTATTCAGTTGTATGACGGTTGCTTTGGCTTAGATTGCCTTTTGAATGTTTCTTGGTTTTATCGTTATTTCGGAGTCTTTGCGAAAGGTGGAGCGTGTAGCCTTGGTTGGATTTTGTTAGGTGCTCACAATGAAGACAGAATATCTTCACATTGGAGAATATCTTCTTGGATATCTAGCGGAACGTATAGACGTGCATTTTTTTGGTATGAATAAAAACAATTCGTGGAAAAGGTTTCGATTTGGTGGAAATATTATTGAGGAAATCGGGTCTGGGTTCGATTCCCATTCGTAGCAACATCAAATGATTTTTCACTGGCCCTCCTCTCGTGATGATCTGACAAATCATCCGAGTAGTATCAATTGTCATGAAAAGCTTATCTCAACTTAGCTGTTCGGATTCAGCATAAAACAGGAAGTTCCGCCATCGTGCAAAGAAGTACACACGCACACATGAATGGTTGTGAGAAGAAAGCTAGGCCCTGGGTACTAACGAGACAGTTGCGCCATAAATTTATTTTTTTATTTATATAACCCTTTTTTTGAGTACAGTTGTTGAGAAAGAGAGAAAGAGAGTAGGAAAAGGATATCGTGAAGGGAGCTAGGACGAGAAAGCAGCAGGAACAGAAGAGCGGAGGAAAAACGAAAAGAAGAATAAAAAAAGATAAGTAGAGTTGTAATAGTGAAACCGATTAGTGCAAAAAAATGTGCAAAATATGCGGTGGTTGTTCCGCGGCCGGAAAATTCCCGAGAATAGACGGGACACGCGACCCCTTTTAAGAATATAATTTTTGTTCGAATTCGGGATAAAATTCACTCGGGGGCCATCTTCGTGGTCCGCCATTTTAATACACTTGATATCAAACCAAAAAAAATCGTGGAAATAAAATGTAATTGGGCGCACCACCCCCGTATGATAACGTGGGGAAAACATTTTCTTTTTTATTTATTTTTTTCATACCATCGGGGTTAAATATTCATTTCGGTTTCTATCAAATTTTGTTACTTTTATTTTTTTTTATTTTCAGGTTTCGTAATTTTCTCGAAAATTACGTGGCGTCCAAAAGTTTCGTGTGACGCGAAACCCGAAACTACCCCGCACGCTGAGTGAACGGAGTTCTCGTAGTCCACCCACGAGAAGTTGCGAATTCTTCGTGTGAGTGATCTGTGTTTGACAGTTCGCTCTCATAGGAAATTTCGTAGCAGAAGGGACTAACGGCGATATATGTACGATTGTCTTTTTGAAATCAAAAACTTAGTTTGGGACCTTGGGAATTCAATTTAATGAAAACAGTGAACGAAACATATCGGCTGTCGTCTGATCACCGAAACCAATCAGCTTCGGTCGCGGTTGATATTTAGATATGGGGACGCTTCGGAACTCCGAGTGTTGTTGGTTATTATAACAGAATGAGATGATGTCAACTGGCTTATAACCGGTATTGTAGGCTTCGGAACTGAGGCTTGGTAAAATAGTTGGAATTCTTAAACCTAGTATTTGCGGTACATCACTGTTGAACACTAATCAAATACACACTTTTTACCAATAGAAATCTGAACAAAATTGTATGTAATTCGGCTTTTATACGCGTTTTGTGATTTAAAAGGTCAGCAGAACATGCTATCCGAGCAGCACAGAGCAACTTCTCAAAAATTACACAAAATGTACAAAAACCGATTTGAATGAATCTCGCAACTTTTGACAAACCTCTTGATTTCTCACAGCCAATCATTTTGAATGCACACTCGTCGAATTTTGCGTACGATATGAACAAACACTCCGTAAATTTCATTATGAGAGTCTTGAAGTCATTCATACATAGTGTGTTTGTTATCACAATAGAGGTAACATTCGTCATCGGAACTAATTGAACGGAGCTTGCGAAAGCTGTAACACGATCCTCACAGTTCGGTTTAATTGCCTTCTGGTTTCTTACAATTGACACGCTCGGGGATTGGTTTTATGGGTAAAGAATTTAACGATCGCCAAGATGTGGAGAAGAAGTTTTCTGTGTATAGAACCATAAGTTAATTAATTTTCATTTTCATAGAAAGATATTTCAATATTTACCGGCATTCGATTGATCACCGCCAACGATAGATGGCGAGGGGGATACAATCCGCCGTGCGTATAGTTTAATACCCTTCCCCATCCCGTGTTCGCGAAAATAGTAACACGGTCCTCTTAGTTCCGTTTAATAACCGTTCCATTAGCGGGGTATGTTGTATGTTATCCAATTGCAGGGTGAAGTATTTCGATGACTAATACAAAGCAAAAATAGGTGACGTAGGAATTAGTAACGAAACGATTGGTGGGCGAACGTCTGGCTCGTAGCAAAGAGTATCATTTTGTAGTCGTTTCAGACGGGGGCGGAATACTGGGATATTAATATCAGTACCACACATAGATATATGTATGTAAGAGATGCGCACTCTATGTACCCCTTTTGTTTATACAACTAAATGTGCTCTCAAAGTTTATGAATATAATTGGACACGAAAGTTTTATATCGGTTTTTAGTGCAGGGGTTGTGTGATCGGATCGCCACTCGGGAGGTGTGGGTTGGAGTCAGCAAAGGGAGTCAGATACTTTTTGTTTTTTTGTATCTTATGTCGGCTAATTAGTAAGACTATGGCGCAATGTCGTCGTAGCTCTCTACTTCGTAGAAAAAGAACCCGCTAAATGGTACAATGCGAGGTTTCATATAGAAGTAGCAGATGGTACATAGCGCAGGTGTCAACACTGAAGGCACTATTTTCAACAGGTCCCTTCAGCTGCTGGGCTATCAGACGATATTGATATTACCGGCCGCTCCCAGCGCGCCGTGATGGAAGCGTTCACGGAGATTGAAGAACAGGCAAAATATGTTGACCTTTAAGTAAATGAGGACAAGACTAAGTACATGCTATCAACAAACAAACAAACATCTGTCCACTGTCGAGGACAAAACGTTACTATTGATAGCAGCAATTTCGAGGTAGTAAAGCAGTTGAACTACCTCGAAGAAAACATAGACTCCACGAATAGCACCATAATGGAGATCTGGCAAAGAATTAGCTTAGGAAACCGTTGCTTCTTCGGTTTAGCGAAACAACTGGGTTCAAAACTTTTAACTCGAAGGACGAAATGTGTGCTCTACAAAAACCTTATCGTGCCAGTTCTGCTTTACGGCGCCGAACGCTGGAAGATAAGCAATAAGGGAGAGCTGATACTGGGCTCCTTCGAGAGATAAATATTTTGGAAGATTTTTGGTCATGTGTGCGAGGGGGGCGAATGGAGGAGAATATCAAACCGCGAAGTCTATGAGCTGTACCAAGATGTGGATGTAGTTCAAAAAGCATAAGCCGTCGACTACATTGGCTCGGCCACATCGAGAGAATGGACAATAAGGCTCCAGCTAAGAGGATCTTCGGATTACAGCCCCAAAGTTCGAGAAGGAAAGGAAGACCGAACTTCCATTTCAAAGACCAAAACCATCGCGGATGCCAGAGCGCTTGATATTCGGTCTCAGGCAGTCCACTACTTGGAAAATTATGAGCAAATATCTTGGCCTAAATCCATATATGCTCCAACTCTTGCAATAATTAAAGCCAGTAGATCATCGATTAACTGGAAGATGAACCAGATTTTGATCATTAAATCATCTTCATCGATGAGGCTCATTTCTGACTTGACGAATATGTTAACAAGCTGAATTGTTGTTTTTGGAGTGAGTACAATCCTAATGAGACATGCCGAAGGCCTTATTGGTTGATTTGTCTATAAATCCAAAACAGATGCCTACATTACCGTAAATGGCAAACGTTACAGTCGATGATTCGTGATTTTTTTATTCCTCATGCGATTGGGAATCATTTGGAGGAGAAATATTTCCAACAAGATGACGCAACATACCATACAGCGCGTGCAACCATGACTTTGTGGAGCAATATATTGCTGACCAAATCATCTCAAAAAATGGACCTGTGAACAGGCCAGTTAATTCGTGCAATTTGATATCTTTGGCGTACTTTTTGTAGGGGTACGTCAAATCTCTATTCTATGCTGATGAACCAGCAACATTTGCTCACTTAGAATCCAACATTCCAAGCACTATTGACGAAATAAGACCGGGTATGATAGACAAAGTTGTGCAGAATTAGACCAACAGGATGGCTTTCATGAGGCGCAGTAACAGAAGCCATATGAGAGAAATTATTTTCAAACATTACACGCAATAAAATTTCTGAGCTATAACTCGTTTAGTGCGTTTCATTTAAACTTCGCTTCTCTGAATTTAATTTTACCATTTCATCAAATTTGGCCCCAGACACCCTGGCGACATCAATAATGGTTGAAAAATTGAAGGGCAGAAAAAATTACGGTGTATGGAAAATTTGGTGCGAAGTCGTATCTTGTAATTAAAGGATTGTGTTGCTGCTGCTGCTGCGGAACGAGAAAAGGATCTGAAAGCGAAATCCGAAATTATTTCTGGAAACCCAAAATGACTTCTACATTGCTGACGCAACAACTGCTAAAAGTGTTTGGGATAACTTAACTGGTGCGTGGTTACGTCGAAGCTTCCAACAATTCAGACAGAAACTCAAATTCCCATAAACTCGCATTTGTAGCAACAAATAATAAAAAATTAATATTACAATATATCATCGGAAATGCAATGTCCACAAATACAATACTATTAAGACGCATTGCAATTCCGCTGAAATAAAAAAAAATAATAAAATACTTAATTTAAGGTTTAATAAAATTGTATTTTTGCAGTTCGTAAGATTCTTCGGCTCAATAAAGACATCAAAAATAATTTAAATGTTTTTCTTAGGTTATTTTATCGTCTAAAGATGATAAAATCGAATCCCCTTCTAAACAAGTGAACTAAATAAAAAAAATTAATATCTAAACATAATAACGGCGATCCTAATTCCTCTTAAGCAGTGAATTGAAAACTCTTTGTCCAAAGACAGTGAAATCAGTTTATTCCTATAAAGAAAGTGAAAAAAATAAAAAAAAAATTATATAGAAATATTATTGTCCAAGGACAATAAAATCAATCAGTTACACAGTGACTTAATTTTTTCCTCCTTTTGAAGAATTTTTTTTTTGTGTGTGTATACAAAAACCTACACAAGTGGAAACAACTAAATTAAAAAATCTTGTAATTGCCAAAAAACAGTGATAAAAAAAACAAAAGTGAGAGATTTCTATCGTTTACTTATAATAAAAGAAATCGAGACAGTGACGACGTTGAAGATATTAAAACAATCAAGATGGCAAACAAAAATAGTGGAATACCAGTCAGCGAGCTCATAAAAGAAGCTGCAAAAATAAAGGAATTCAAGGGAGATGAAAAGTATGACTTATCATCCTTTATTGGTGAAGCGGAGCTGGGAGTATAAGCTCCGCTTATACTTATACCTTTCCCCACCATTAATGGAGTTTGTATACCAGCGATACATATTCAACAAAATCCAGGGGGCAGCTTTAAAGTGCATAAGAACATTGGGACCCAATGCAACGTGGAAAAATATCAAAAACGAGTTAAAGAAGAATTTCGGTGTAAGGGACACTTACCATAAATTACACCAACTTGCAATTACATGCAAGTCAACATCGGTAAGTGCATCTATTTTGTAATATATATATATTATAATAATAATTTAAGAAATATTTTAGATAAGTTAAATGCTAAGTATGAATATGATGATACAAAACCTAGTGAATTTGCTCCCGATCATCCCCTGAGTTATGCAAGTAGGACTCTTAACAACCACGAAAAAAAAACATTCCACAACGGAAAAGGAGCTTCTTAGCAGCGTTTGGGCCGTGAAATATTTTCGCCCATATATTTATGGTAGAACTTTTTATCTTCTTACAGGTGACCAGCCTCTCAAATGGCTCCAAACCAATCATAAGGGCGAAGATATTAACCAAAGGTTACAGCGTTGGTTACTTAGACGTGGAGAGTATGATATAAATATTGAATATTACAAAGGGTCAGAAAACAAAGTAGCAGATTTTTTGTCGAGAATAAATTCAGAAACAGGGGAAATAAATGCTTAAGATACAGAACAAGATATTGATAGCACAAGTACAGTTAAGCGGATGAAGAAATCCTTGGTCGATTTGAAAGTAAAATTATTCGATAAATCTTCGGTCCCGTTTGCGTTCACGGGCTATGGAGACGAAGATTCAACCAAGAAGTAAACGAGCTGTACAGCGACATGCCCCTGCTCAAAAAACTCCGCATTGGACGATTAAGATGGCTAGGACATTTAGAACGAATGACACATATACTCCGGCTCGCAGAGTCTTCGATTCATAGCCATACGTCGGACGCAGTAGAGGAAGGCCTCGCCTTAAGTGGCGAGGTCCGACGATATTTATTCTCCGAGGACAATCGTGTGTCCTAGTGAATAGTGAATATAATAGTGAAACATGTAGCGGGTGATTATTTATGAGTTACGTTTTTCAGGTTAGCAGCACTTGTGAGTAATGACGTCCAAATGTCATCTGTCAAAGTAAAAAGTTTTCAGTATGCCCTGCCATTCAATCATGGAAAGACTTAAAAACGAGCAACGATTGTGCACTGTTTGTTACGATCATATTACGGGTCATAATCGACCTGGTATTCAACAATTTGTGCTGTTATCATAAAATTTCGTACCAAATTTACTTTGTGGGACATTAAACCATCGACTCGCATGCGTACAGTGCATACCGATGAGAATATAGCAGTCGTAGCGTCCAATGCTAATGAAGATCGTGAAATGTCAATTCGTCGCAGTTCTCAGCATTTGTTACACAACCACATGGAAAATGGTACGTGTCGGTTTGGGTTTGAAATCCAATAAAATTCAACTTGTGCAAGAATTGAAGCCGAATGGAGTACCACAACGTTTGATTTTTGGTGAACTGGTCTTAGAACAGCTCAATGAAAATCCACTGTTTTATCGAAAAATTGTGTTTTCAAACACGACCGAGGAAGAAACGTTACTATCAACGGCGACCGATGTCGAGCCATGATACGCGACTTTTTTTTACCCCATTTGACTGAGTTGAACTACCTCTCGAAATGGCTTTGTGAGTTGGGTTATGTAAAGTCGTTAGTCTAAGTAGACAAGCCTAACACGATTGAAGCCTTACAGGACAACATAACATAACATAAAATTGGACCTTCCGAATGGACCATTAGAAACGGAGCCGCGAACAATATTTACATGAAGTTTTCTTTAAAACGTAAACGGCAAATGCTTATTTATCGATTACAATATTCTTCTTCTTCTTTCTTTATTCCATTTAAAAAAAACCTGCGCTTGAAAAATCACTATGTTCTGCTTCGTCGAAAAGAGAGTCCAAATAGCAAATCGGTGACGCAGATTTTGTTTCTCTATGGATGTTGCAAACTAAGTATTAAAACTTGTACACCCATGTAGGATAGCCAACAAAAATGGCATTTCAAACGAAACTAAACGCACTTTTAGGAGATGGGACTTAAACGTAAACAAAACACACAAAATTTACAAAACCCGGTATAATGGAAATCCGCATGTTTTAACAAACCTGCTAATTCAAAACGGCCAAACATTTTATAAACCGCACTCGACAACGGTTACGACGGATCTGAACAAACACCCGTTAAGTTTCACAATGAGAGGCATGATGTCATACACACATAGTGAAACTGTTATCACGAAAGAATGAAAATGATCCTCTTAGTTCCATTAAATTGCCATTTGGTTTCCCACACTGGGCGCGCACTGGGAGGAGAATCTATCTGTGTGAAGTTGGATATGTAGATATTTTTGTTTATTTATATTTCAATATTCGATATATGGATATCAATTTCGATGATTTGAGGAAATATGTCAAGACTTATATGATATATACGATATCAGTAAGAATAACACAATTAAATCAAGGAAGTTATAAAGTTTATTTACAAAATGCGGAGAAATCTGGGAATATGTTTCGCGCTTTGTAACGGGTGATCCAAGTAGAGATACTTTTTTCACAGATGACGTGTGAGTCGTGTCATGCTGTCATGTTATTTTTGTTTAGTATTGTTTGGCATTTCATAATGGAAAGACTTACGCGTAAACAACGTTTAAAAATTGTTCAACTTTATTATGAAAATTAACGTTCTGTGAGGAATGTGTTTCGTGCACTTCGCTCAACTTATGGTCAACATAATCGGCCTACTGAGCATTATTTTCATAGATTTGAGTTTTATTTTTAATAATGCTAAATGTTTTGTGTCGAGTGTGTATAGATGAGTTTTGTAATAGTTTTAAATTATATTTAATGAAATTAGTTATTTAGCTTAAGTTTTCTTTTTTGTTTGTAAGGCGTTGGGTTCCGCATGTGATCCAAAGGGGAGAGGGTGTTTCGCCGCGTTTTCGTGGGTGCAAAGATTGTGTGGTGCACCGGTATTCTTCGTAGGTTATTAGGATTTTGGTGATTTCTTGCGTTCCACCTACGGGTTTTTCGGTTTGTTTACGTTTTCGCGATCTCGTGCGTGGGGATGGCTGTGCTTGACAATATTTTTGTGTTTTTTCGATATTTTGTACGCGCCTGTAGAACGTCAAATCAAAATTGATTTGTTTATATACAGTGGTGGATATCAAATTAGCACACCTAGTTTTTTTTTTAAATATATTTGATAATAGTAAGAAAAACAGTATTAAGTTTGAAAATAGAATTTTTTTTTTAATTTTTATTAATAAATTCACTTTTTGAATATTTTTTGATTTCAGCAATTTCTGTTAGAAATAAAAATTAATAAAAAAAATTGTTATGAATTTCCACATTTTTGCTTGGACATATAATTAGCACATAAGACGAAACTACCAATTTTACCTGTAATTCTTGGGAATTAAGCTAATATTTAGTTGGAAATCCTTTATTTGCTATAACAGCTTGACATCGCCTCGGCAAACTTTCAACTAATTTCCTGCAGCGTTCAATTGTTGTTGAATACCAAGCACTTTTGATATTTTCCCATAATTCACTTAAGTTTTTAGGATTTCTACCTTCAATTTGGCGTTCAATGTCGTTCCACAGGTTCTCAATCGGGTTGAGATCGGGAGACTGAGCTGGCCATTTCAAAACATTTACTGTATTGCTTTCTAAGCACGATTTTACCAATCGGGAAGTATGTTTGGGATCGTTGTCGTGCATAAAACACCACATAAGAGGCAAATTGTCATCAGCGTAAGGAATCATATGGTCTTCTATGATGCCCTTGTAAACGTGTTGATCCATTCTGGTATCAATTTTAACAATAGGCCCCACACCGTGCCAAGAAAAGGCTCCCCACACCATTACATTTCCTCCTCCGTGTTTAATTGTTTTTAGTGTGTATTTTGGGTTGTATTGTTGATTCGGAGGACGCCACACATATTTTTTTCCATCCGACCCGAATCTACAGAACTTCGACTCGTCACTCCAGAGCATATTTTTCCAAAACTGCATGGGTTTGCGCAGATGTTCCTTGGCAAACTCCATTCTACACTTCACATTTTTTATTGAAACAAACGGTTTTTTTTGGGCTATGCAGCCTCTTAAATTATTTTCATTTAACCGCCGTCTGATTGTTCGAGAAGACACAGAGATACCGTATTGTGACTCAACGTCGTACTTAATCTGCTTAGATGTCTTGAAGGAGTCTACAGCCGAAGATCTGCGTATTAATTTGTCTTCTCTGGTGGTGGTTTTTCTTGCACGGGGAGCTCTTGCAACGTTTCTTGCAGTTCCAAATGTCTCAAAATAGCGAATTGCATTGTAAATAAGCTTTCTGGAACAGCCTATTAATTTTGCTATTTCTGAAACCGTTTTTCCTTGTGATTTCAGCTCAATAATCAGAGTTCTTTTATCCGTAGTGCAGTGTAGTCCTTTTCCCATGTCTAAGGCATTAGTTTGATAAAAAAATGTATTTCGTAAGTAATTAAATACTTACCTTACGAATTCAAGGTCCAAATGAAAAAAAATAATTGAAAATGTTTACTTAATTCAAGTGTGCTAATTATATGACCAGGCTTTAGCAATGATACTTCACGACGATTCGCTTTACCATTAGTATTATATTACAAATCATAGTAATTGTAACGGATCTATTTTCTCTAATTGCCACATGTTACATCAAACTAGAAATGCCGTTACTTTAAGATAAGAGATGGAGTTTGTATGCAATTAAACACACGTGGTAGAAAGTGTGCTATTTATGTGTTCACCACGGTACATTGTGTCGAATAAAATATTTGTGCAAAAGTTATTTGAGTGAAATTATTATATGTCATCAATATTTTAGTGTGCAATAGTTATTCTCGAATAAACATAGATATGTAGATACAAAAGTATTATCATTTTGTGTTGATAATTTATAGGTTATTTGTTGACATCTGTATGTAAATTTGTGTTGATAATAAGTTTTGCATCGAATCGTATCTAATTGTTTGTGTTGCTTATGAAAATTTGTGTTAAGTATTATGTTGTCCATATATTTCGAGTTTTAGAGCTTAAGCATTTATGTCGACTATAAATAGGTTATATAAAGATTTTTTTGTAGAAAACTTATTCCTGGTTTTCTATTATTTTGATTTCATATCATAGTTGTATATTCGCTGTTTGTGTTTGAAGCAAAGATTATAAAACCATACGGATGACGACGTCATACAAGAAAATCATTCTACGGCCATATAATTTCGATGTCGTTTCTCATGTGTGTACGTGCATACCCACCCGCCCCGTACCGTGAAGCTGGTGAGCGAAAGTTTATGTTTTTTGTTCTCAATGCGTCATCTGTATGGCATTTAAATCTTTGGTTTGATGGCAGGTTATAAATCCTTGTGATAGGTATCTTCATTTTTCCCTATTTTGTTTTCCACGTTACCACGCGGATTCAATCGTCTTCTCCTGGATATGTTTGTTCGATCCTAGCTAGAATCCACTGTGATGGTGGAAGTCGTTCATCTTTTACGAGAACTAAGTCGCCGCTGTGTAGGGGCTCGGTTATTTTCTTCCAATGTGGGCATTGCTACAACCGTGAGAGATATTCGCAGCTCTACTTTCTCCAAAAAGAGTCCACCATCATTTGAATCTGCTTCCACCGATCGAGGTAATTAATTTTTGATGGTAATGTGTCTTCCTGCAGCACATTGTAGAATTATTCTCCGATCAAAAAGTGGCTTGGTGTGATAATATCGAAGTCTTCCCGATTGTCTGATTGTGGGCACAAAAGTCGTACGTTCAGACACGTTTTTATTTGTGCTAGAAGGATGGTGAGTTCATCGAATGTGAACCTTTCATATCCCACAATCCCTTTTAGATGGAACAGATTTCACCCCGGCTTCCTAAAAACCTGAGGGGAAGCGGGGGAATGAAATTCCATTTGGTTCCCAAAATGCAAGATTTTTGCAACTTCGATCCAATCGTGTTTTGCGTGTTTGAACATTTTATTTAGTTCGTTGTTTGCTCCCACAAAATTTGTGCCACAGTCGCTGTAGATATCAGAACATAAACTTCTTCATGCTGTGAAACGTCGATAAGCAGCTTCAAGTGGCTGCGAAGTGAGGTCAAAAATTAGCTTGATGTGGATGGCTTTTGTGGCCAAACGTATGAACAAGGCGCAGTATCCTTTGAAGGTTGTTGTAGTTCTTTCCTTCCAGGTTTTCACTTCAATGGGTCCAGCGTAATCAACACCAGTATTTAAGAATGGCCTGGCTTTTCTGACTCTTGACGCAGTTAAATTTCAAATAAGCTGCTGCATTGCTGCAAGAACATGCCTATAACAGACAACGCTGCGGTGAATCCATTTATTAACGCTTTGATTTATGTGTGGAATCCAGAATGTTCTGCGAATATGGATTACCATTTGCTGAAATCCGCCGTGATAAGTTTCGTCATGAGCATGTCTTATGACAAGTTCAGTAAAATGGTGATTTGACCTAATGATTATGAGATGTTGCGGATTATAACTTAATATAGAATTCTGTCGATAAAAGCATTGAGACTTTGTAGTGACTTACCAATTGTTTTTTCGTTTCTTGTATTCTTTCTGTTCCAGTCAAATTCTCTGATATCCCGTAGCATTTTGTATATAGTGTCGTTGATTAAACTCATGCCTTCGTCATTTAAGTTGATTATTGCGCAATGTTTTTTCATCGAGCCACCTTAAAATCGCATCGACCGCGTAGATATGCAGGTCCCTTCCACCATAATCTAGCGTATACAATTTGGATGGCATCACTCCTTGAGAAGCTAGCTTCGCTGGATTATGATGAGTTGATACCCGCTTTCACACACTACAGCTATTTAGACGCTGGATTTCGGATAAGTAGGAGCTCGAATCCATGATAGGGTAGTTGTTAAATCTTTCCAGGCATATGTCTTGACAGACGTTATTTCGAGGACATCAACAGAATATTTTTGGATCTAAGCTACCATGACAGCTCCACATAAATCAAGCCATGGAAGACTCGCCGTCTTTAGTGGTGTTACTTTGGTTTTTATAAATCACTGGATGTTGTTGTTTTCATCCAAAGCTCGAACATATACTACTGCCCCGTACGCTTTCATAGATGCGTAACTGAACCCGTGAACATCTATAGACCTAATAGACGCTTGCGTGTTAATCCACCGAGGTATCTGAATGCGTTCAATCCTTAAGAGTTCTTGGGAAAATGTTGTCCACTCGTCCAATATTTCAGCTGGAATGGGTTGATCCCAAAAAAGCCCTTTCCACCACAACTCTTGCATCATAATTTTGGCTTTTATTATGCGGGGTGAAATCCATCCAAGTGGATCAAACAACTTGGCGGTCGACCAGAGCATATTCCTTGTCGTGACGTTTTGGACATCCATTTGGAAGTACTGAAATTAGAGAGACTGAGGAGGGAAACTATTTAATGCCCACGGTTTTGATATGTTCGATGGACCCAAGTGGAAGCTCAAATCCTATCTCTCTTTCGCTTTCAGAAATGCCATTCAAAAATTCTACTGTGTTGTTTGTCCACTTGTCTACGGAGTTTAAAGCCAGCGGTTACAATTCAAGAGCCTCATCTCGAATCTTCCTAGTGTCTTCGGCGGTATCTGCACCGCTAATCATGTCGTCCACATAACTGCCTTCTACCTGCCCTTGCTCGTATTGGAAAGCGATGACTTTCGTCTGCTGCCACTTGATAACGTAGCCTTATCGCTATACAGGGAGCGCCTGCAGAAACAGTTTACAGATACCTGTCGGTACATCTTTTCGATGTCGGCTGTCAACGTGTAGCGATGTTTTCTCCATCTAATTATGATATCGCTTATGGTGCGCTGTAATTTGGGACCTACATGTAAATGGTCATTTAGAGAGGAACCATTTGACGACTTGCGACAGCATCAAAGGCAACTCTCAACTTTGTTGTAGAGCTTGTTTCTTTCAAGACTGCATGGTTTGGCAGGTAGTAGTGTTTGGGTGTTCTCAGTAACTCGCCTCCGAAATCCAATTCCTCCACGTGGTTAAGTGTTAAATGCTCATTTATACATTTAATATTCCGCCTTTAGTCTTTCATTGTAGTAAATCGCTTCTCCAAATGCTCCAGACGTCGAAGTGCACATTCCTTGCTGGATCCCAATGCTGGAAAACGTCCCTCTTTGAATGGCAGTTTGACTTCGTAACGCCCGTTTTCCCTACGGATTGTCGATTTGGAAGATTCGGCTAAACATGCGATGTTTTCTTTTGAATCGCGAAGTTGGAACGGAATCTCTTCGATTTCCCAAAACCAACGCATTTTTGAATCTAAATCTACCAGTTGTATAAAGCCAATAAAGCGGTCTTGAGCTTCAACTGGAATACTCCCAAAGACCATCCAGCCGAATTGAGTTTTCTGTGCCACCGGAAAAATTGATTCTTGACTTCGCATTATCTATGGAAGGATAATATCAGCGTAGATTTTGCTTCCAAACACCAGATCTGTTGGTACCAACTGCGAGGTTTCATACGATGGGCCGGAAGAAGCCCAGTCAGCGACTTTAAAAACAGATGCTTTCTTAGCACCTGCGGATGTTGAATGCTTTGAGGCAAGTGTTACATAGACATAACATTGGATTTCGCCTCTGCTGAACATCCCCAACCCTGATGCCTCAACAGAAGTTCTGTATTTCTTAAGTTTTTAAAGTTGGGCTGTAGATTGTGTTATAAGGGATGCTTCAGATCCAGAGTCGATTAAGGCACGTAAGCTGTGCAACCTACCATCATCTGATCGTACTCTTACAACTGCTGTAGATAGTAATACCTGAGTGTTTTGGTATACCTGGGCTGTTAGATGGACAGACTAACGGGCTTTCTAACTGCATAAAAAAAAATTAACTTTGCCCTCCTTGAGGGCTGTAGGACGTGAAAAGCGTTTTACAACTTTTAAATAAACACCAAAATTAAGGGACGATTGTCCTCTAACGGTGCTATTTTTGGGAGTAAATATCTGAAATTGTGCCGTTAGATGGGCAGACTAACGGGCTTTCTAACTGCATGTGGACATGCCGATGCATTCCTACTAGTTGTGGCTTCCTCGCTAAACGAATGGAAAGTAGGTGCATTGACATTAACAGAACCCTGCAACGCTTGCATATTAGCTGGAATATGCTGTTGATGTGTCTGCATATAAATATTCACTGAATGTCTTTACTGTGCCTTTCTGAGCGTGTGATGCCTTTGACCATAATAGAAGCAGCTCTTAACACTAGGATATTCACGTGATGAATGACTCTATGCGAGTCAGGTGTCACAAACTTTCATTTGGCGGAGTTTTTGAAGACGCTGTGATGTATCCATGCTACGAAAACGTTTACATTTCCTAAGAGAGTGCTGACCTTGGTAACACACCTTGCATTGAAAGCTTTGATTTTCCTGCGTGTTGGTATGATACACTTTCTTCACTTCGGACTTCGTCCAGCGCTTCGGATACGGTTTATTTTCTTGCTGGGCAACTACTTCAAGTGTTCTAAACCTCGTCTCCAGAAAATCATTAAATTGCATCATGGTTGGCAACTCTCTTGAACTACCAAGGCGCACTTCAAAAGGAATTTGCGTAAAAGATAGCAGCTTTTGAAACAAAAGATAAATCAAGATGTCGTCCCACTTGTCAAGAGGTAAGCCCGAATTCGCCAAAGCATGAACACATTCCTGTGAAGAGTCCAATAAATTTTTAAAACCATTTGCAGATTTATTCATCAAAGACTGTTGGCTGAGCAAAAGCTTAAGCTGCGCATTAAACAATGTACGTTTGTGGTCATAGAGAGCTTTCAGTAATTCCCAAGCTTTATCATAATTGCCAGCATCGAGAGACAAGTGATTCAAAAGGCGTTCAGCTTCTCCAGAAACATTGGATTTCAGATAATGGAGCTTTTGTATTTCGCTCAACTAGTCGTAACTGTGAATCAGTTAATTAAAGTGATCGTGGAATGATCGCCCTGAAGTATATGAACCAGAAAAGGTTGGTGGTTCGATACAAGGATGACGTAATGGCTTACTAGATGCAGTACATGTACCATCGGTAGAACACGACGAAGCACTAGGATTGTCAGTAGTGCTCATTTTTGATGATCGTTTTCACAACCAAATTACAAAATTCCCAAACAGTTCCTAATTCTAGACTCGTCTACCTTATACCCATGAACCTTGACAGTTGTTGTCAGTGACAGTTGTCGAATGTGGAAAGGATGATAGCCGGTGTAGTTATTGTTGTTTGCTTTTATTTTGAATTTTGTTTTAACTTAACTTCTTTTCATTCAATTCCAGTGGGGTATTTTGTTTTACAACCATGCGGATGATAACAGTGCCTCGTTGTTAGATATTGTTGGTGTACAGTCAGGTACGAACAGACATACATATCCACAAACTAATTTACAACAATCTTCACAGGTGGAAAAACAAACGAGCTTCATTTTTACACTAGTAAGTTTGTTTCTATGGCTTTTCATTGATAGGGTAGTTACCAACGTGTTTTTATTTTTAGATAACGACCGCTTCATTTATAAAAAGCAGCAGCTCAACGTTTCAACTTGAAGGCGAAGAAGACAAGATCGTAGATCTCAAAATCTTGTCATTGACGTTGAGTTTCGCAGGTAACATGCGAGCCCTCGTTTTTAAGCCCCGGACTGGGCTCCTTCCGTCCCAGAATATTAAAAGTAGATTTGCTACTTGGAAGTGACATTTACGCCGAAATTATCCTGGCAGAAGTCATTCGGAGTAATGCGTGCTTAGTACTAGTAGCACAAAAAACGCAGTTGGTATGGATTATTTTGGGTAAAGTACCATTTGTGGAGCCAGGTTCAATACGTCCTTTTTTGAACCAAGTGTATCTGAATACAACGATGAAGACAAGGTATTGGGGATGGTCGAAAAGGAAAAAGTTAGTCTGGAACAGGGAGATGAAGTCACCCCAATTCCGGTGGCTGAAAAAAAGTCTGTTAGTATCCCTACCAATTGTGTCAATAACACTGCCGGCTGCATGTATTGAGGCAGTTCAACAAGCGCAACAAGAACACCCAGCCGCCGAACCGCCAAATGATAAGGATAAACCACCAACATTGGAGTCTGTAATCAAAATTATAAATACTGAAGAACTGGAGAGCGTCACGGGCTCATTGATAGATATGAAGCTCCTATATTGTGACTCAAGGTATTGGGTATTGGTGTCAATACTCACTTATATAAGAAGATATATGCCCGAACTACTAGTAAGGAAGTGTAGAGCAATGACGCTGGGCCAGACGTTGCGAGAGTGAAAATTTTAGGTGATGGATGGGTCTCTTCTTGTTTGGCGGTCGTCACGAGCAGACCTAAAGATTACCTTACATGTGCGATCTAAGTAAAATGACGGATCTACTTACGGACTTATAGTAGTTTTATCTTTTATGCTGGGCTCGATTTTATTTTATTTCTTCACTTTGACGCAATGAGGAGGAGGTATTGGGGATGCTCAAAAAGGAAAAAGTTAGTCTGGAACAGGGAGATGAAGTCACCCTAATTCCGGTGGCTGAAAAAAGTCTGTCAGTATCCCTGCCAATTGTTTCAATAACATTGCCGGCTGCATGTATTGAGGCAGTCCAACAAGCGCAACAAGAACAACCTGCCGATGAACCGCTAAATTATGAGGATAAACCAACATTGGAGTCTGTAATCAAAATTATAAATACTGAAGTACTGGAGAGCGAATCTTTATCTGGGGGAATGTTCAAAAAGCAAACGCGATGACTAGCCAAACGGCGTCCAGCCAAAAGGAGACCCGCTAAAAAATCACCGAATGTTGCTACCGATTAAAGGATCTTCAGAAAAATCAAAATCAAAACGCCTTTTAATTCATTGACAGATTTGAAGCTCCTATATTGTGACTCAAGAGTAAATAGGTAGTGTGGCAGTAGGGATAAATTATTCTTTGTTTCAATACTCACTGAACTATAAAGATATTCGCCCAAACTATATATGTCTTTTTTTATCGACCAAGAGACGAACCTAAGCTTGTCGCTTACAATGGAGTCTGAACTTGCTTACAATATCAGCCACCACGCCAAAACTCGCCAAAAGCAAAGCCCAAGTTATGTTCGATCGGTTTATCGAACGTTATAATATTAATTAAATATTACAAATCCAACTTAATTTAGACCTTTTTTTATTTTTTGTATACTTATAACAATAGCTTAATTAATGTGGGTCAGCATTCGGTCAACATCCGAGTCAGACTGGTCTCTCGCTCACTAGTTGTTCACCGATCGTCCACTTGTTTTTACATCTTGTTCTTGTTGTAACGATGCGTTGCTTGGAAAACAATATCGATTGTTGTTGCTATGCTCATAGCATGTTGGGTTGGCTTTGTTTACAATTTGTTTCGCATTATTTACCGATGATGGCATGTGTTAAGATGATACATGGTATCATTGTTGTTGTTGGCAAATACAGTGATCATGGGCTCATAGAATATGGTAATCAACTCAGCAGTTAAGCCGACTACGATAGTTGCTACCTGATGTGCTTGTTACCATGGACGATAAGTAACATGTAACTCGCGCTTATCGTCGCTCCGTATGCCCATGGTTTGTGATGCACTATCACGTGTCTGAGTTCTTGTTTTTTAAACAGACACTAATACTCCGGCTCGCAGAGTCTTCGATTCACAGCCAGACGTCGGACGCAGTAGAGGAAGACCTCGCCTTAAGTGGCGCGAGTTACGATATTACCAATGCTTTACACGTCATCATACTTAACCACCAGCTATTTGTCAACAACAAGCAACCATCACCGCATAGCAACGAGATGCAAACGGCTTGTAAACATCCTAACGATCCTCTTTGGTTGGCAACAGCAGCTTAAATATGTACCAACGCTGTACTATAGATGGTATCGCACCAGCCTTATCATAAACGATCTCCACATGCAGAAATCATGGTTTATGCTGATAAACCAAAACAACGGAACATGTTTATGCTTCTCTTTATCATTAGCTCTCTTTTTAAAATTATGTTAGAATATAAGTTAGTCTTAAGCGAACTCAGAGTAAAGACAGTCGTGATCAACAAATAAATTGTTGTCGTTTCATTTTTTATCGTTTCCTGAAGAAACCGTAACTGGCGCAGTCGATAGGATAATTAAGCCCAGCATTTAAAAAAAAAAGTGAAATACTAAATAAGTAGCTTTATATTAGTGCTGTGAACTTAATTTGATTGCACACTTCAAACGAATATTGAAGTGGTGGGTATTAACTCTTTAGCAAAACGAGCTTATTGGAAAAAACAATAATAAACTGTGAGCCGAGTGAATATTTTTTTTTTCCCGATATTGGACGAACGCCTAAAAGTGCAAAAACAATTTAACAAAAAATCTACCAATGTATGCGGCATCACGCGGCAGGGTTAACGAAGTAAGTTCCTTTTCGATCTATTATATTATCGGCCTTTTCCTTTTCCTTTTCCAATGCCACCCACCCCTAAAAAAATAATACTGCTGTGTAATAAAGTTAGTAGTTGTAGTCTTAAAAATAGTCCGATTCGAAGAAAATTTAAAAGCGCGAGTTTAAATTTAGAAAACGTAGACAAAAGTGGTATAGTAGGACTTTTTATTGATTCTAACAACGTAACGGAAAGAAGCAATTGTTTTAAACCTTCGACTTTAAACAAATTAGAGAATATGAATAATTCTGATGTTGCTTCCAATGTTTTCAATTCTCTCAGAATTCCTGACGCGGTAAAAGACATTCCAACCTTCGATGGAAACCCTCGTTTGTTGTATGATTTTCTTAGTAACGTAGACGAAGTATTGTGTACTATACCGCAAATTTGTGGCACAAGTTATGAAAAAATAATATTTAGAGCTATACGTAACAAAATAGTAGGGCAAGCTAACGAGGTGTTAAATATGTATGGGACGTTTGTACAATGGAAAGACATAAAACAAAACCTAATAGTTCATTACTCGGATAAGCGTAACGAGACAAGTCTTATAAGAGATTTACATCAAATCAGGCAAAACAGTGATACAGTTGAAAAATATTACTCTAAAATTGTTGAGATTCTATCAAATCTTACTAATTTTATAAGAGTTCACGATAACGATGAAAATGTTATTGGGGCAAAGCAACAGCTTTACAATAGCATGTGTCCTAATGCATTTTTATCAGGCCTTAAAGAACCACTTGGGTCTACAATTAGAGCAATGAGACCTAATAAATTAACAGATGCCTTTAACTTTTGTCTTGAAGAACAAAACTCCCATTATTTCAAAAGTGTTACATATTTTGATTGTACGCAATCTCCTAAATCATTCGGACAATTACAGCATATACCAAGACAATTCCGCCCATCTCATTCATATTCCGCACCTGTTTATCAACAACAACAATAACTCCGTATTCCAAATTATAACCAACAGCGTTTTGGTCAAATACCGGTAAACTCACAGGCAACCTATTCGAGGCAAAACCAAAATAATAATTCTGGGATTCGAAGACTTCAACCCACTGAGCCAATGGATGCTTCTAGTGGCACAACAACCAGAAGCAATTTTTCACACACAAACAACACTTCGCAAAACCACCGGCAAGGTCAATTATTTAACGTTGAGAATTATTGTAATAATTGTTGTTGTTCAAGAAGTTTCAATTCCTCAAATTGAAAACAATAGTTTAACAAATTACTATCAAAATTTAGACGTTCAATATCCCTCTACGAATTTTGGTGAATGTGAATTTGATGATACAAAATTTTCAATCACAAGCCTCAGGAAGCCAATCGGATTCATAGATATAAACAACCATAGCACTAACCATTTGCCTTACATTACCATCAATAGTATAAACAATAGAAAAATGAAATTTTTGATTGACACAGGAAGCAATAAATCGTTTGTAAGCCCTTAAATAGCCAAATCATTACAAACAATTTCCATTGAACCTGTAGAAATAAAAAAAATTTTTAACACTCACGCAATAGATAAAAACGTAGTCATCAATAGTTTACCAGAGCTTAATACCAAAAAGCCATTATCCTTTTTGGTATTTGAGTTTCACAATTACTTTGACGGTTTAATAGGCACAGATATTCTAAAGAATCTGTCTATAAAAATAGATTTGGCAAAATCATTGTTGGAAACAGAAAATTCTAAAGTCCCGTTATCATTTAAACCTAATGTAATTTCGCAACAATATATAGTACCAGGCCAAACTAAAATGGTGTGTCATCTCCCCGTTGACATAGAAACTGGTAATATTTATATTAAGCCGATATTCATTAAGAATAACTTATATATTTCTGAAGGAATATATCAAGCAAACAACTGGTTTTCATATTTAGAAGTTGTCAACATATTAGATTGTTCGCAAAGTTTCGTAGTTGAGCAGCCAATTAAAGCAAATATATTCCATAAGACGTACTATGAAAGTAATCATTTTAATATTGGTAGCGTCGAAAAATCAGTAGACGAAGACATCTGTAAATCTTTACGAACAGATCATCTAAATAGGGAGGAGAAAAAACATATTATGGCGCTATGTACTAAATTTAAGAACATTTTTTTTAAAGATGGACAGAACTTAACGTTCACAAACCAAATAAAACATAGAATTAAAACCAAAGATGACATTCCGATTCATTTCAAATCTTATCGTTATCCATACGTTCACAAGAATGAAATCAAAAAACAAATACAAGATATGTTAAGTCAGGGTATAATACGTCCAAGTTACTCTCCATGGTCCTCTCCAATTTGGATTGTTCCCAAAAAGAAGGACGCTAGTGGAAAAGAGAAATGGCGTTTAGTCATTGACTACCGCAAACTCAATGAGAAAACTATTGGCGATGTATACCCTATTCCAAATGTTAATGAGATTCACGATAAAGTTGGGAAGTCTATGTATTTTAGTACACTAGATCTCGCTTCTGGATTCCATCAAATTGAGATCAGCACCGAAGATATCGAAAAAACTGCATTTTGTGTAGACAACGGACACTATGAATTTGATCGCATGCCTTTTGGACTCAGAAATGCTCCATCAACATTCCAACGTGTTATGGATAACGTTCTAAGAGAACTTATAGGCAAAGCATGTTTAGTCTACATGGATGACATAATTGTGTTCTCCACATCGCTTCAAGAACACATGGAAAAGCTTAGTAAAGTGTTCGAAAAGCTTAGTGAAGCTAATCTAAAAATACAAATGGAAAAATCTGAGTTTCTTAAAAAAGAAGTATCATTTCTAGGCCACATTGTAACATCCGATGGAATAAAGCCCAATCCAGAAAAGATAAGTGCTGTACAAAAATTCCCCATACCTAAAACAGCAAAACAAATTAAATCGTTCTTAGGGCTCTTAGGGTACTACCGAAAGTTTATTAAGGATTTTGCTAAACTAACAAAGCCAATGACCGAATACCTGCGTAAAGGAAGAGCAATAAAACTTGATTCGAGGTACATAACTTGTTTTGAAACATGTAAATCACTCCTTTGCAATGAGCCTCTGCTTCAATATCCTGATTTTACAAAGCCTTTCAACCTTACTACCGATTCTAGTAATGTTGCAATAGGTGCTGTATTATCACAAGGGCCAATAGGAGCGGATAAACCGATTTGCTACGCAAGTCGGACCTTATCTGTAGCTGCGCAAAATTACAGTACCATAGAGAAAGAGCTGTTAGCTATTGTTTGGAGTACGAAATACTTCCGCCCATATCTTTATGGTAGAAGATTTCAAATTATAACAGACCATAAAACGCTGACATGGCTTTTCTCCCTTAAGGAACCGAATTTAAAGCTAGTGCGGTGGCGGCTGAAACTAGAGGAATACGACTTCTATGTAACTTATAAAAAAGGATGTCATAATTCAAATGCCGACGCCCTATCCCGAATCGAGGTTAACATAAATGACTCCTTAATACCTAATCACCAAACCGATCGCTTAGATTTTGAATCTATGGTGAACAATGTAGATGATTCTGAACAAATTTCCACAGTCCATTCAGCTCTGGGAAATTTGGATGATGGTATACCTATAACTGAACGTTCTATCAATGAATTTTCACATCAAATTATCCTTAAGAGAAATGCAAACAAAACGAAGTTATTTGTGCGGCTACATATTTTATTCAAACGGAAAAAGAGATATATCATTGAACATAAGGACATTAGCAATGAAAACGTTATAATTTCCATTCTTAAGGATTACTTGAATTCGAAAAGAGTTACAGCTATTTTAGCAGATGATGACACATTCAAAACTGTTCAGTCAGTATTTTCAAAATATTTTAATACCACCTGCATTAAACTAGTTAGATCTACTACATTGTTAAAGGACGTCACCGAAAAAGACGAACAGGAAAAAATAGTTCGTGAATACCATTTAAGTTCTAACCATCGAGGTATTACTGAGAGTTTGCATCACATTCAAAGACACTCATATTTTCCGAATCTGAAACATACGATTACAAGGATTATAAATAATTGTGATCTATGTAATATTCATAAATATGACAGAAATAGGGAAAAATTAAAGTACGAAATAACAGAAACACCATCAAAACCTCTACAAATTCTACACATAGACATTTTTTCCATACATAAAGAAAACTTTTTAACAATTCTTGACAAATTTAGCAAGTTTTCTTCTGTATACTTGCTTACAGCTAGAAATAGCATTAATATTATTAGGTCCTTCAAACACTTTTTTTCCCATTACGGAATTCCACAAAAAGTTATAACAGATAATGGTAGTGAGTTTGTATCAACCCTTTTTAAAGAATTTCTCGATTTGTATCAGATACATCTTCATAATACTTGCGCAAAAAGTTCAACAGGAAATTCACCTGTAGAAAGGTTCCATTCCACCTTAATAGAGCTTATCCGTATAATCAAACATCAATGCAAGGACAAACCGATAGGTGAAATTGTGGATGAAGCAGTGTTAACCTACAATAACTCCATTCATTCCGCAACAAAACTCACTCCATTTGAACTTATAACCGGACACATAACCAAAAGCAAGCCATTTCCAAAAAATAAAGAAATACAAGCAAGTCAAGAATACTTGAGAAATCATTTGAAAGACTATGAAAATCTTGCCAATATTATTTATAAAAACAGTGTTGAACAGAAAGTAAGTGCTATAAATAAACTGAACATGAAACGATTAGACCCACCAATTTTTTTACCAAACGAAACCATATTCGAATCAGATGATAGAAGAAACAAATTAGCACCTAGATTCATTAACCATAAAGTTATAAATAGTCATAAAATAACAGTTGACACAAATAAGCGGAAGGTAGTACACAAACAAAAGATTAAGAAAAAGCGGAAGTTCAAGGACACATAGATACTTGTTCATATTCCTCAATGTATCCTGTAAATATATAAAAATGTCTACATAACCACTTTTGCTGCTTAATTTTTGTACATTTATAACTGGACAAACATAAAACCGACTACTATCTTTACTATGCTATGCTACCTCCTACCTTTCCCTTCATTTAGCCGATAATATGTAGAAAGATTAGAACGAACTTCAATAACTGAGTCATCAGAAACATACAAAACATCAACACTAATACGACCACATCAATGTTGAACTTTTACTCGTCACCTTCTTAAAGTTCACATTTAGACGGGAGGAGTTACGATATTACAAATGCTTTACACGTCATCATACTTAACCACCAGCTATTTGTCAACAACAAGCAACCATCACCGCATAGCAACGAGATGCAAACGGCTTTTAAACATCCTAACGATCCTCTTTGGTTGGCAACAGCAGCTTAAATATGTACCAACGCTGTACTATAGATGGTATCGCACCAGCCTTATCATAAACGATCTCCACATGCAGAAATCATGGTTTATGCTGATAAACCAAAACAACGGAACATGTTTATGCTTCTCTTTATCATTAGCTCTCTTTTTAAAATTATGTTAGAATATAAGTTAGTCTTAAGCGAACTCAGAGTAAAGACAGTCGTGATCAACAAATAAATTGTTGTCGTTTCTTTTTTTATCGTTTCCTGAAGAAACCGTAACTCGCGCACAAGTAGAAACTGACCTCAACCAACTTGGAGTGCGCAACTAAAGGCAGTTAGCTAAGGACCGGGCTAATTGGAGAGGCATATTGGTTGAGGCCCAGGTTCATTCCGGACTGTAGCGCCACTTAAGTAAGTAAGTACGAAGCAACCAATAGCCACGGAAAGGACTGATTTTATTGTTGACAACCCTGCTAAACGAAAAAAGGACAACGACGTTCGAGTCTGCACCTGGAATGTGAGAACATTAAACAGGATAAGTGCAAGCGAACAACTATCGGAAGCCCTAAACTGCTACAAAGCAGTTACTACTGCCATCCAGGAAATACAATGGGATGGGCTGGGCAAAAAGAGGATGAAAAACTGTGACATCTACAACGGACCGTGTTATAGTGAGCAGAAACAGTGATTATTCGGATGCGGATTTGTTCTAAATGCCAGACTTAGGCAATAAGTCTTATGTTTCCAAGACATTAGCGAACGCATTGTAACAATACGCATCAAGGCCAAATTCGCCAACATAAGCCTTATTTGCGCTTACAACCCAACGGAGAAAAAAGATGATATAGATAAGGACTGCTTCTATGAGCTCCTTGACCAAAATTATGAGCGAAAACCGAAGTACGATGTTAAAATCGGGCTGCGTGCTTTCAACGCAAAGGTAAAAAGAGAAAACATCTTTAGCAGAATTCTGGGAAAACATCCTACACGACAACACGTCTGGTAACGGAGATAGGCTAATTGACTCCGCTACGGAACGGAATGCCACAATTTACAGCACACGGTCTCCCCATCTCGATATCCATAAGGGGACATGGCGGTATAGAGATCAACGAACGGTCAACCAAATTGATCACATAGCGATATACAAGAGGCACGCATCCAGTATTTTGGATGTCCGAACATTCCGAGGAGCTAACATCGACTCGGAACACTTCCGTGTTGCAGCCAAGGTAAGAATGCGGATATCCACCATGCCACAACAATTCAGAGATAAATTGAAAAAATTTAATGTCGAAAGACTGCAATCGCAAGAGACCGCTAAGATGTTTGCGCAACGCGTATCCCTTAACCATACCACCAGTATCGCATGTCAAAGAACAATGACAACGATGCCAACAAGTCATTAGATCAGCCGCAACTAAGGTGCTAGCTTTCTCGCGCCCACCAGCAAGAAACTCCTGGAAACCCCTGCCGACAGATGCTCTCAGCCAAGAACGAGGCCTACAAGGCTGAGCTGCAGGTGGAACCGAGAGCTGCAGTTAAGCTCTATAGGCAGAGAAGAAGTGAAGAACACCGGCTTTTCAAAAAGATCGAGGATATAGAGAGGTGCCACTCCAGGAGCGATGTTTGCAAGTTTTACCAAAGTGTAAAACGTCACAGCCAAGGAAATATCGTAGTTGAGACACAGTCGATGCTGAGCATATGGAAGAACCACTTCTGCAGATTGTTAAGCGGCGATGAATTTGAATTTGGTGGGGCAAAATGTCCCATTTATTTGGCTTAATACAAGCTAGAAAAAAAATACAATACAATACTTACAATACTGGAACTAAAAACTAAGACTTATAACTAGGAGTAAAAGCTAGGGTTTATGTAGAAGGAGGCTAAGTTTAATGGAGGAAGAGCTACGGTTGAAATCAAAAATGGAAATGTTTGAGTTTACTTTCCGTAGCATACGGGAAATTGGTTCGTTGGAGCCGTAGGACGTGCGGTGGGTTGGCAGATAGAAGAGACGGGGGTGTCTTAAATTACGAGTGTTTGTATTAAAGAAGATGGAGCTGTGAAGAGACGGGCAATCGTTAGAGCCTGAGAGGAGGCGATGAATGAAGAGAATGTCTGCAGCATCTCTCCGGTCCTAAAGGCTATTCAGGTTAATGAGTTTGAGGCGGTCATGATAGGGAGGCAGAATTAGGGGATCATTCCAAGAAAGACCGCGGAGGGCAAATCGAAGAAAACGTCGTTGTATGCTTTCGATTCTGGCTACATGAACTTGCTGATAGGGTGACCATGCTTGGCTGGCGTATTCGAGGAGGGGGCGGACGAAAGTGATGTAGAGAGATCTGGTTACGTAGGGATCAGAGAATTCCTTTGACCACCGTTTAATAAACCCAAGGGATGAATTGGCTTTACGAATTATCTCGTCAATATGCGAACGGAAATTAAGTTCCCGGTCGTACAATATGCCAAGGTCACGAAGAGACTGTACGATGGGTATAGGTTGATCATTAAGAAGGTAAAGACGGGGAGGGGACTTGTTGTACTTACGTGATAAGGTGATGGATTGGCATTTCGCAACATTTAGCTCTAGGCAGTTTTTGAGACACCAAATAGAAAAAGAATCTAGATCTTGTTGAAGCAAGCAGGGGTCTTGTGATGAAGATATGTGTTAATAAAATAGTTAAGATGAAGAGAAGGGGACCTAGATGACTGCCTTGTGGTACACCAGAGGTGGCCAGAAATGGGGCAGATAGGACGGACCTGAAGCGAACGCTATAGAAACGGTTTTCCAGATAAGAGGATATCCATTACAGAAGTATTGGTTTAAAACCAAGGGCAGATAATTTGAAAAGGATTAATTTGTGGGATATCTTATCGAAAGCTTTACTAAAATCGGTTGCAACAACATCGACTTCTTTACCACTTTCTAAGGCCGACAGCGCAGAGGACGTGAATTCAACGAGGTTTGCGGTGGTTGATCTACCTTTTAGAAAGCCATGTTAGTTTTGAGAAATTAAAGACTTGCATTGAAAGCTTAAGGATTCGTACAAAATACTTTCTAGGAGTTTGGGTATATGCGAAAGTTTGGCTATCGGGCGATAATTAGTAACTTCGCTCTTTAATCCCTTTTTATGAATTGGCGTTATGAAGGAGGACTTTCATATATGAGGAAAGACGCCTTGTGATAGCGAGAGTTTAAAGAGGTGCGAAAGGGGGTAGGAGAGCACGAGGGAGCACTTCTTAAGAAAAATAGCGGGTATACCATCTGGGCCTGGTGAGTATTCATCATTAAGTTTTTGTAATTTATTTTCAATTACAGTAGGTTCGAAAGTTTGAGAGAGAAAGGGACCAATGGAGTAGTCAGGTAGGTAGTTGAAATAAAAGGGATCTGGAATATAGGAGTTGTCGGCAAAAGATTGTGTGGATCACTTGAAGATATGTTTTCGTAAGAGAGGGATGGAGGGTAACCGTCCGATTTTTTCTTGTAGTTAATGAATCGGAAAAAAGATTTAGGGTCGCTTATAAGGTTGACTTGCGCATTGTCAACATATCGTTGATAGAGGGAGTTATAAGCCTGAGTGAATTGAAGGTATGAGCCGAGATAGTTGGAATAGTCAGAAAAAGACTTGTTTCGAAGGAAAACTGACCATAATTTGTTTCTCTTGTTGCGTAACGATCGGAGTCTTCGATTGTGCCATGGAGGGGATGTAGAGAAGGGAGATAGAAGCAAATAGTTCTCTGTAAAACAAGGAGATGGCATCATTTACAGGGAGATTGGCAAACTCAAATGAGACTTTGCTGAGGTGTTCATTTATTTTTCGGAAATTGGCTTTATGAAAATCATAGCAAAGGGAGGCCAGCGGGGGGTGTGGGCTGTAGTGGAGGGTCGTGAAAAAAAGAAAGAAGAAGCGGGGGATTAAGGTTGTCAATAGTTGATAGAAGAAGAAGGGAGAGTGAGACAGATGAGTTAAGTGGGTCAGTAGTGAAGATTAGGTCTAACTGCCTACCCATATAATTAGAGATGCCGCTAACTTGGCATAGACTTGAGTCGGTTAGTCGATCAATGAAGAGACATTCTTTAGTTGAGTTGGGATTTGAAGCAATGAAAAACGATTCATCATCAGATAAATCCCAGTGTAATGATGTCGTCAGAGGATTCAGATAACTCTATTACTTGATCGATCGCATTAACAGCAAGTTGGTAGGATTCAATAGGTTGGGCCGGCAGAATGTAGAAACACATTACGTATAGGGACTTGTGGGGGAGTGTTATTTTTATTGCAACAAAGTCGAGTTTTGAAGACGAAGAAGTAGCAATCGGAGAAGAGTCCAAGTCGTTATGAATAGCAAGAAGATCACCTCGACAAGGGGAGTCATCCGTTGGGCGGCTGATATCGTCCCGATAGACATTAAATATGGGTGGGAATAATTCCGGGTTCTTTATATCGGGAATCAGATTGGTTTCAGTTATAGCGTATACACTGCCCGACAACCGATTAGCACACCCTATGCACCGCGTCTTTGGAGCTTAATATCAGGAAAACGAATAATGCTTTTAAGATGAATTTTTTTGTCAATAAAAGAATATAAAATTATAAAGAAGAATAAATTATATCTGGGATATAACCTTTATTAATAACATTTTAAATGAGTTTAAACAAACTTAACATACAAAATTAACTTTTATTTTTGCGACATTTGATTAGCACAGTCACTTAAAAATAAAGAATAAGAAAAGAAAATGGACACGTAAGAAATTCAATTTATTTCAATAAATTTCAATTTATTTTTCAACATTAATTTCAATATTCTCAAGCTTATTTTTAGAAGAATTAGTAATGTGTTGAGCCTCCACGATTAAGAATGACTTCGTACATCCGGTTGGGTAAGGATTCATATAATTTTGTTAAATAGTTCAGTGAAATAGCCTCCCAGGAGCTTTTTATGCCGTCAATTAGTTCAGCTTCGGTTGAATATTGCCTGCCGGACTCGTACACCTTGCGTGCTAACCATCCCCAAACATTTTCTATAATATTCAGGTCGGGCGAGTATGGCGGCCAAGTTAGCAATTCCACTTTTTGGCTCTCAATCCAGGACTTTACAATCCTCGCCGTGTGGATAGGTGCGTTATCCTGCTGGAACTTCCATTTCAAGGATCCAAAAATATCCTTGATTGCAGGGAAAGCCGTTTTTAGTACATCATTGTACGCAGTGGCATTCATTCGAGTACTTAAAAATTGCAGCTCTATGGTACCATAGTATGTAACAGCTCCCCAGACCATAACACCACCGGCACGGCTGTGCAATCGATCTAAAGTGTGCTCTTCCTTTCTGAGATCATGAAAGTAGTAAGCATAGCCATCAGGACCCTCCAAATTGAACTTTTTTTCATCCGAAAACACTACACGCTCCCACTCCTTGGTCCAGGTCATATTTGATCGACAGAAATCGAGTCGTTGCATTTTTCGAAGTTGGTTTAGAGGTGGTTTTTTTTTTAATTTCAGACGTTTTATATGTTCAGCCTTCGAAATAACTCTTTGTACAGTCCGACGCACCCTTTCACACCCGTTTTTTCTTTTATTTTGGCGGCCGAGTCGTGAGAATTAGATGCGTGCCTTAAAATAATTCGTTTGTCAGCGGCTGTAATTACTGAGGAGGGCCGACCTTTCATTTTTTTCCCATAGGTCTCCTCATTGCTTAAATATGAGGTAATAACTTTGCGGCTGCGTTTAATATTTTTCGAAATTTGAAGAATTGATAGACCGCACTCCCTGTAAGCCTTTATTTTGGCTTTTTCCGACTCATCCAACGATTTTGCTTTTCCCATTATTACTTTATTTAATTGATAACTGGTCACAATAAATAAATAATAATTTTAATCAGCCAAATACGACAAATGACACGCACAAATTGACACTAAAGCGAAAATGTGCTAATCGGCTGTCGCAAAAAAAATGCATGCATTTGTGCCTAACTGCAAAGAAAATAGCAGAACAAAATAACGGTACACTTCCAGAACTCATAGTTATTCTTGGAATGAGTAAAAATGATGAAGAATGAAGGAAACAAAAAATGAGGCTGAAACACATTCAGAGGTCTGAGTTAATTGCTTCTAAACTGTTAGGTGTGAGAGTGTGCTAATCAGTTGTCGGGCAGTGTATATCGAAAGGAAGAGCATGAGACCGGCGCAGAACAGCTTGTGTTTTTGTACGCAGGCCCCTTATGTTCTGATAGTAAAAGGTTAGAGGAACGCTATAATGGGAGGTTTGCTGAAGCCCTGCTATCAAATTAGGGACGAAAAAATTTGTTGTGGTCAGCACGGGTTCTTTGAAGGTGTGAGCTACGTTTAGAACTGATATGAGAAGCAAAAGCAGATAAGTCTTTGTCCACGGTGGCCGACGAAATGTTAAAACCCTCGTGATAACGGTTGTAGATTTTTCGCAGTGCAGCAGGATCATCAGGAAGGCCTTCTTTTTGGATAGATATGTGAACATTTGTTTTGGTTTTTCCGTCAATGCAGATGGATTCAGGCTTATCAAATAAGTAGGCAAGGTAAAGTCGAACATTTTCGAAAAGCCTGTGATCTCTTAGTCGTGCCATAGTATATCGGCCATCAAGGTTGTTGGGGGAGGAAATGTGGTTTGAAAACTTAGAAGTAAGTTTAACAGCTGGGGTAAGTAGAGGATCGAAAATTGCAGGGGCCTTAGAGATTGGTGAAGGTGTCTCTTTATGAAGAGAAAGAGCGGGAAGAGCAGCATTGGAGGCAGCAGTGGGCGGGGCAGGATTGAGAACATGGGAGTGTATGAAGTTTGGATAATTAGAAGTGGATTGAGTGTTTGCCGGGGCTGGCGGATGATTAGAGGGGAGACCAGGGTCTGGAGTTAAGTTAAATGATACGCGATTACGTTGAGGCTTAGGTGACTTAGCGTTTACCGTGGGATGAGGCGTACCTTGCGGAGGTGCTGAGTTAATAGAGGTAGGTGGCTGAAGAGTGAGAGGGGAGAAAAGAGGAAAAGTTCCAACTTTGAAGCTCCAGTTTGGGTCAGGGTTGGGACTAGATGAACTATTATTCCTAAACTTACGTTTTCTTTTATTTAGCTTAACACTATGCTTATTTTTATTACTAAGCTTCACCTCTCCTGTATTGTACTTGGTGATGGTCATCTTTCCCAAGCTGAAGACGTCGTTTGAGGGGTTCGAAAAAAGCCAGGAGTATTTGGAAGGTTTGTCAAGCTTAAAACGGTTATTTTTGGTGTTAGCTGTAGAAATCATCTGACAGTTTCTGATTGTGATGCCAAATTTCTGGAGGAAGAAGTTATTCACCCAAGAAACATCTGCATGCTGAGGAGCGTTATTTATTATAAAGGCGTTGTACTCTCAGGCAGTTCTGTGTAATTTATCGAGCCTTTTATTCCAGTCGGCGGGTGTCCATAGTGTGCCAAATCGGTTTAAGGGTGTCGAAGCAGTTTGTGCCAGAGTGCCTGATCCTTCAGTTGGTGTTGAGTTCGGTGCGGGCGTGGGCATTGTTGCAGGAGTTAGGGCTATTTCAGGTGTTGTTATTGTAGTATTAGTAGTGGTTGTTGTTGTAGTTGTAGTCGCCGTTGATGTTGGTTGATTAAATGGGGATGAATCCAGGATTTCGGCATGTATTGATGTGTTGTAGACTGGGCTCGATTGTGGCTGTATGAGCTCTGGTATGCAATCAATTTTGTTCGATGCCAGTCTAAGGTCTTCATCAATATTGCCAATAACTAATTGGAAAGCAGCGACATCATTGCTGACCTCATTGATTTTGCTTATAATGTCAAGCAGTAGAGGATCGATGAGTTGAGAAGATGAGACACTTGATTTTGAAGGGCTTTGTAAATTGGTATCCAGGTAGGTGCGAAAGGTGTTTAGATGGTCTTTGATCACTGATACATGCGGGTTCAAAATTGCGTTAATATCCGATTTCAGATCACTTTTTAAACTTAGGAACTTCGACTTGAAGTCAGCCGGTAACTTTTTAGTTAAATCACTAAGACTTGCCAGCTGCTTGTCTATGTTCTTGAATTTAGAGTGGAGGAAACATCGATGCCGCTGGATAAATCTTCCACACTCTTAAACACTTCATCATACTTAGCAAATTGGGTCATGATTTGCTTGTAGAACAATTTGCATTCGGAGGAGTTTGTATTAATAGAGTCACTGATACATTTTATCGCGAGCATAACATGTGAAAGAGAGATGCCCTTGCATTCGTCGCAAAAGAAAAGGAAATTATTGTTGAAATCGTTGAGGTAGGTAATGGAGCGCTTACTCAACCCTATGCAGAGAGCATGAAATGATTTCCCGCAGAGCCCATTACAATTCGCAAAGTCAGCACTAAAGTCTTGCGATGTTAGCACACAATCAGTATTACCGCACTGCTGTGACATAGTTGATTTTTAATTAGGTCAAATAATGATTCGCGCTCAAAGGCAATAACCAATTAATAGGTGGAAAGGCAATGAACAGTTAATGGGTTGAAATTCAGGGGGAAATTGCAAGTACGCAAATAAATAAGTTGGAATTAAATTTATTTAAACTCGCGAAGCGGGAGCAAAAGAAAAACACGTCCGAACGATTGGAGGTACAAAATGGCAGAAAACAATGACGAACAATATTCTGCTGTAAGGCAGAACGAACCATTCAATATTGGCAACGATAGCGAAAACTGCCAACCACCCGACCTAAGTGATGTGAGAACAGTACCTAAACTCGTGCTTAATAAGGCTGCCGAAAATGACGGAAAGCCAGCGGAGATGACACGGTTAGAAACTCAAAAGCCAAATCTTATGCCAAATGTGGTCGGAAGAAAGTATGCCTGAAGAATGGAACCTCAGCATTGTTTGCCCGATCCACGAAAAAGGAGACCCTGTAAACTGCGCCAACTACAGCGGCATAAGTCTCCTAAACATCCCCTACAAGATCCGATCTGCCGTAATATGTGAACGCCTGAAGCCGTTTACCAACAACCTGATGGATCCATATCAGTGTGGTTTTAGACCAGGAAAGTCCACAACCGATCAAATTTTCACACTTCGGCAGATCGCGGAAATAACATAAGATGCCCAACTCGAGACACACCACCTATTCATCGTTTTCAAAGCCGCATACGGCAGCATTTATAGAGGCGAGCTATACAGAGCCATGTCTTGTTTTTGTATACCACCTTAATTCGTCCGTTTCTGTAGAATGACGATGGAGATTGCAGGTGCCCATGGCTCAGAAGAATGCGTAGTTGACTGCTAAGCCAAACGCTGCGGGTTTAAGCCCCAGCTTCGGCAGCATTCTTTTTCTACAAAAATCGCCAGCTTATCTGAGGCCGCCTGTGTGATAATATGAGACCATATAAATCTATATCTCCTCCTCTGTGCCACGTAGGCTTATGTTATATGGCTTTCTTTCTATGTGCCTATCTGTCTATCTCTCTGTTGTATTAATGTCTTGCTCTGTCCCAGCTGATGGCCTCAGTCGACAGTGCTGTTATGTGTCTGTAGTTCGTTGCATTTATTTGCTGTAACGTCAATGTCAATGACGATGGGGATTTCTCGCTGCTCCATCAGGGACTGAAACAACCTATTGTGAGTCTAGCTTGGCCACAGGATGCTGGAGAGAAGGGCTCGGCACGCTCCCGATTGCTCGGCGAAACTCGTCGCACGGGGGTAGTTCTTTCCCCCTCTCTAAACCTCCTAGCTCAACAAACATTTTTGTCTAGTGCCAGGAATAAAATAAAAAGGAAGAAAAGAAGAAAGCTACTCTATATCGACATCAGACGGAATATATGGACTCTAAACGGAATAGATAGTTAGAAGTAGATCAAATGCCTATGCCAGTATAAACGAAAAAGACAGGGAAAATTAACCGCGAATCTAAATTACTACCCTATTATAAACTTAAGCTACAATATAATTAAAAAATGCCTTAGCTAGCTTAGATCTAGCCTAAAATACACCTTTTACGCGATAAAATTAATCTCTGTATCTTTCAGCTATAGAGGTTCGATCGCGATTCCGAACATAAATGCCCGATGATGAAGGCAACGTCTGGCCTGCCCTCCCCACAGTGTTAGAAACACTTTCATTGGCTATCGCCCTGGCCACGGTTTTGAGAGATAGCCCCTTAATACGTTTCAGCCGCAATCCATTCCTGTAAAGGTAGAAATTCGTCACGTACTGTCATCGTTTGTCATAGTTGAATTACCACAGGACGGCCCGCCTACCGCCCACACACCACCAACGAAATGAACTTACACGATCATAGTAAAATCAAAATTCAACAGCAAATAAAATTTATCCAAATGAATATTTATATATATTTCAGGAAACAAAAAAAAAAGTTTGGTCCTTAACTAAACTTTGTCCTTAAATACTAAAAAATTAGAATTAAAAGTGCGTAACTTCTTCTTCACTTTTTCTTTTGTGGGATATGTATTTCATTTTTTAAATGTTCTTTACTTTTCTTTTCTTAGGACTATAGGTACTTGTTTATTTGGAAGTGGAGCACCCACTCAGCTTTGTATAGTCTTTGTAAATTAGCACTTGTTCAATGTCATATGTTTTTTTTTCTTTTCTTAATGCTGATTAAGCCCACGGGTTTGTTCCATCGAAGCGTCTCAGTAGCAGGGGCGATTCCTCTCAGTTAGCTAGTTTAGCGGCGCTAAACCAAGAATTTAAATAAATAAATTCTTTGAAATCGAATGACAAGGTTAAAGTAATTATGAAGATTAATAATTTCCATAATAAATGGCATAGGTACTAAATAACAAAACTACCTATTTACAAATCATATTTTCCTACACACAACACAATACTCAGATACAAAAAATTTCCTTTCAAATATTCTTTAGCTTTAAAATTTGCGATATACAAAACATACCCAATTTCCTACCTGCACTGCACACAGCATACACACAATCCAAAACTCCCTTAAAAAATACTCTCTCGCTTGTAGCTTTAGCCGTTTAGCGTAAAAAATTGCGCTACCAATTTCCATACAATCTATATATATGAGTGTTTGACTACCAGTCATAAGCAAAACCCAGTAAAATAAGCGGAAGCGTTAGCGCAAACAAATGCGATAAACTTGAGAGAGTAGTCTGTACTCTGTACTCTGTCTGCATTTGTATAGTGCGTATATAATTCTCAAAAGTGCAGTGCGAAACTATTTAATATAGGGTATTATTTTATATATTTTGCGTGGATTATAAATGTGAGTAAATAATATATTTGAAGTGCTTTGGAATAAGAGAGTGCTCTTGTTTTTTATTATTTGTGAAAAGTGATATAAAGGTAATGCAAATGGCTAAAAATACCTATGGATCATAGTGAAATATTCATTATTTGTATAAAAAAGTTAACGTGAAATTTTGTTTGCATTGTTAAATAAACACTCTTCGTTTTGTTTTGATGATAAAACAATGTTTAAATTCAATAAATTTTTTCCTTTAATTGGTTTTTAAGATTTTGATCATCCAGTACCTACGAAAAATTGATTTGATGAATGAATTTGAAAATTAACAGTAATATTTTGGTCATTTGCTTGCCCTTTTTTTTAAATTACGGCGGTCAAAAAAATGTTCTTCATAACATTTTAAAATAATCTTGTAGGAGTTGTTCTCTTCTTTTTGAAACTGCTCATATTTCAAAGCAAATGCTATGTTTTTTTTTATTTGTTTCATATTACATATTTGAATAGGAACAGGTACCTTTTTATTAATATTAATATGTAATAGGATTTTTATTTTGGTAGGAAATAAATGGAATCTGCAACAATAACTACTCAAACAAAATCTATAATTGAAGATCTATTGGATAAACCATTTGCAACGAGATCGTTTTTGGAAAAACTTTTTATTATTAAAAATGGACGCCCGTGCCCAAAACTATCAGGTTTAAAATCAACGCACAAGGAACGTAATAGAGAGTATACTAGAAACTTTAGTGAACATCAGTTTTCCCTCTACCCATGGTTAGCTGGATGTGAAAATAAAAATAAACTTTTTTGTTGGCCTTGTTTGCTATTCTCCGGAATTCATTCTGTCTGGAATTCATCGGGTTTTAACAATCTGAATACTCTAACCACACTTAAAAAAAACACAAACAAAGCGCATCCCATTTAAAATGTGTGTTTAAACTATCTCGATTTGGTGAAAGTAGGATAGACGAAGCTTTATGCTCCCAGTTAAAAACTGCTAAAACTCAACATAACATCCAGGTTAGGAAAAATCGTGAGGTGCTCAAACGCCTAATAGATGTGACATGTTATCTCGCAAACCAGGAGTTATCATTTAGAGGCCATAATGAATCTGCTTTGTCTTTAAATCGAGGAAACTACATTGAGCTTTTAAATTTATTGAAACAATACGACCCTATACTATCACAGCACCTTGAAACGGCAACGGTTTTCAAAGGTACCTCAATGGCGATTCAAAATGATTTGATCGAAGCGGTTGGTGAGCTTTTAAAAAGTCATATTTCAAAAACAATTAAGCAGTCAGAGTTTGTCGCAATAATGCTTGACGAGACTTCTGATATTCAAATGAAATCTCAACTATCCGTTGTATTTCGGTATTACTTTAATAAGAAAATTCATGAAACGTTTGTTGGATTTATCGATGTAAGCTCTGGGCGAACAGCAGAAGATTTGTTTCAATTAGTTACAGCTCTGTTGGAAAAATATGAAATAAAAGATAAACTTGTAGCCCAGACTTACGACGGGGCTTCCGTTATGAGTGGTCATTTGAATGGACTTCAAATGAAAGTTAAGAACGTATGTCCCAATGCTGTATTTGTCCACTGTTATGCACACGTATTGAATTTAGTCCTGTCTCAAGGATTAAACAATATAAGAGAGTGCAGGATTTTTTTTAGCACTTTGAATGGCATCGCAACGTTTGCATCTCATTAAAGCAAAAGGACATATGCTCTTAAAGAATTTTTAAAAAGAAAAATTCGATCGTTAGCCACGACTAGATGGTGCTGTAGTTCACGACTTGTCAATGTTGTCTACTCGTACGCTGAAAACATTCAGCAATATTATGAAAGTATTCAAACTGATGAGACAAATACATGGGAAAGTAATGATCGGATGGCTGCATCAGGGTACTGTAAATTTTTGAAAAGCTTTGAAACTGTTTTTCTTTGAAATGCGTTTTCAAAACTGTTTTCACACACAGATGTACTTTTCAATACATTACAAAATGCCAATATAGATATTTTTTTTTGTATAAACCAAATAAAAAAGCTTAATGAATTTCTAATAATTCAAAGAAACGAAGGGTTTCAGGAAATTTGGCAATCAACATTGCAGGCTGTGCCATCACATGCTGACAAACGAAAAGTTCGAAAAGATCAATTTGATACAGATGAAACCAAATACAGAAAATTATTCTTTGAAATAGTTGACAATTTAAGTATGCAGATATCAGAAAGGTTTGCAGCCTTTGAAAAATTAAAATATTTCGATTTACTGAACGGGAAAAAATTTGTAAACTATCGTCAAAAAAACAATTTTCCTGAAGAATTAATTAAAAATCTAATAGAAAGCTACCCGATCATGTTTGAATTCACTCAAATAAAGAATGAATTCACATCAAAAGACAGACGCTGTACTGCCAACAGGTACAACATCTGCAGGATCGTCAAAAACTGCAACACCATTTGATGTCTTGCCCTGGATGGAGACAAATATCGCCGACAGTTTTGAGCAGGTGTACAAGCTTGCAAAACTTATGTGTACAGTACCAGCTACAACGGCGTCTGTAGAGCGCTCCTTTTCTGCATTGAAGAGGATAAAGACGTACCTTCGAAGCACTCAAGGTCAGGAGAGATTGAGCTATTTATCGCTCATGTCTATCGAGAAGGAAATTTTGAAAGAGCTGAAAGAAAGTGACGAATTTTATAATCGAGTCATCGAAAATTTTGTGACCGTTGACCGACGAACCGAGTTCATGTATCGATAAATGCTATTTATTTGATATTATTTATTTGTGTAGTACATTTTTCTTTGTCGTTTTTGTAATTATCAATAAAACTAAAAAAATCACGATTTTTTTTTTATTTTAAACTTTCCCAAAGCACGTAGCTAACCCAATGCTTAAGGCCAGGAATCGCCACTGCTCAGTAGGAGTGCCTCAGCTCCCGTCTACTTTTACCGGTTCCTTTTGTATACCGGTATGACGTCCGTTGCAACGGTCACCAACTTTACCCTAAAAATTCCTACTACGAAACGGCTTTAGAGGCTGTGGAATTAATCTAGCACAGGATTTCCTATGACACAAAAAGTGGTTAAAATGTAGACATTTGAATATCAATTTTTTTTACTTTTCGTGTGTTGCCTATGAAGCTTCTCGGTCAAACACTTCAGAATTAAGTGCTCCGCCTGGTAAATGATGGACAAATATCCTAGATATAAATCAATTTTGAAATTCTGTTATTTTTCTTTCTAAGCCGACAAAAAAAAACTCACCAATAAAATGTTCTATCACAAAGGTGAAATTAATTTCCCGCTCCACTGTATAAGATTGAAACAGCTGTGAGCGTTGACCTCCTTTTGTACGGTAATCTTACGAATGGCAAAAAAAAATTAGCCGTCGGCTGGCTAATGATCATCGAAATCAGCTGTCCCCATCTAACAAATAATAATTATCTATCTTTCTTTTTCATTTTTCGTCATTTGTCTCTCTAGGTGGACTTTACCTTTTCACTCTTTTCCTTAGTCTTCCTATATTTCGTCCGCTCTTTTCCTTTGTTCCTACTTTCTTGTTCTTTTTCTTAGACAGATTGTCTGCCGTAACAAACCTCACTGACAAATTCGATACCAAAAAAGGGTTTAGGCAAGGCGATGCGGTATCATGTGAGTTCTTCAATTTGATTCTTGAGAGGATTGTGCAAACTCAATAGCTGATACAAGAGGCACAATTTTTCAAAAATAGGTACAACTAACAGCATACGCCGACGATATTGACATCATTTGTCGGACCCAACGTGATGGCATAGCCACGTTTGCTAGTATAGACAAGGCAGCGGCAAAAATGTGTTTTGCAGTAAATGAGGGCAAGTTGAAGTATATGCTGTCAACACGAAGGGACACACAACATCGACGAATTGGAGAGAACGTCACCATTGACAGATATTACTTTACTGATCATCCCAGTCCTGCTCTACTGCGCTGAAGCATGGACCGTCTCAAAAGTGGATGAAGAAATCATTGGTTGATTTGAGAGGCAAATTCTTTGAAAAATCTTCGGTCCCGTTTGTGTAGACGGGCTATGGAGACGAAGATTCAACCAAGAACTATACGAGCTGTACAGCGACATGACCCTGGTCAAAGAACTCCGCATTGGACGATTAAGATGGCTAGGACATGTAGAACGAATGAACACCAATACTCCAGCTCGCAGAGTCTTCGATTCCCATCCAGACGTCGGACGCAGTAGTGGCAGACCTCGCCTTAAGTGGCGCGCACAAGTAGAAACCGACCTCAACCAACTTGGAGTGAGCAACTGGAGGCAGTTAGCTAAGGTTGAGACCCTGGTTCATTCCGGCCTGTAGCGCAACTTTAGTAAGTAATTAACGAGTCTGGTATTCGAGATAGCAAAATATTGATATATGCTGATGGCATGAACATTTTCAAATCTGTACGAGATCTAAACGATTCGCTTGCAATTCAAATCTTTCTAAATAGTTTTACCATTTGGTGTCTTAAGAACGGTTTGAATTCGAACCCTACTAAGTGCCAGCATATGACATTTTCACGAAAACGTATTCCATCCCATTTTAATTAAACTGTCTCCGGACACACCTTCTGTCATGTGAACAGTTTTAAAGATGCTTTTATTTTGATCCTAAAATGGAGTTTAATAAACACATTAACATTATCGTCAATAAGTCCAACTCTATGTTGGGATTTGCAAAAAGGTAGTCAAAAGAATTTAATGACCCCTATGTCACTCTTTCTCTCTATATAATTGTCTAGTTCGCTCCCAGATGAAGTATGCCTCACAAGTTTGGACGCCATTTTATGTAGTTCATTCAAATGGAACTGAAGCAGTCCAACGTTAAGTCATAAGATTTGCTTTGAGAGGAATACCGTGCTATGATCTACTCAATTTGCCTAAGTATAAGTTTTGAATTAAACTACTACAGCCGTTATTTTTAACAGCGATAAGGTTTTCTTTAACCAATTATGATCAGGACGAATTGGTGCCCCTAATCTTTTGAGTAAGTAATACCCGGGGGGATCCTACAACCTAATTAGATTAATTATGTTACATATACCTGATCATATACAGAACTACTGTATGTAATAGGTTATTAGTCGCATGAGTAGAGTTTAGAATAAAAAAACATATGAGATGGCTACAATCCGATGTGTGGATCGTTTTATACCCTTTCCCACCCCATCCTTTAAATTAATATCCCTTAAATGTGGGTTGTACGGCAAAGAAATATTAAACTTGAAATTGTCGCAACATATTGTTCAGACAGTTTATCAAAAACTTGTATGGTTCGACGAAAAACAATGTTTTTCTCCTGCATATGTTATGTCGTAGGGTATACAAATGGTTTTTGTATGAAAACGCCTACCAAAACCAATTATCTTGCATCAATTTTTTTCGAAATGTTTACGGACGGACGGACAGACAGACATGGCTTAATCGACTAAGCTATCGATTCTGAATCGATCCATATACTTTGTGGCATACCTATCTCAATTATTTCTCTATGTTACAAGCTATGTATCAAAACTATTATACCCCTATGGGAAAGGGTATAAATATCCGCAAACTAATTTGCAACAATCTTCACAGGTGGAAACACAAACGAGCTCCATTTTTACACCGGTAAGTTTGTTTCTATGGTTTTTCATTGATGTTGGGGTAGTTACTAACGTGATTTTATTTTCAGATAACGACCCTAAGTATGTGGTTATAACAATCGAAAGCTTCGTCTATAAAAAGCAGCAGTTCAACGTTTCAACTTGAAGGCGAAGAAGACATTTATTAAAATTAGTTTGATGGGGAAGGTGAGCAGTGGAGAAAGCCACAAGATAGTCGATCTCAAAATCACGTCATTGACGTCGAGTTTCGCAGGTAACATTCAATCCCTCTTTTTAAAGTCCCTGACTGGGCTTCTTCCGGCCCCGAATATTAATTTTGATAAACGGTCTTATTTGGAAGGGCTAAAGTTAGCTGATCAGATGTTCAACATTCCGGCTAAGGTAGATTTGTTAATTGGAAGTGACATTTGCGCTGAAATTATGCTGCGAGAAGTCATTCGCAGTAATGAGTGCTTAGGACTGGTAGCACAAAAAGCCCTGTTGGTATGAATTGGTTTGGGTAAGGTACCATTTGTGGTGCCAGGCTCAATACGTACTTTATTCAACCAAGTGGAACTGAACACAACAATGAAGGAAAGGTATTCTGGATGATCGAAAAGGAAAAATTTACTCTGGAAAAGGGAGAAAATCTTTATCTGGGCGAGGAACAGCAAAATGATGAAGCATGGGTTAATACAAGATCGTTTGGTCATTAAAATTTATTTAAACAAATAACGATTCTGACACGCCACTAGCGCAGATCGGTGGATCAACTAATAAGTAAAGCTCTTAGTACCAATAGCTATATATTTTATTGTACTTTCTACATCATTTTTTGTATAAATAAAAAAAAGTTTTTGACCTTAGGTAAGTTCAAATAGAATCATCGATTTATTTGATCTCTTAGAATTATTTTCTTTTTGATTTAAGATACTGTTTTGGTGATCAGAATAAGTGAAGTAATAATTGCTGTACGCTTCTGAATACGCTTGCGAATTTATGCATGCAGCCATAAAAAGCCTCAACTCTAATTAACTAAAAATCGACCACACCACCAATTGTTTTGGAGAGCACAGAGCCTTGCTGAAAAATTTGCCAGCAAAAGCCAGCTACACGTGCACACAGTTCGAGTAACCAGTTCAGTGCAGCAAATAACAACAAAAAAAAGTGATCTCACGAAATTTCCGTGCTCCACACAAAATTGAAGTCGCGCTCGTTTTCCAAACAACCACGAAATTGGTAGTAAATCTTCAAGATCGAGAATCCGAATTCCGAGAAAACAGTGGAAATTAATACATGAAAACGTTCTTAAACCTATTGAATTTTGCTAATTTTAATTTACAAAAATTTATTATATTTATTGTCTACTTTCAAATTTAAACTATATTACATACTTCAATCTACGTGTACCAATCAAACCAGTAGTGTGTTAGTAAGTGTGGTGAAATTTACAAACAAATAATTTTTCATGAAATTGGACAAAATAGCAACTAATGTATCTTGCTCCTAACATGTCACGACCAGCGTTTACATTTGAAATCCTTTTTATGAAATGAAACAAAGTTTCACCTAAGCTAATTGTATTCGAATAATTTAGTATAAATTTGCTCTATATGAAATGTGTACAGCAATGAAATTATAGTTCAAAATATATACAAAATAAATTAATATGAATAAATTAATATTCAAAAGTTGGATCATTTCTTTGCATGCCAATTCAGTAAACAACTGACGTCACAAAACATGTTCTTATTGACATAGTTGGATTCCGATAATTTTGATTAGAAAGCTTTTATGTTATCAGTTTGAAGTCACACCTATCCCATACCAATAGAAAAGTAGAAAAGAAAAGAGCGTGGTTGGATGCGAATAAGATTGTATTAGATATTGTTAAGAACTGCTCTCTACATTGCTGTAGTTTTATTAGTTGGTGTGTGATCGTAATGCATCATCAATATACGCTACAAGGAGATCAGCAAAAAAATCACCGTAATATTTGAAAGAATTTTAAACTCCTCCAGCGAGTCCCCTGCAAACAGAAGTGGAGTTCGTTGCGACTATTTTGCCCAAAGAATCTCTGGCGGGGCGACTAGAAGTCGCAAATATATTGCAAGTAATGCAAACATTTACTATTTTCGCCACCATTCCGTCCAATACCAATGACCAGGTTGGTTCTGCCATAGCATACACACCGACAGCATCAGAGGAACAAATTGATAAACCCTCCGAAACAAGTGAATGTTAGACTTATGCGAATTCAGTATGATTACATGGTAGTGTTACTCGATGACGAGGAATATGGCTGATAAGGAATGTCAAGATAATGCACGTTATAAAGTTTATTTTTAATATACAATTATGACAAAAAAGGTTAACTGATACTTAGCTTGAGATGTGGTGTGGTCGGCGAACTAGGACCAAGGGACGATCAAGCGCACGCACCAAAAAAATGCACCCACACAGCAAGCTTTCACACAACAAATTTATGTTGTAAACCTGTGCGAACTTGTATGATGTGCCATAGCAAACATTCTTACGCTAGCAAGTTATGCCAGCAGCATAACTACAACATACCAGTTACTATCACTAGCTTTACGTATAAATATATAACAAATAAGTGTGATATATATGTGTATGAATGTGAACGATTGAATGAATGAAATTGGATAAATAAATGTTGATTGATGGGTCCCAAACATCCCGGCCCCCCTGGAACGAGTTTCAGGACACCGGTAGAAGCGCAAGTTTTGATATTGGGCGGACGAAAGTTCCTGCGGATGTTCTGACTGTTGCTACTCGAACTCGTTGATCAGTACCCTGGTTGACTGCTACAATGCGTCCTAGAACCCACTTTGTTGGTGGAAGATTTGGCTTTTTGATAACCACTAAATCACCCTGTTTTAGATTGGTGGTAGGTCGTTGCCATTTGGATCGCTCCTGTAGGGTTGTCAGGTACTCAGAGTGCCATCTTTTCCAGAACCCCTGGGTCATACTTTGAAGGTGATTCCACAATGACAAGCGATTTGGCGGCGTCTCCAAAACAGTTGGCTCTGGTACTGCTGTTAATGGTTCACCTACAAGAAAATTAGCAGGAGTTAGTGGATTTAAATCAGAGTCGGACATAGAACAGAGAGGACGAGAATTCAAAATTGCTTCTACTTGACTAAGGACAGTATATAACTCTTCGAATGTTAAAATCCAACTCCCAACAACGCGACGCAAGTGTAGCTTTACTGACTTGACACCCGCTTCCCATAGACCTCCGAAATGTGGTGCCGATGGGGGGATAAAGTGCTACGCAATTCCATCCTTGGCTAGAGCTGCAGCGATGATATCGTTATGCGTTTGTGCCATAACTAGTTTGTGCATTTCTGTTAAGCACCGACGAGCTCCATGAAAATTGGTCCCGTTGTCGCTGTAGATGTTGGTGCATTTTCCACGACGAGAAACGAATCTACGTAAAGCGGCGATGAAAGCTTCGGTTGTGAGATCGCTCACCAATTCGAGATGAATCGCTTTCGTGGACATGCACACAAATAAGGCAATAAAGCGTACATTGGCCAACTTCGGTTTACGACAGCGAGATAATTTGATGTTAAGTGGACCAGCATAATCACATCCCGTGTTAGCAAACGGACGGCTCGGCTGGATTCGATGCGGTGGCAAATCACCCATCATCTGTTGGCTGGTGAGCTTTCGCTGCATGAAGCATGGTTTGCAACTGTGGACAATTTTGCGAATTAGATTTCTACTTCCCATTATCCAAAATTCCTGTCGAACGAATGCAAATGTTTCAGATACTCCAGCGTGTAGATAGCGTTGATGAATATCTAAAATTATGAGTAATGATACAGCATTATTTTTGGGTAGTACAATAGGGTGTTTTATATTAAATGATACACTCGCATGCTTAATTCGTCCACCGATGCGTAATAATCCATCGTCGTCCAGAAATGCAGAGTATCTCAGTAGCTTAGATTTTGACGGAAGTTGCTTCTTGATCTTCAAGTATCCGATGTCGTAGTCAAAGGCATATAGTTGGACAAGGACAAACTTTAAGATACTAATACTTCCTGCGCGAATTTCGGAGTACCTCAATCCATATTGAGGTCGTTCAGTGGAGGTTATACGGCAATTTCTCACAAACCTGAGACAATAAGCTACTACTCGTTGCAATCGATACCACGAAGAGACCCTTTTGATCAGATCTACGAAGACATGCCCATCAAACAACGTGACAAATACACGCCTTGAGACTGTCTTTTCCTCACTTTTGACGGTCTCCCAATTGGAAATGTCCACAGAGAGGCTGGATTTTGGCCAATGGTTTTCGGACTGCAACAACCAAGATGGCCCGGCCCACCAGAGACTGTGATTAAGCAGATTTGTTGGGGATATACCACGCGATGCACAGTCATCTGGGTTTGTGTCCGTTGGAACATGACGCCATGAGTATCGGGGTACATTTTCCAAAACAGCAGCTGTTCGCTTGGCGACAAAGGTTGTCCAGCGACGAGGGGGTGACGAAAGCCAGTGAAAGACTATTTCAGAATCGCACCACGCGAATGTTTTTGCGATTTCTACATTTACCGACGAACGAACGAGATTCAGTAAACGAGACAACAACAAGGCACCACAGAGCTCGAGACGCGGAATGGAGACAGATTTCAAAGGGGCCACTTTAGTCTTAGCTGCAACGATTGTGATCTTGCAATCACCTGTAGAGGATCTTGATAGCGCGTAGACGACTGCGGCGTAAGCGAGAGATGAAGCATCTGAGAACCCATGCAGTTCAACAGTTTCTTCCGAATGAAATGCATTCCGCGGAACCCGAATTTTTTTCGAAAATTGGAAGTTGTTGCCTGTAACCCATCCATTTTTCTGACAGCTCCAGAGAAAGAGGATCATCCCAGGTAAGGTTTAACTCCGATGACCAGAGTTGTTGGAACATAATTTTAAACAAGATTACCGAAGGAGCAAGAAGTCCTAAAGGATCGAAAATTCGAGCTATTTCAGATAGTAAGGTTCGAAGGGTAAAAAAGGAACTTCGAGAATATTGAGTAAGGCGATAGGAGTAGACGTCGTTGGCTGGATCCCAATACATTCCTAGCACTTTTATCAGCGATTGTGACTGCTCGTGATCTACGAAAGAGTATTCGCAGTCATCCGATGGAAGTTTTGATAAAAGAGTCCAGCAATTGGAACTCCATTTTTGAAGCTGAAGATTAGCCTGCGATAGAAGAGCAACCATTTCCGATTGCAAATCTAGCAACGCTTCAATGTTATTTGCCCCGGTCATAACATCATCGACATAGACATCATTAAGTAAAATGTTGGCAGCATTAGGATATGAAGATTTGTAATCTTCTGCGATTTGCTGCAACACGCGAACCGATAAAAAACGAGCTGAAGACGTACCATATGTAACCGTTCGTAATCGATAATGTCGAATTGGTTCACTTGAATTTTTCCGCCATACGATGCGTTGGTAGTCTCTATCTTGGTCCCGAATCCAAATTTCCGAAACATTTTAACGATATCGGCAGTGAACACAAATCGATGTTGTCGGAACCGCAAGCACACACCTATCAAATCCCGTTGAATAGGCGGACCGATATGAAGTTGGCTATTTAATGAGAGTCCATTTACATCCTTTACCGATCCATCGAATACGACGCGAAGCTTAGTTGACGAACTTTCAGCTTTGAGAACCGCGTGATGAGGTAAATAAAATTGGTTTGGGGTATTTGTATTAAGTTCATCGACAGAGATTAGTTCCATATGGCCAAGTTGCAGATACTCATCCGTGAACTTGGAGTATTGACGATGCAACTCCGAATTGTTGCGAAACCGACGCTCCATTGAATGCAAACGAAAGATTGCCGATTTCACAGTATCTCCAAACGCGGGTAAATTAGCTTTGAACGGAAGGGATACGATGTATTTTCATCAGAAGCTCGCGAAAACGTTTCCCGAAAGTGATCTTCAGCTGGATCATTAGCCGAAGCATTTTCTTTGTGAGAAGGGACTTCTTCCAACTGCCAAAATCGTTGTATGAGAGCATCCGTATCCACAGCGGTGTGAAATGACGACATCTCCGCCGGACAATTATTATTGTCGAAATACTCTCCCGAAATTACCCACCCGAATGAAGTGTTTTGTGCAATAGGTCGGCCTTGTGGTCCACGGATTTGGTCTGGTTTTAAAATGCTCCAAACTTTATCCGCGCCGAGGAGAACATCAACCGATTTAGAAACATTGAAATGTGGATCCGCTAGATCCAACATGCGAATATGTTCCCAGTAGGATGCGTCGAATGAATTGGAGGGTAAATTCGAGGTTATTTTACCCAACACGAAAGCGTTGACCGATAGATGTGCTGCATTGTTACGAGAATGAAGGCGAATTGACACACAGACATTAGTAAATCCTGCTTCTCTCGACGATAATCCCATTACAGTAATTCGAGCATGTGTACGCGGAAGTCCTAATCGCTGCGCTAAGGATTCTGTCACAAACGACGATTGAGATCCCGTATCCAAAAGAACACGACACTCAACGAACTGCCCGCGGTTATCTTGAAGCTTAGCTAAGATAGTCGGCAAAATAGTTTGCTTACGAATGCTAAACTCAAGCGAGTGGTCATTTACCAATGCGGAAGCAGCGCTGGATGTTGACGCAGCATTGTGTTCGGCGGAGTTAACGTGGGACTTTTGAGAGACTGATGATAACGATGGTTGAACGGAATCAGACTTGGAACTATGTTCTGATTCGTCATGGTGTACCGACGAATGATGACGTGCTTTACACACACGACAACGAAACGATGACCGACATTTATTCGAAGAGTGACCCGTTCGAAGACAGTTGAAGCAAACCGATTGCGTTTTAACGAATTTTCTTCGCGATAGAATGTCTAAGGCTAAAAACTGCGAACACTGCGATAGAATGTGTTCATTTTTACACATTGGACACGAATTGGTTGAGGCCGACTTGGCTAGGTGGGTTTTAATTTGACCCGTCATTTTTCCACGCGATGGAAGCGAGCGATTTTCCGTTAGACATGATTCAAATGCATCACATCGTAATTCGAGGAATTCGATGAGGTCAACAATCGTCATATCGTCGCGAGACCCGACTTCTTCTGCCTACGCATGTTTTGTGGCTGTGTCCACTTTGGCTAACAATAAACAGATAAGCCATGGATCACGACCATTTTTGTCTAACGCTTTTAGACCCCGTATAACTTCATCCGCACTGTCAGTTATCTTTCGCAGATATTATACATTAGGAACACTCATGGAAGGAATGGAAATAAATGTTTGCACGAACGACTGAACAATTAAATTTACACGATCGTAGCGCCTTTCAAGCCTATCCCATGCTTCAATGTAATTAGCATCCGAAATTGAGATATGTTTTATATGATTCGCCGCATCCTCACACAAAAATGATTTCAAATAATGAAATTTTTTTGTTGCGGTGAGGTTTGATTTACTGTCCACTGAACCAGTAAAAATGTCTTTAAAGGCTGGCCAATCCTTGTAATTTCCGGAAAAGGGAGGCACCACGATCGGAGGTAAATTCACTGTCGAACACGTGTTTTTGGAAGAATCCAATGTTTTGAGCAACGCGCTTTGCTGACTGGCAATTTGTGTTAAAACTGAATCGTTAGTATTTGATTTAACCGAAGATTGTCTTCCGCGAATTGCATTTTTTAATGCTGCATGAGCCACGAAGTATTTTTCTTCGTAAATGCCAAGTTCACTGCTGAACTCAGTTTCGTCAGCTTCTTCGACATGCGGTAAGCACTCGTTGTGAAACGACGAAAATTCCGACCACGCTTCGACCACTCTGCTCAGACGAATCTCTAGCATTTCAATGCTTGCATTTTCATCGATAGATGCAACGAAATCTGCAGCACGAGTTAAACACGCTTTTGCATTTCCACGTTTTTGTTTTATGGCATTCATTTTTGTATTACAAAAACCCCGTTGAAATGCTGACTAAATACACGATGTATCCTTATTTAATTATATCAAAAAATCGCGATACAATTAAAAGGGTAATCGCCACGAGAGAAAATACGTTTAGTTTTTTGTCTATAACGAGTATATATATATATGCATATTTCCCTAGCACAGCACAAGATCACACACGCGGTTTTTCTTATACACTTAGAAGAACAGAATACCCAACAGCAGCAGACAAATCAGATTCGTTTTTCAAATAATTCGGGTTTCGAATGAACAAAAATTATGATAAGGAATGTCAAGATAATGCACGTTATAAAGTTTATTTTTAATATACAATTATGACAAAAAAGGTTAACTGATACTTAGCTTGAGATGTGGTGTGGTCGGCGAACAAGATCCAAGTGACGATCAAAAAAACCAAAAAAATGCACCCACACAGCAAGCTTTCACACAACAAATTTATGTTGTAAAGCTGTGCGAACTTGTATGATGTGCCATAGCAAACATTCTTACGCTAGCAAATTATGCCAGCAGCATAACTACAACATACCAGTTACTATCACTAGCTTTACGTATAAATATATAACAAATAAGTGTGATATATATGTGTATGAATGTGAACGATTGAATGAATGAAATTGGATAAATAAATGTTGATTGATGGGTCCCAAACATCCCGGCCCCCCTGGAACGAGTTTCAGGACACCGGTAGAAGCGCAAGTTTTGATATTGGGCGGACGAAAGTTCCTGCGGATGTTCTGACTGTTGCTACTCGAACTCGTTGATCAGTACCCTGGTTGACTGCTACAATGCGTCCTAGAACCCACTTTGTTGGTGGAAGATTTGGCTTTTTGATAACCACTAAATCACCCTGTTTTAGATTGGTGGTAGGTCGTTGCCATTTGGATCGCTCCTGTAGGGTTGTCAGGTACTCAGAGTGCCATCTTTTCCAGAACCCCTGGGTCATACTTTGAAGGTGATTCCACAATGACAAGCGATTTGGCGGCGTCTCCAAAACAGTTGGCTCTGGTACTGCTGTTAATGGTTCACCTACAAGAAAATGAGCAGGAGTTAGTGGATTTAAATCAGAGTCGGACATAGAACAGAGAGGACGAGAATTCAAAATTGCTTCTACTTGACTAAGGACAGTATATAACTCTTCGAATGTTAAAATCCAACTCCCAACAACGCGACGCAAGTGTAGCTTTACTGACTTGACACCCGCTTCCCATAGACCTCCGAAATGTGGTGCCGATGGGGGGATAAAGTGCTACGCAATTCCATCCTTGGCTAGAGCTGCAGCGATGATATCGTTATGCGTTTGTGCCATAACTAGTTTGTGCATTTCTGTTAAGCACCGACGAGCTCCATGAAAATTGGTCCCGTTGTCGCTGTAGATGTTGGTGCATTTTCCACGACGAGAAACGAATCTACGTAAAGCGGCGATGAAAGCTTCGGTTGTGAGATCGCTCACCAATTCGAGATGAATCGCTTTCGTGGACATGCACACAAATAAGGCAATAAAGCGTACATTGGCCAACTTCGGTTTACGACAGCGAGATAATTTGATGTTAAGTGGACCAGCATAATCACATCCCGTGTTAGCAAACGGACGGCTCGGCTGGATTCGATGCGGTGGCAAATCACCCATCATCTGTTGGCTGGTGAGCTTTCGCTGCATGAAGCATGGTTTGCAACTGTGGACAATTTTGCGAATTAGATTTCTACTTCCCATTATCCAAAATTCCTGTCGAACGAATGCAAATGTTTCAGATACTCCAGCGTGTAGATAGCGTTGATGAATATCTAAAATTATGAGTAATGATACAGCATTATTTTTGGGTAGTACAATAGGGTGTTTTATATTAAATGATACACTCGCATGCTTAATTCGTCCACCGATGCGTAATAATCCATCGTCGTCCAGAAATGCAGAGTATCTCAGTAGCTTAGATTTTGACGGAAGTTGCTTCTTGATCTTCAAGTATCCGATGTCGTAGTCAAAGGCATATAGTTGGACAAGGACAAACTTTAAGATACTAATACTTCCTGCGCGAATTTCGGAGTACCTCAATCCATATTGAGGTCGTTCAGTGGAGGTTATACGGCAATTTCTCACAAACCTGAGACAATAAGCTACTACTCGTTGCAATCGATACCACGAAGAGACCCTTTTGATCAGATCTACGAAGACATGCCCATCAAACAACGTGACAAATACACGCCTTGAGACTGTCTTTTCCTCACTTTTGACGGTCTCCCAATTGGAAATGTCCACAGAGAGGCTGGATTTTGGCCAATGGTTTTCGGACTGCAACAACCAAGATGGCCCGGCCCACCAGAGACTGTGATTAAGCAGATTTGTTGGGGATATACCACGCGATGCACAGTCATCTGGGTTTGTGTCCGTTGGAACATGACGCCATGAGTATCGGGGTACATTTTCCAAAACAGCAGCTGTTCGCTTGGCGACAAAGGTTGTCCAGCGACGAGGGGGTGACGAAAGCCAGTGAAAGACTATTTCAGAATCGCACCACGCGAATGTTTTTGCGATTTCTACATTTACCGACGAACGAACGAGATTCAGTAAACGAGACAACAACAAGGCACCACAGAGCTCGAGACGCGGAATGGAGACAGATTTCAAAAAGGCCACTTTAGTCTTAGCTGCAACGATTGTGATCTTGCAATCACCTGTAGAGGATCTTGATAGCGCGTAGACGACTGCGGCGTAAGCGAGAGATGAAGCATCTGAGAACCCATGCAGTTCAACAGTTTCTTCCGAATGAAATGCATTCCGCGGAACCCGAATTTTTTTCGAAAATTGGAAGTTGTTGCCTGTAACCCATCCATTTTTCTGACAGCTCCAGAGAAAGAGGATCATCCCAGGTAAGGTTTAACTCCGATGACCAGAGTTGTTGGAACATAATTTTAAACAAGATTACCGAAGGAGCAAGAAGTCCTAAAGGATCGAAAATTCGAGCTATTTCAGATAGTAAGGTTCGAAGGGTAAAAAAGGAACTTCGAGAATATTGAGTAAGGCGATAGGAGTAGACGTCGTTGGCTGGATCCCAATACATTCCTAGCACTTTTATCAGCGATTGTGACTGCTCGTGATCTACGAAAGAGTATTCGCAGTCATCCGATGGAAGTTTTGATAAAAGAGTCCAGCAATTGGAACTCCATTTTTGAAGCTGAAGATTAGCCTGCGATAGAAGAGCAACCATTTCCGATTGCAAATCTAGCAACGCTTCAATGTTATTTGCCCCGGTCATAACATCATCGACATAGACATCATTAAGTTAAATGTTGGCAGCATTAGGATATGAAGATTTGTAATCTTCTGCGATTTGCTGCAACACGCGAACCGATAAAAAACGAGCTGAAGACGTACCATATGTAACCGTTCGTAATCGATAATGTCGAATTGGTTCACTTGAATTTTTCCGCCATACGATGCGTTGGTAGTCTCTATCTTGGTCCCGAATCCAAATTTCCGAAACATTTTAACGATATCGGCAGTGAACACAAATCGATGTTGTCGGAACCGCAAGCACACACCTATCAAATCCCGTTGAATAGGCGGACCGATATGAAGTTGGCTATTTAATGAGAGTCCATTTACATCCTTTACCGATCCATCGAATACGACGCGAAGCTTAGTTGACGAACTTTCAGCTTTGAGAACCGCGTGATGAGGTAAATAAAATTGGTTTGGGGTATTTGTATTAAGTTCATCGACAGAGATTAGTTCCATATGGCCAAGTTGCAGATACTCATCCGTGAACTTGGAGTATTGACGATGCAACTCCGAATTGTTGCGAAACCGACGCTCCATTGAATGCAAACGAAAGATTGCCGATTTCACAGTATCTCCAAACGCGGGTAAATTAGCTTTGAACGGAAGGGATACGATGTATTTTCATCAGAAGCTCGCGAAAACGTTTCCCGAAAGTGATCTTCAGCTGGATCATTAGCCGAAGCATTTTCTTTGTGAGAAGGGACTTCTTCCAACTGCCAAAATCGTTGTATGAGAGCATCCGTATCCACAGCGGTGTGAAATGACGACATCTCCGCCGGACAATTATTATTGTCGAAATACTCTCCCGAAATTACCCACCCGAATGAAGTGTTTTGTGCAATAGGTCGGCCTTGTGGTCCACGGATTTGGTCTGGTTTTAAAATGCTCCAAACTTTATCCGCGCCGAGGAGAACATCAACCGATTTAGAAACATTGAAATGTGGATCCGCTAGATCCAACATGCGAATATGTTCCCAGTAGGATGCGTCGAATGAATTGGAGGGTAAATTCGAGGTTATTTTACCCAACACGAAAGCGTTGACCGATAGATGTGCTGCATTGTTACGAGAATGAAGGCGAATTGACACACAGACATTAGTAAATCCTGCTTCTCTCGACGATAATCCCATTACAGTAATTCGAGCATGTGTACGCGGAAGTCCTAATCGCTGCGCTAAGGATTCTGTCACAAACGACGATTGAGATCCCGTATCCAAAAGAACACGACACTCAACGAACTGCCCGCGGTTATCTTGAAGCTTAGCTAAGATAGTCGGCAAAATAGTTTGCTTACGAATGCTAAACTCAAGCGAGTGGTTATTTACCAATGCGGAAGCAGCGCTGGATGTTGACGCAGCATTGTGTTCGGCGGAGTTAACGTGGGACTTTTGAGAGACTGATGATAACGATGGTTGAACGGAATCAGACTTGGAACTATGTTCTGATTCGTCATGGTGTACCGACGAATGATGACGTGCTTTACACACACGACAACGAAACGATGACCGACATTTATTCGAAGAGTGACCCGTTCGAAGACAGTTGAAGCAAACCGATTGCGTTTTAACGAATTTTCTTCGCGATAGAATGTCTAAGGCTAAAAACTGCGAACACTGCGATAGAATGTGTTCATTTTTACACATTGGACACGAATTGGTTGAGGCCGACTTGGCTAGGTGGGTTTTAATTTGACCCGTCATTTTTCCACGCGATGGAAGCGAGCGATTTTCCGTTAGACATGATTCAAATGCATCACATCGTAATTCGAGGAATTCGATGAGGTCAACAATCGTCATATCGTCGCGAGACCCGACTTCTTCTGCCTACGCATGTTTTGTGGCTGTGTCCACTTTGGCTAACAATAAACAGATAAGCCATGGATCACGACCATTTTTGTCTAACGCTTTTAGACCCCGTATAACTTCATCCGCACTGTCAGTTATCTTTCGCAGATATTATACATTAGGAACACTCATGGAAGGAATGGAAATAAATGTTTGCACGAACGACTGAACAATTAAATTTACACGATCGTAGCGCCTTTCAAGCCTATCCCATGCTTCAATGTAATTAGCATCCGAAATTGAGATATGTTTTATATGATTCGCCGCATCCTCACACAAAAATGATTTCAAATAATGAAATTTTTTTGTTGCGGTGAGGTTTGATTTACTGTCCACTGAACCAGTAAAAATGTCTTTAAAGGCTGGCCAATCCTTGTAATTTCCGGAAAAGGGAGGCACCACGATCGGAGGTAAATTCACTGTCGAACACGTGTTTTTGGAAGAATCCAATGTTTTGAGCAACGCGCTTTGCTGACTGGCAATTTGTGTTAAAACTGAATCGTTAGTATTTGATTTAACCGAAGATTGTCTTCCGCGAATTGCATTTTTTAATGCTGCATGAGCCACGAAGTATTTTTCTTCGTAAATGCCAAGTTCACTGCTGAACTCAGTTTCGTCAGCTTCTTCGACATGCGGTAAGCACTCGTTGTGAAACGACGAAAATTCCGACCACGCTTCGACCACTCTGCTCAGACGAATCTCTAGCATTTCAATGCTTGCATTTTCATCGATAGATGCAACGAAATCTGCAGCACGAGTTAAACACGCTTTTGCATTTCCACGTTTTTGTTTTATGGCATTCATTTTTGTATTACAAAAACCCCGTTGAAATGCTGACTAAATACACGATGTATCCTTATTTAATTATATCAAAAAATCGCGATACAATTAAAAGGGTAATCGCCACGAGAGAAAATACGTTTAGTTTTTTGTCTATAACGAGTATATATATATATGCATATTTCCCTAGCACAGCACAAGATCACACACGCGGTTTTTCTTATACACTTAGAAGAACAGAATACCCAACAGCAGCAGACAAATCAGATTCGTTTTTCAAATAATTCGGGTTTCGAATGAACAAAAATTATGATAAGGAATGTCAAGATAATGCACGTTATAAAGTTTATTTTTAATATACAATTATGACAAAAAAGGTTAACTGATACTTAGCTTGAGATGTGGTGTGGTCGGCGAACAAGATCCAAGTGACGATCAAAAAAACCAAAAAAATGCACCCACACAGCAAGCTTTCACACAACAAATTTATGTTGTAAAGCTGTGCGAACTTGTATGATGTGCCATAGCAAACATTCTTACGCTAGCAAGTTATGCCAGCAGCATAACTACAACATACCAGTTACTATCACTAGCTTTACGTATAAATATTTAACAAATAGGTGTGATATATATGTGTATGAATGTGAACGATTGAATGAATGAAATTGGATAAATAAATGTTGATTGATGGGTCCCAAATGGCAAGCCAATAAACGGGTAAGCGGTTCAATGTCCTTAGAAAGCTCATCGAATGAGAGAAAATGTCGAGCAAAAGGAAGTGCGGCACGGAAAGAGCAAGCGTTTATGCGAACCTTAGAGAAAGTAAAAAAACGCGATAGCCGATGGCTCTATCAGCCCTCGACTGTTTGATCATAATATCGTATATATTAGTACTCCACCGCCCAAACCGAAATCGCCGTCTTTGTCGACAGAGCTACCAGTTAGAGATAAAAATTCTGCCTCATCTCAGTAAACGGCCAGAGAACCGAATAACAGGCAGCACCCTCAAGAGCCTAGGAAAGGACAAAAAAACAATGTGCGCAGAATTCTATCATTTTCTCGCTGTGCCCCAACGAAACCAGCAGCCGACTCACCAACCGTCGAGCCGATGCGATTACACACCGGTACCTGTGACGTTCAACCAAAACCGCCATCAGTAGAACACAAAATGAACGTAATTGCTGTGGAAGAAAATATAAGCGCTGTCAACTCAGCACCTGTCCAATCGAATGTACAAATTTAAACCCCAACTGAAGCGCAGAAGTCGACTCGGGGCGCAACACGATGGTAAGTCGTACCTATTCTGAAAATAACATGGTGCGTCATGTCTTTGTGCCCGCAGAAATCGCAAAATACATCGAAGAACAAGCCAAGTCAATCAAAACAAAACACAATAATGCCAAATAACTAGTCAAGAAACTTAGCGAAGGGTCGTTCAGATTCTTCATAACCATTGCCGAGTGCGGCGTTCTTAATTAGCAGGTTTGTTAAAACGTGCGAATTTCCTTTAAATCGGTATTTATGAATTTTGTGTAATTTTCGATCATCACATCGAAGAAAATTTGAAAAATAGTTGTTCGTTGTAAATTTGCGGAAGTGGTGCTCAGATAGCTTGTCCTCAGTTTACCATATTGGTGGCTTGTTAATTTTGGCTGCCCTATTTAACGTGTGATCTTTCCTCGGAATTGTTAAAAGTCACAAGGACAATGATGTGAAATAAATCTGAAGTTTTAACCAAGTCCTTTGTAGCTGAAAGAAAGTTGATAAGGGTACATGGACCTTTCAATTTTATCGGATATACTGATTTTCAAAAACTTGTTGCATTTTCTGATAGCATGTTGACCTTTGCTACAGACCTTACACGAATAATTTGACATGTTGGCTTCCGTGAAACGAGTTTCGTTGTGGACCCCATTTGGACAGCTCCGATTGCATCTTCTCCTGGTGAAAACTCAATGCCTCCAGAGTACGAAATCGCGTTTCGAGAAATCGTTTAAATTCCGCAAATATCGGTATTTCCTTGGTGTTTTCCTTGAAACCCAGTTTTTCCTCGCAAAGCTGCTGCGTTTTTGAAGGTGGGCTTTTCATTTGGATGTAAATTATCATTACATTCCAATGTTCAAGCGGTACTTTCAAGTTGGCAAGGCTATGTACTATATGCGTTGACGTATCTAGTAATTATTTTATGGGTTCATATCGTTCCTGGGTTAAAGTGCTTTGTTTAAAAAAGCACTTCAATCGAGTATTGACCAGAAAACGCCGATGATCATACCTGTCATTTATTTAGGTAAATACGACAATATCTTTCTGCCTCACCTGAGATACTGGTTTGTAATAATGCATCTTTTGTATCTTAGACAAAGACGAATTGTGATGTACAAAGTACTCAAATAGATCACGAAACCCCCTCCAAGATTCGTAATTTCCTGAAAAATCGGGGACAGGAATGTATTTTAACCTAACATCTGCGTTGTGAGAGGGTTGCGTGATCTTTATACCTGCTTCGGCTGCTACACACATGGTTTCTGCAACCTTATCTAGTCTTTCATGAATTTTCGTCTAGCATGTAAGTTAGTTTTAAGTTGAACTAAAAAAAAATGAATTGAAAAAAACCGCGGCCACCCACAAATTCTATCAAATACTGCGGTGATTATTTAGCTGGTCTCCTTTTGGCTGGACGCCGTTTTGGTGGTCGTCGTGATGGCTTTTTGAACGTTCCCCAAGATACAGGTTCGCTCTCCAGTTCTTCAGTATTTATCATTTTGATTTCAGACTCTAAGTTTGGTTTATCCTCATCATCTGGCGGTTCGGGGACTGGGTGTTCTTGTTGCGCGGGTTGGACTGCCTCAATAAATGCAGCTGGCAGTGCTATTGACACAATTGGCAGCAATACTGGCAGACTTTTTTCAGCCACCGGAATCGGGGTGACATCACCTCAGTTTTCCAGAGTAACTTTTTCGTTTTCGACCATCACCTTTTCCTCTCCATCATCGTTGCTTTCAGATCCATTTGGGTCAAAATTGTATGAATTGAACCTTGCTCCACAAATGGTTTCTTACGCTAAACAATCCATTCCAACTGGGTTTTTTGTGCTTCCAGTCCTAAGCACTCATTACTCCGAATGACTTCTGCCGGAATGTTGAACGTCGGATCTGCTTACTGTAGCCCGACCAAATAAGACCATTTTTCAAAATTAATATTCTGGGCCGGAATACCTATTCTTCAATGTGTCAAAGTTAAGGAAAAAATTAAACCGAGCCTAGCATAGAACACTACAGATCAAACTTTAACTATATTGATTCCAAGGATCAATATAAACGATGTCTACTTTAGTAGTCAAAATCCAAATTCGGGCTGAGGTGACACCAGGGTTTTTTGTGGTCGCTGGATATTGCATTCGTGTACTGTAATGGTCGGTGCCGTGACATAAGGCCATGTGACATAAGACCATATCTCAAAATATGGCCTTATGACGCTTCCGCAAAGTGTGCATATTTCGAGGTATGGCTTTATGTCGCTTTCCAAAAGCGGCATAAGACCATATTAATTTGAGACATAAGACCATATGTTTTTTTTTTATTTTTTCAATAACAAAAACCCGTTTTGACCGTTGGAAATATGATTATGAATGACCCTGACCACTGGTAATTGCATGTAACAACTTTGCGCGCTTCTCATTCGTATATCGTGAAAAAATACCCGCACCATTCTCTTGCAGCCATGTGATCACTTTAAATTGTGTTTAAATTGTTTTACAAAGCTGTCGGAGAACTATATAAATAACAACAATCCAATTCTATGCCCAATTTGTAGACAAATTGTCGCAAATAGCACAACTATATTCTGTTAAGTGTTTAAACATTTTTTCTTTTCATCTGATTGAACATAATTGTATTTATAGAAAAATAAATATTTACAGTTCTTATAATAATTTTGAGCTTTTAAATCTTTGAATCCTTAATAATTTTGAGCTTTTAAAGATGACATTTTATCAGGTAAGGGTTAAAAATCCATTTGAAAGTGACATAAAGCCATAATGGTCTTATGACGCTTTCGCAAAGTGTCGTAAAGCCATATTTCGAGGTATGGCTTTATGTCGCTTTCGAAAAGCCATATTTTGAGATATGGCCTTATGTCACATGGCCTTATGTCACGGCACCGTAATGGTCATTATCCGCGTAACATATTTCTTTTGTTGTTACCCCTAATTACAGCCGTCAAGTAAAGGTTTGACATAACGATTATTTACATTACTTAACTCTTCTGAGCGTACTCGCAATCGGGTTATATGTACTATGTACATAGAAGAATATTCCGCTACACTGTCCCAAAACTTGGTTGTTGGATCCTCCGGGAGGCGATCATTCGATGGGGAAAAGAGAACCTAGTACGGCACTACGAGGTCCTATGCTAAATACGTTTGATTAGGGTGCGGGGGACATCACGCCACGTCATAGCCGGGCGTAAGAACCTGTTTATTTTTTTTATTTTTGCGTCGCAACCACGCTTAACGCACAAAAAAAAAAGAGATCGCGAAGTTTTTCAGTTTGATTTCAGCACTCAACTCAAGCGGCAGCATCACTAGGACATTAAAGACGATAACAAAATCGCAAAATAAAAGTCATATTTGTATTATCAATACAAAAGTATTGAGAATAGTTATATATTGTTGCATTTGAACTTCTTTAAAAGTCACGAATTAATTTTGTCCTACGGTGTTTTGGTTTTTATTTTAAGTGCGTGTTATATCGAGACTAATTGACTGCACAACCACCTCTAAAACAAGTCTTCCGCCACGTTGCATAGTTGAGTGGGTCTCATAAAATCGAACCCATTAAACCATCCCCAGAAAAAAAAAGTGAAGAACTTAGTGACCCTACAAAAGACTACAGATTAATTATCGTATCGTCTATCAATATCGATTATAAGTGACTGAAATCACAAAACCTTTTTTTTTTTAAAAAAGATCAAAAGAAAAAAATAATACAAAATCAAGCGTCTGCTATCGATAATAATTAACTCGCCTACGCCCCAATGTAAACATTGCGAACCCATCGATCGATTGATTAAATTGATCATACAACAGCAGCCGACATCCAACCACCCCCGCGGTGCATCAAAGAATTTGCCGACAGAGCAGAAGAACCAACACTCTGTGTGATCGACAAAAAAAAACGGGAAATTTTTAACCACCTTTTAAGAGCTTTTAATCTTATTGAAATTTTAAGATTTTTTTGATGTTAATTTTTTTCTATTCTGTAGTAGTTTTTTTTATGTTTACCAATTTTCTCTTTTGTTTACTCTTTCTATTATTAAAATTATGTGCGTGTGTGTAGGAAGCTTTTGTTCTTATCTCTATTCTTACCTAGTGCACCATTGTGCAGTACGTTTTTTTCAGCAAATCATGAAATTCACTTCGGCAGGCCTGACGCAGCGAATCAATCGGTAAGCCTTTTTTTGTCATTTGTTTTAGCATAAACACACATGCACTACCATCATTTTGGACAATCTACTTAGTTTTCAATTTTTTTTTTATTTGATTGAATGAGGAGATTAATAATAATAATTTAAATATTGAAATTTAGTTATTTGTTTTTCTTTTGCTAATATTATTATTTACATGATCTTTACTACATTAATTTTTATAAAAGCCCTTATGTTTTATATATTTTTTTATATTTAATTTTGTTGGTTCTTCCCAATAAATATGTATTATGAATTTAACATACATAACTAGTACGAATAAAACTAGCTTGATGTCTAATTAAGGATATAAATTACGTGTCTCATTTCGATGGCTGAGTTGTGTGGTCCTTCGTGTTAGAAGCTTAGGACTTTCTTTTGGGTGCAAGTTTTACATTTTTTTTAGCGGAACTTGCACATGGTAGAATGGGTACAGACCCGCTACGAGGACGACCACCTGTTCCTCCCGTGGTAATCAATGCAGATGTTCTTTTTTTAGTTTATTTTTTTTGTCCCTTTAGATATTTAATGCATGCAATTTCTTTGTGTAGTTGTGATATTTCGGTGTTTCGGTTGCAAGAACCCCTCCCCCCGACGAGCTTCAGCTAAGACTAGGCATGAAACCCGTATCCAGACTACCGAAAATGTTCCCTTTCCTTCCTTCTCCTAACTCCTATGCCTTAATCATAATTCCCTATGTCTTTTCGTCTATTTTTCTCATCATTTCCCTATTATTCCCCAATTATCGTCACCTCCATTACATTACCTCCTTCGACTCTTGTCTTGAATGTCTTCCACGATGTATCGATCGAACTCCATCACCTTCGTGATGATATAAGGCCCATTATACCCCGTATCAAGTTTATGTAACTCCCCAGTCGCTTGATGGGCATAGTCAATCACAACAAGATCGCCTTCAGTATATCGATGTGGATGCAGATGTTTGCTGTCGTACACGACCTTCCTCTTATTCCGTTCTCTCTGAATGTTGTCGGCGGCCTGCCGTCTCCTAAAATCAACAATAAAAATAAAAATATTAGGACAGAACCTGGTTGTTGAGTTCCGTTGGGTGTTGGGTACTTCATTGAAGCATAAGCAAAGCTACGTCCCAGTCCCTGTTATTCACAACCGAACACTTGTGCATGCTGAGGAGGGTTTTATTCGTACAATACGAAATCTTACGAGCTCAGGTACGACTAATTTTTTTCTGGCAGTCTACACGTCTGAACACCCGTGATCCATCCAAAATGTAGTCTTACTCAGTCTGTTTCTTCACCGATGAATTCGTAGGACACTTGTCTTTGAAGTGCAGTACGATGTCTTTCAGTTGAGCGTCTTGCATCTGCATAGCGAAAATCCAGTCGTCATCTATTTCGCATATCTTAAGGACATTCTCTGCTACTGTTGATGCTTCTTTCGCCGGAAAGATGGAAAATCTACTCATTCCATCAACGTGAAGCATACTCTCTCCGGGCCGATGCGTACATTCGAAGTCGAACTCTTGGAGACGTAGCTACCATCTGGCAATGCGTGCGGGTAACGGAGCTGTTGCTTTGGTTGTTGCGATGGCGTTACAATCTGTGACTTCTCGGAAACCTGTGCCCAATAAATAGACACGGAATTTCTCCAAAGTTTCCACGATGACAAGGACTTCAAGTTCATGGCTCTGCTTTCTGTATCACTACATCGCGATTGCCTACTGTAATATCACACAGGTTTCAGATCACCATCTTCGATCTGAAATAGAATCCCCGCTAATCCTGCAGAGCTAGCATCCGATTGCACCTCATGATTTTTATACACATCAAACAATGTGAGGACTGGCTTAACCGTGACAGCAACCTTCAACTTTTTGAGTGCCTTCTGGTCGTTGTTCAATATAAATTCTGTGTCCTTTTTCAATAAATCAATCAATCCTTTTTCAAAACCGGTTGAGCTACTCGGCTATAACTATCGATGAATGTTCTGAAGACACCCGTGATGCCTAGAAAACGTCTCATATCCGTGGCGTTAGTAGGAGTCGCAAGTTCTTTTATACATTTTGTTTTACTTTCGCCCGGCCACACACCTTCACCACTGATGACATGACTGAGGAAATGTACATTTTTTTCATAGAAAAACACTTCGATGGTTTCAACTTAAAACCAGCTCCTCTAACAGCCTCCAGGGATTCGTTAAGAACGAGGGTTCCCTTCTCGATCGAATCAGTCGGTAGAATAACCTAATCTGCGTAGCTCCCTATGTCCTTTCGATGCGTTAATGGACGTATAACTTCTGCCATCATTTATTGAAGTACATAGAAGCGTTGATTAAGCCAAAAGGCATGACATTATGCTCGTACAAACCGTCTGGAGTGAGAAAAGCTGTAAATTGTTTAGATTCCTCCTTCAGAGGGATTTGATGATAACCGGCCGTCATATCAACTGTGATAATTGCTCCTCAACGGTGGGGCTTGGAAATTGCTTCTTCACTGTAACCGGCCTGAGCGCGCAGAAGTCGACGCAAATCCGTAGCTCTCCGTTGGTTTTGTTCACCTGAACTATAGAGGCTGCGTGTGGTGAAACTTTCGGTTGGATGATCTCATGTTGGAGCAAATTTTACACAATCTGAGACAACTTTTCTCTTTGAGCAATGGTACTTGATAGCGCGTACGATGTGCTCTTTACGAATGTTAAGCATAAACTAAACTCCTTAAACTTATTTTATTGACAAGTATTTATCACTTTGATTTCAGACTCCAATTTTCGGGTGGCGGATCGGGACTGTGTGTTCTTGTTGCGCGGCAAGTATCTCCATTCGATGCCTCAACACACACGAGCGCAGTGGCCAATAAAACCTGCGATTGTGTAAATAAGTGATGTACTTGGTAGTTTTGGCTCATCGAATGCTCACTTCACTTTGTTGTTGAAGCCAAATCATTGGTTATGGTAATATAAATATTTCTACTATATATCGTTTTAGCCCACGCACACTTTTTGGAGGCGTTTATATACAAAAACCAGTTCTAGACTCTACCTCATATCATAACCAAACGAAAAACGTTGTTTTTTGTTTAGCCACAAAAGATTTTAATAGACTGTCTGAACAATATGTCGCTACAATGTCAATTATAATATTTCCTTGCCATAAAGTCCACATTTTAGGGATATTAATTTTAAGGATGGAATGGAATAGGTTATAAAACGATCCACACAATGTATTGAAGCCTTCTCATATGTTTTATTCCGCGCTCGACAACAGTTTTGAAGAATCTGAACATCCACTCGCTAAGTTTCATAATGAGCGGCATGATATCATACGCACATAGTGAAACTGTCACGAAAGAAGCAACATGATCCTCATAGTTCCGTTTAATTGCCATTTGATTTCCCACACTGGGTGCGCGTTCGATATGTGGATACTTTTGTTTATTTACATTTCAATGTCGAAAATCTTAACACTAACTCTGCTTCGTCGAAAACAGAGTCCTCATACCAAAATTCCTCCTTCTAGTTCAACATTTAAGGCACACAAATTGGTTTCACAGACAATGTATCTCGTTAATTCGTTATACGTTGCAAGCTAAGCATAAAATACTCCTGTGGGCTAAAGAAAATGCTTTTCAAGCAAACAAACTAGGGGATGGAATTTGGAAGTAACTAATTCACACAGATCCATGTACCCTTATCATATGGTTTCTGGCAAATTTGATGAAACTTCTTTCAGCTACAAAGGACTTGGTTAAAACTTCAGATTTATTTCACATCATTGTCCTTGGAAATGGGTATATAAGACTTTAAACAATTCCGAGGACAGATAACACGTTAATTTAGGGCAGCCAATATTAACAAGGCACCAATATGGTAAACTGAGGACAAGCTATCTGAGCACCACTTCCGCAAATTTACAACAAACAGCTATTTTTCAAATAATCTGCTGATTAAGAATGCACAAACATTTTTTTATTCCGCACTCGACAACAGTTATGAAGAATCGGAACGACCCTTCGCTAAGTTTCTTGACCAGTTATTTGGCATTATTGTGTTTTGTTTTGATTGACTTGGCTTGGCTTGGCGATTTCTGCGGGCACAAAGACATGCTGCACCATGTTATTTTCAGAATAGGTACGACTTACCATCGTGTTGCACCCCGAGTCGACTTCTGCAGCTTCAGTTGGGGTTTCAATTTGTGCATTCGATTAGACAGGTGCTGAGTTGACAGCGCTTATATTTTCTTCCACAACAATAAAGTTCGTTTTGTGTAGCGACTTTTGAAAGTTCTACCGATGGCGGTTTTGGTTGACCGTCACGAGTACCGGTGTGTAAACGCATTACATCGACGGTTGGTGAGTCGGCTGCTGGTTTCGTTGGGGCACAGCGAGAAAATGATGAAATTCTGGGCACATGGTTTTCTGTCCCTTTCTAGGCCTTGAGGGCACCACCTGTTATTCGGTTCTTCGGGAAGGTTACTGAGATGAGGCATGATTTTTAAATCTAACTGGTAGCTCTGGCGACAAGGACGGCGATGGCGGTTTGGGCAGTGGAGTACTGATGGATACGGTATTATGATCAAACAGATGAGGGCTGATAGAGCTCGACATTTTTTCTCATTCGATGAGCTTTCTAAAGACATTGAACCGCTTACCCGTTTATTGGCTTCACTAGTATGCGGTTCATTGCCATTACCATTGCCATATTCCTCGTCATCGAGTGCTGTGTTTAACACTACCATGTAATCATACTGAGTTCGCATCAGTCTAACATTCACTTGTTTCGGAGGGTTTATCAATTTGTTCCTATGATGTTGTCGGTGTGTCTGCTATGGCAGAACCAACCTGGTCATTGGTATTGCACGGAATGGTGGCGAAAACAGTAAATGTTTGCATTACTTGCAATGCATTTGCGACTTCTAGTCGCCCCTCCAGAGATTCTTTGGGCAAAATAGTCGCAACGAACTTCACTTCTGTTTGCAGGGGACTCGATGGAGGAGTTTTAAGTTCATTCAAATACTTAGTTGATGTCCTTGTAGCGTATATTGATGGATGCATTACTGCCACCCACCAACTAATAAAACTACAGCAATAATGTAGAGAGCAGTTCTTAAAAATATCTAATACAATCTTATTCGCATCCAACCACGCTCTTTTCTTTTCTACTTTTCTATTGGTATGGTATAGGTGTGACTTCAAACTGATAACATAAAAGCTTTCTAATCAAAATTAGCGGAATCCAACTATGTCAATAAGAACATGTTTTGTGACGTCAGTTGTTTACTGAATTGGCATGCAAAGAAATGATCCAACTTTTGAATATTAATTTATTCATATTTTATTTTTATTTTTTTATTTTGTATATATTTTGAACTATAATTTCATTGCTGTACACATTTCATATAGAGCAAATTTATACTAAATTATTCGAATACAATTAGCTTAGGTGAAACTTTGTTTCATTTCATAAAAAGGATTTCAAATGTAAACGCTGGTCGTGACATGTTAGGAGCAAGATACATTAGTTGCTATTTTGTCCAATTTCATGAAAAATTATATGTTTGTAAATTTCACCACACTTACTTACACACTACTGGTTTGATTGGTACACGTAGATTGAAGTATGTAATATAGTTTAAATTTGAAAGTAGACAATAAATATAATAAATTTTTGTAAATTAAATTTAGCACAATTCAATAGTGTTAAGAACGTTTTCATGAATTAATTTCCACTGTTTTCTCGGAATTCGGATTCTCGATCTTGAAGATTTACTATCAATTTCGTGGTTGTTTGGAAAACGAGCGTGACTTCAATTTTGTGTGGAGCGCGGAAATTTCGTGAGATCACTTTTTTTGTTGTTATTTGCTGCACTGAACTGGTTACCCGAACTGTGTGCATACAAGATACGCCTGACCAAAAGCGTTTCAGCTTGTGCTTCATCGGGCACGTGTAGGTTGCGTCTGCTGGCAGAATTTTTGTTTAACTCGGCAAGGCTCTGTGCTCTCCAAAAACAATTGGTGGTGTGGTCGATCGTTAGTTTGGTAGAGTTGATACTTTTTATGGCTGCATTCATAAATTTGCAAACGTATGCAGAAGCGCACAGCAATTATTACTTCACTTATTCTGATCACCAAAACAGTTTCTTAAATCAAAAAGAAAATAATTCTAAGAGATCAAATAAATCGATGATTCTATTTGAACTTACCTTAAATCAAAAACCTTTTTTCTTATATATACAAAAAAATGATGTAACAGGTACAAGACTTTTAAGACTTTTGGTACTATGAGCTTAATTTGTTTGTTGATGCACCGATCTCCGCTGGTGGCGTGTCAGAAGCCAAAAGAGAACGATTATCTCTATTTGCCGATTTGGATAGTCAGAGGAAATAGACACTTCGTGATTGTGACATTAGCGCCATGAAAATAATTAAATCGTTATTTGTTTAAATAAAGTTTAATGACCAAACGGTCTTGTATTAAACCATCCTTCATCCTTTTGTCTGGACGCCTTCCGTTTTGCTGTTCCTCGCGATGGCTTTTTGAACGTTCCCCCAGATAAAGATTCGCTCTCCAGTTCTTTAGTATTTATACTTTTGATTACAGACTCCAATGTTGGTTTATCATCATTTGGTGGTTCGGCGGGTGGGTATTCTTGTTGCGCCTGTTGGACTGCCTCAATACAGCCGTCAGTGTTATTGCCACAATTTGCAGGGATACTGACAGACTTTCAGCCACTGGAATTGGGGTGACATCATCTCCCTTTTTCAGAGTTACTTTTTCCTTTTCGACCATCCCCAATACCTTTTCTTCATCGTTGTGTTCAGATACACTTGGCAGTGGTATTGACTCAATTGGCAGGGATACTGACAGACTATTTTCAGCTACCGGAATTGGGGTGACATCATCTCCCCAATACCTCTTCTTCGTCGATGTTTCAGATCCACTTTGTTCAAAAAGGGTCGTACCTGAACCTAGCTCCCCAAATGCTACTTTACCCAAAACAATCCATCCCAACTGGGTTAAGGACTTAGAAAAGTGGGCTAGCATGTTACCTGCGAAACTCGACGTCAATGACGTAATTTTGAGATCGACGATATTGTGGTTTTCTCCACTGCTCACCTTCCCCATCCCACTAATTTTAATAAATGTCTTCTTCGCCTTCAAGTTGAAATGTTGAGCTGCTGCTTTTTTTAAATCAATCATTTGATTACTATGTCCACATACTTAGGGGTCGTTATCTAAAAATAAAAACACGTTGGTAACTACCCCAACATCAATGAAAAGCCATAGAAACAAACTTACTGGGGTAAAAATGAAGCTCGTTTGTTTTTCCACCTGTGAAGATTGTAATTAGTTTGTGGATATGTATGTCTGTTCGTACCTGGCTTACACCAACAATCTCTAACAATGAGACACTATCATCATCCGTATGATTGTAAAAAAAAGAAATTAAGTTAAAACAAAATTCAAAATAAAAGCAAACAACAATAACTACACCGGCTATCTTCCTTTCCACATTCGACTACTGTCACTGTCAACGACTGTCAAGGTTCATGGGTATAACGTAGACGAGTCTAGAATTAGGAACTGTTTGGGAAAATTTGAAATTTGGTTGTGAAAACGATCATCACAAATGAGCACTTCTGACAAACCTAGTGCTTCGTCGTGTCCTACCTATGGTGCACGTACTGCATCTAGTAAGCCATTAAGTCATCCTTGTATCGAACCACCAACATTTTCTGGTTCATATACTTCAGGGCGATCATTCCACGATCTCCTTAATTCACTGATTCACAGTAACGACTAGTTGAGCGAAATATAAAAGCTCCATTATCTAAAATCCAATGTTTCTGGAGAAGCTGAACGCCTTTTGAAGAACCTGTCTCTCGATGCTGGCAATTATGATAAAGCTTGGGAATAACCGAAAGCTCTCTATGACAACAAACGTACATTGGTTAATGCGCTGCTTAAGCTTTTGCTCAGCCAACAGTCTTTGATGAAGGAATCTGCAAATGGTTTTAAAAAATTATTGGACTCTTCACAGGAATGTGTTTATGCTTTGGCGAATTCGGGCTTACCTGTTCACAAGTGGGATCTTGATTTATCTTTTGTTTCAAAAGCTGCCATCTTTTACGCAAAAACTTTGGGAAGTGCAGCTTTGTATTTCAAGAGATGATGCATGATGCAATTTAATGATTTTCTGGAGACTAGGCTTAGAACACTTGAAGTAGTTGACCAGCAAGAAAATAAACCGTATGCGAAGCGCTGGACGAAGTCCGAAGTGAAGAAAGTGTATCATACCAACACGCAGGAAAATCAAAGCTTTCAATGCAAGGTGTGTGTAGCATGGATACATCACAGCGTCTTCGAAAACTCCGCCAAATGAAAGTTTGTGACACCTGACTCGCATAGAGTCATTCATCACGTGAATATCCTATTGCTAAGAGCTGCTTCTATTATGGTCAAAGGCATCACACGCTCAGAAAGGCACAGTCAAGACAGACATTCATTCATTCAGTGAATATTTATATGCAGACACATCAACAGCATATTCCAGCTAATATGGAAGCGTTGCAGGGTTCTGTTAATATCAATGCACCTACTTTCCATTCGCTTAGCAAGCAAGCCACAACTAGTAGGAATGCATCGGCATGTCCACATGCAGCTAGAAAGCCCGTTAGTCTGTCCATCTAACAGCAGAGGTATACCAAAACACTCAGGTATTACTATCTACAGCAGTTGTAAGAGTACGATCAGATGATGGTAGGTTGCACAGCTTACGTGCTTTAATCGACACTGGATCTAAAGCATCCCTTATAACACAATCAACAGCCCAACTTTAAAAACTTAAGAAATACAGAACTTCTGTTGAGGCATCAGGGTTAGGGATGTTCAGCAGAGGCGAAATCCAATGTTATGTCGATGTAACACTTGCCTCACAGCATTCAACGTCCGCGGGTGCTTAGAAAGCATCTGTTTTTAAAGTCGCTGACTGGGCTTCTTCCGGCCCATCGTATGAAACCTCGCAGTTGGTACCAACAGATCTGTTGTTTGGAAGCAAAATCTACGCTAATATTATACTTCCAGAGATAATGCGAAGTCAAGAATCAATTTTTCCGGTGGCACAGAAAACTTAATTCGGCTGGATCGTCTTTGGGAGTATTCCAGTTGAAGCTCAAGACCGCTTTATTGGCTTTATACAACTGGTAGATTTAGATTCGAAAATGCGTTGGTTTTGGGAAATCGAAGAGATTCCGTTCCAAATTCGCGATTCAAAAGAAAACATCGCATGTTTAGCCGAATCTTCCAAATCGACAATCCGTAGGGAATACGGACGTTACGAAGTCAAACTGCCATTCAAAGAGGGACGTTTTCCAGCATTGGGAATGTGCACTTCGACGTCTGGAGCATTTGGAGAAGCGATTTTACAACGATGAAAGACTAAGGGCGGAATATTAAATGTATAAATGAGCATTTAACACTTAACCACATGGAGGAATTGGATTTCGGAGGCGAGTTACTAGGAACACCCAAACACTACTACCTGCCACACCATGCAGTCTTGAAAGATACAAGCTCTAAAACAATGTTGGGAGTTGCTTTGATGCTGTCGCGAAGTCGTCAAATGGTTCCTCTTTAAATGACCATTTACATGTAGGTCCCAAATTACAGCGCAACATAATTGATATCATAATTGGATGGAGAAAACATCGCTACACGTTGGCAGCCGACATCGAAGAGATGTACCGACAGGTATCTGTAAACTGTTTCTGCAGGCGCTCCCTATTTAGCGATAAGGCTATGTTATCAAGTGGCAGCAGATGAAAGTCATCGCTTTCCAATACGAGCAAGGGCAGGTAGAAGGCAGTTATGTGGACGACATGATCAGCGGAGCAGATACCGCCGAAGACGCTAGGAAGATTCGAGATAAGGCTCTTGACTTGTAACCGCTGGCTTTAAACTCCGTGGACAAGTGGACAAGCAACACAGCAGAATTTTTGAATGGCATTTCTGAAAGCGAAAGAGATATCAAAACCGTGGGCATTAAATAGTTTCGCTCCTCAGTCTCTTTCTCATTTCAGAACTTCCAAATGGATGTCCAAAACGTCACGACAAGGAATATGCTCTGGTCGACCGCCAAGCTGTTTGATCCACTTGGATATATTTCACCCCGCATAATAAAAGCCAAAATTATGATGCAAGAGTTGTGGCAGAAAGGGCTTGGTTGGGATCAACCCATTACAGCTGAGTTTTTGGACGAGTGGACAACATTTTCCCAAGAACTCTTAAGGATTGAACGCATTCACATACCTCGGTGGATTAACACGCAAGCGTCTATGGTAGCTTCAATCCTAAAGTATACTGTTGATGTTCTCAAAATAACTTCTGTCAAGACATACGCCTGGAAAGATTTAACAATTACCCTATCATGGAGAACTGGAGCTGAAAGAATGCAAGAAACAAAAAGCAATTGGGAAGTCACTACAAAGTCGCAATGCATTTATCGACAGAATTCTATATTAAGTTATGATCCACAACATCCCATAATCATTAGGTCAAATCACCATTTTACTAAACTTGTTATAAGACATGCTCATGACGAAACTTTTCACGGCGGATTTCAGCAAATGGTAATGCACATTCGCAGAACATTCTGGATTCGACACATAAATCAAAGCGTGTATAAATGGATTCACCACAGCGTTGTCTGTTATAGGCATGTTCTTGCAACAATGCAGCAGCTAATTTGAAATTTAACTGTGTCAAGAGTCAGAATAGCCAGGCCATTCTTAAACACTGGTGTTGATTACGTTGGACCCATTGAAGTGAAAACCTGGAAGGAAAGAACTACAAAAACCTTCAAAGCATACTGCGCCTAGTTCATACGTTTGGCCACAAAAGCCATCTACATCGTTTTTGACCTCACTTCGCAACCACTTTAAGCTGCTTAATGACGTTTCACAGCATGAAGAGGTTAATGTTCTGAAATCTACAGCGACTGTGGTACAAAGTTTGTGGGAGCAAACAACGAACTAAATAAAATGTTCAAACCCGCAAGACACGATTGGATCGAAGTTGCCAAAAATCTTGCTAATATGGGAACTAAATGGAATTTCATTCCCCCTCTTCCCCTCAGGTTTATGGGAAGCCGGGGTGAAATCGGTTCGATCTAAATTGTGGGAAATGAAAGGTTTACATTCGAGGAATTCACCATCCTTCTAGAACAAATAAAAATGTGTCTGAACGCACGACCTTTGTGCCCACAATCAGACAATCGGGAAGACTTCGATGTCATCACACCAAGCCACGTTTTGATCGGAGAATCGCTCCACAATGGACTGCAGGAAGACACATCACTATTAAAAATGAATTACCTTGATCGGTGGAAGCAGATTCATATAATGGTGTACTCTTTTCAGGAAAAGTGGAGCTGCGAATATCTCTCACGGTTGTAGCAATGCCCAAAATGGAAGAAAATAACCGAGCCCCCACACATCGGCGACTTAGTTCTCGTAAAAGATGAACGACTTCCACCATCATAGTGGATGCTAGGATCGAACAAACATATCCAGGAGAAGACGATTTAATCCGCGTGGTAACGTGGAAAACAAATCGGGAAAAATTAAGATACCTATCACAAAGATTTATAAGCTGCCTTCAAACAAAAGATTCTAGAGCCATACAGATGACACATCGAGAACAAAAAACAGAAACTTTCGCTCACCAGCTTCACGGTACGGGGCGGGCGGTATGCACGTTCACACATGAGAAACGACAACTATAATATAAAATCAAAATAATAGAAAACCAGGGATACAGTTTTCTCCAAAAAAAATTTGTATATAACCTATTTATATTCGACATAAATCCTTAAATTCTTAAACTAGAAATATATGGACAACATAATACTCAACACAAATTTTCATAAACTACACAAACAATTAGATATGATTCGACGCAAAACTTATTATCAACACAAATTTACATAAGGATGTCAACAAATAACCTATAAATTATCAACACAAAATCACAACACTTTTGTACATATTTATGTTTATTTGAGAATAACTATTGCACACTAAAATATTGATGACATATTATATTTTCACTCAAATAACTTTTGCACAAATATTTTATTCAACACAATGTATATAAACAAATGAATTTTGATTTGACGTTCTACAGGCGCGTACAAAATATCGAAAAACACAAAAAAATTGTCAAGCACAGCCATACCCATGCACGCGATCGCGAAAACGTAAATTAACAAAAAAAAACCCGTAGGTGGAACGTAAGAAATCACCAAATTCCTAATAACCTAAGAAGAATACCGGTGCACCACACAATCTTTGCACCCACGAAAACGCAGCGAAACACCCTCTCCCCTTTGGATCACATGCGGAACCCAACGCATTACAAACAAAAAAAAAAACTTAAACTAAATAACTAATTTCAATAAATATAACTAAAAACTGTTACAAAACTCACCTGTACACACTCGACACAAAACATTTAGCATTATTAAAAATAAAACACAAATCTTAATTTAATAGATTAAATTGATCAAACAAACAAAATTCAGGACACTCAGCAGTTATGGCACAAACCGCGACGACAATGCAAGTACATATAAACCGATTCAACGCGTGAATGACCCATCTGCGTTAGCCAAAAAAACTTTTTTTACAACATCGGCATTAGTATAAACTACTGCACTTGGCGTATGGGAACTGGGAAGGGAAGGAGAGAGCGATTACCATAGAATCATTAACCGCGTTGAGCAAGTGCGGTTCTATCAATTGTTTACGCCTGAGGATATGCAATAGAATCGATAGATATTATATTTGTGTAAACTAAAAAATAGTTTACATATCTTAAGGCGCTTCAAATTGTTAACATCATTCAGTTAATTAATGGAGTTGTTAGTGAAGTAACTCATTAGGATAACTTACCACACTTGATAATCATATAAGCTTTCACAACCGATTTAGTCAGTTTTGATTAAGCCCATCTGGTGTGTTAAATTGTAAATATATTTTCTTTTTTCTTTATTCTTGTAGTATTTGATAGTGCAGAAAATTCTGATGGTTGGGTGTTGTAGAAGGAGGGTAGACTCTGATTGGCTTTAACTTGGCAATGCCCAGTAGTTGTAACTCTCACTACACATCAAGTACTTGACTTGCTACACGATAAGCGCGAGTGTTGATAACACGACGAAAAACAGCAACACTATAAACAGCCAGGTCAGAATGGCACGGAATGAATACCCGGCCTGCTGTCCCAGGCGAACCTAGACATATTCAGACAACAGGTTCTCTAGGAATTCCAAGGGTTAGTCAGGCCCCTTGAACAGAGATGGTGGCGGATGAACCGAAACGCCAACGGCAGCGCTCAATCCCGTAGTGGATACCAATGGCCCCGCTTCCTAGGGGTATCTAATAAATTGGAAGTGGCCCTCCAGGTTGGCGGTTGTGCTTAGGGGTAACTACCCAGCCATAGAAAAAAATTTCATGTTACGAAGCAACCAATAGCCTCGGAAAGGACTGATTTTATTGCTGACAACACGGCTAAACGAAAAAAGGACAACGACGTTCGTATCTGCACCTGGAATTTGAGAACATTAAAGAGCAGAGGTGTAAGCAAACAACTAGCGGAAGCCCTAAACTGCTATAAAGCAGACATTACTGCCATCCAGGAAATGCGATGGGATGGGCCGGGCAAAAAGAAGATGAAAAACTGTGACATCTACTACGGACCGTGTTAAAGTTAGCAGAAACAGCGACTTTTCGTATGCGGATTTGTTATAAGTGTCAGACTTAGGCAAGAAGTCTTATGTTTCCAAGACATTAGCGAACGCATTGTAACAATCCGCATCAAGGCCAAATTCGACAACATAAGCCTTACATGCGCTTACGCTCCAACGGAGGAAAAAAAGATGATATAGCTAAGGATTGATCTTTAAACTACTTGACAAAACCTATTGGCGACTACCGAATTACGATTTTAAAATCGTAATGGGAGTTTTTAACGCAAAGGCAGGAAGTGAAGACATATTTAGCAGTATTGTCGGAAATTATAGCCTACACGACAACACGTCTGATGACGGACACAGGCTAATTGACTTCGCTACGGAACGAAATGCCACTATTGCCAGCACAAGGTTTCCTCAACTCTATTTCCATAAGGGGACATGGCGGTGTCCAGATCAACGAACGGTCAACCAAATTGATCACATAACGATACACAAGAGGCACGCATCCAGTATTTTGGATTTCCAAACATTGCGAGGAGCTAACATCGACTCGGACCACTACCTTGTTGCAGCCAAGGTTAGAATGCGGATATCCACCACGCCACAACAATCCATAAATACTGTGTAAATTAAATTTAACGTCGAAAGACTGCAATCGCAAGAAACCGCCAGGACCTTCGCGCAACGCTTATCCCTAAACCTCTCGATTAACACCATACCACAAGCATCGAATGTCGAAGAACACTGATGTGCTAGGTCTCTCGCGCCCACCAGCGAGAAACCATTGGTTTGGTGAGGAATGCCGACAGATGTTCGCAGCCAAGAAGGCGGCCTACAAGGCTAAGCTGCAGGTGAAGACGAGAGCTGCCGTTGAGCTATATAGGCAGAGAAGAAGGGAAGAACACCGGCTTTTTAGAAAGAAGAAAAAGAGCAAGAAAGCGCGCGATCGAGGATATAGAGAGGTGCCACTCCAGGAAAGATGTTCGCAAGTTTTACCAAAGTGTAAAACGTCAAAGCCAAGGATACAAGGCTGGAACAGAATCCTGTCGAGAAGAACAAGGAAATATAGTAGTTGAGACACAGTCTATGCTGAGGATATGGAAGAACCACTTCTGCAGACTGTTAAACGGCGATGACGAACAACATTCCGCTGTCAGGCAGAACGAACCATTCAATATTGGCAACGACAGCGAAAGCTGCCAACCACCCGACCTGAGTGAAGTGAGGATAGCAATATCTAAACTGAAGCTTAATAAGGCTGCCGGAAATGACGGCCTTCCCGCCGAGCTTTATAAAGCCGGCGGAGATGACTTGGTGAGTAACATCCACCAACTCATAAGCCAAATCTGGTCGGAAGAAAGTATGCCTGAAGAATGGAACCTCAGCATCGTTTGCCCGATCCACAACATCGCCTACAAGATCCTGCCGTAATATGTAATCGCCTGAAACCGTTTACCAACAACTTCATCGGACCTTATCAGAGTAGTTTTAGGCCAGGAAATTCCAGAACTGTTCAAATCTTCACACTTCGGCAGATCCTGGAAAAAACCTAAGAAGTCCAAATCGATACCCACCACCTATTCATCGATTTTAAAGCCGCATGCAAATGCACCAAAAAAGGATTTAGGCAAGGCGATGCGCTGTTGTCTTCTTCAATCTAATTCTTGATAGGATTGTGCAAAACTCACGAGCCAACACCAGAGGCACAATTTTCCAAAAATATGTACAGCTACTAACATACGCCGACGATATTGACATCATTGGTAGGACCCAACGAGATGTCATAGCCACGTTGGCTAGTACAGAGAAGGAAGCTGCAAAAATGGGATTAGCAGTAAATTAGGGCAAGACGAAGTATATGCTGTCAACACGAAAGGACACACAACATCGACTAAATGGACAGAACGTCACCATTGACAGAAATAAGTTTGAGGTAGTACGGGACTTTATCCATCTCGGCTCCGCTATTAACTCTGACAACAACATCTCGTCAGAAATTAAACGAAGAATTACTCTTGCCAACCGCTGTTTCTTCGGGCTAAGAAGGCAATTGAGTAGTAAAACCCTCACTCGAACTACTAAGGAGCTCCTTTATAAGACCCTGATCATCCCAGTCCTGCTCTACTGCGATGAAGCATGAACCATAACAAAAGAGGATGAAAAAATCCTTGGACGATTTGAGAGGAAAATTCTTGGAAAAATCTTCGGTCCCGTTTGCATTGACGGGCTATGGAGACGAAGATTCAACCAAGAACTATGCAAGCTTTACAGCGACATGCCCCCTGGTCAAAAAACTCTGCATTGGACGATTAAGATGGCTAGGACATGTAGAAAGAATGGACACCAATACTCCGGCTCGCAGAGTCTTCGATTCCCAGCCAGACGTCGGACGCAGTAGAGGAAGACCTCGCCTTAAGTGGCGCGCAAAAGTAGAAACCGACCTCAACCAACTTGGTGTGCGCAACTGGAGGCAGTTAGCTGATTGGAGAAGCATGTTGGTTGAGGCTCAGGTTAATATCGGACTGTAGCGCCACTTAAGTAAGTTAGTGCAGTAAATTCTATTTCAGGTAGATTACTCCTTTCGCAAAAATCGCCCACCCATAGATAGGCTGTCTATGAAGCGATAACAGGTATAATGATTGCGAGTATTAAAAGAGAGTAATCCCAGCAACAGTGATCATGTGGTCTTATTTGTCCCCACTTTTAAATTCATTTTTTATTTACTTAAAATATTAACTTACTACTAAACAAAAATGCTTAATCTAACTTATCAATAACTGGTTTACTTAATCTAACTTATCGGCCCTTAGTGGGCGCTGTAAGCTTATATTTAGCTGTTTTATTTTGCCTTAAGGCTTGAATTTGTCGGGTTTCTTTTTTATATATAATTTTAATTAACAAATAAAAAATAAAAAACTTTGTATAGTGACTTTTTTTAAAATAAATAAGCTTATTCTAGATTATAACTAACTTAAGACTACTTAAACTACTTAAGCCTAACTTAAGACTACTTAACTACTTAAACCTAACTTAATTATAATCGGGGTTGTGAGCCCTCGTTCCAAAGGCCCTAGGGGCCGCCATCCTGATTGCGTCTTTCGGTTCCACGGCAGCATGCGTTCAACCATATTGTACGTCAATATGGTGCACAAGCCCCGCCCCAGACCTTGTTCCTAATTTTAAAATCTTAAATATGGAGTTGGACTAAAAGTCCGCAAAGTCCTGAGGAAGTGCAGAATCACCTTCCTCATATAGCCACCAGAATTCAGTGCGCATTTTTGCAGCATCGATCCTATCGCGATCCGATACCGCCGTGCTAAAGGGGAGGAGCTCCGGAGCATTTTCGACGGACTAGCCGTTTGTCCCGTGCGTTGGTCTTATTTGTCACTATATGTTACATGTACAAATTTGATGTTGTCCTTGTTTATCTTCTTGTAACAAACAAAACTAATAATTGTACCACTTTCACGTTTATATGATGTTGCTGTTCCATGAGTTCAATTGTTCCAATACCAGATTAAATCCTCAAGGGTGACAACACAATACCATAGGGCAGTGACGTAGAAGAAAACAAATTGAGGGTGTGCAAGGAGACCAATTTCATGGCCTGGATTCATAAAAGGCGCGGAGAATGTTTAGAATTCAATAAAAAAAATAATTGAAAATGTTTATAAAATAACTCAATGTTACATGCTAACAAATTTCTAATACGAAACCACTCAAACAAAAATGTAAACAAACAAATTGTCAAATGTCAACTGTTCTATGAACACATTTGATGTTATTAAAAAACACACAACTTTCGTAGCATCCAACCCGATAAGCCGCATAATAAAATGTATAATGTTTGCCAAAAGAATAGTAATTGGTTCTCATTTCAACACATTTGCGAGCGAAAGGAAATCAACACAACATAACATGGACTGATGAGCTGAGGCATATAGGTTGGGTGGGAATTTTTAGGCCACGCTTCCGCCCGTCCGAGTCTTGCAAACAAAAAGCAAGCAATTAGGCACGATTCACGTTTTGTACAATTATAGTTGTTGTGCGATGGCAAGAACCTCACCCATCCGGCGAGGTGACTTTTAATTTTTAAATTCATTTTTTATTAATTTAAAATATAAACTTACTACTAGACAAAAATGCTTAAATCTAACGTATAAATAACATTTTCTCTTAACCTAACTTATCGGCCCTTAGCGGGCGCTGTAAGCATATATATAACACTTTTATTCTGCTTTTCGGCTTAAGTATGTCGTGTTTTTATTTTATGTGTATATTTGCTATTTTTAATATTCAAAGAAAAACTTTGAGGAGTGACATTTTGTTTTCATATAAAAAGCTTAATCTAGATTAAAAGAAAACGAACTTAAGACTACATAGGACTATTTAACTACTTAAGACTACCACACTACTTGAAACTAACTTTATCATAATCGGGGTGGCGAGCACTCGTTGCATATGCCCGAGGAGTCGCAATCCTGATCGAGTATTTCGGTCACCAGGCAGCATGCAATCAACCCTGCCCATTCCTTGTACATAATTTTATAGTCTTATTTAAGGAGGAGGCTACAAGTCCGCAAAGTCCTGTGGAAGTGCAGAATTATTCTCCTCATGTAGCTATTAGAATTCCGTTCGCTGCTTTTCAGCATCGGTCCTATCGCGATCCAATACCGAAGTGCTGAAGAGGAGGAGCTCCGGAGCATTGTCGACATACCCGTCGCGGATTAGCCGCTTGTCACGCGGGTCACGGTAGCGGTGGTATAAAACCGGGATACCGTTCCTCTTCTGTACTAACGCTAACGAGTCTATATAAATGAATGGTGGAATAAAGCCAGACATGAGCGTGCTCTCCATGTATGTTTCATTGGGGTAATAAGCCCCGAAGATCAGGCTGTTGTCGCTACTCATTGCCCTTGCAGCGTGCCTTTGAATCACCTTACTAAGGAGATTGTCAATTCTATTCAACTGAACCCCATTGTATAGGACCTCGTTGCGTTAATATTTTATGCACTCGGAGTCCGGCGTTCGGTACAATCCTAAGTAGGATCGGACACAACGCCTCTCAAACAGCCGTATCCTTTCCATGTAGGGTGGTGATACATTGAACCACACGGGACAACCGTAAGCGATGATCGGCCTTACGAGGGACATGTAGAAAATGACTTTTATCCTTGAATCAAGTTAACTGATATGAAAAAATCTTCTTGTCAGAGCATAGCCCCTATAGCCCTGGCCAGACAAGCATCCAGATTTTTATTAAAATACAGAAACTTGTCAAGCCAGATGCCAAGGTATTTGACTTCACTTCTCACTGCCAATGGCCGTCCAGGCTGTCCAATGATACACAATTTTTTCCAGTTTTTTCTGGTATTATAAGAAGCCCTCTACAATGGAGTTCTGAACAGTATTGTTTCGGTTTTTGTAAATTGATCCTTAATTTCCAATCATCGCAATATCACTTAATGTGATCGAAGTCACGCTGCAAAATTGTGTTGATGACCTCGATTTTCGGACCTGATTTGTACGCCACTAGATCATCTACGTATCTGGGTCTGAGAGAACCTACAATATCACTCGTATAAATGTTTAACAATATCGGGGAGTTCACCGCCCTTGTTGTAAACCGTTTTAAATTTCAAAGACCTTACTCGAAGTTACGTTGCCACTTTTGACAACGAACTTCATATATAGCATTGGTTTACGCATGCCCAGTCTGTTCAGCTTGTAGAAAAGCCCCTCTAACCATACGGTGTCGAAGGCCTTCTCAAAGGCAACTAGACAGGCCCCTGTGCACTGTTTTTTGGACTTATTACATTGAATGCCGCATACTAGTTTCGACGCGGCCTCGCTCGAAAACCAAACTGATTTTCCGGAATAATCTTGTTTTCCTCGACCCACTTAAACAGAACTCTATTGACTTTCTTCTCGGTTACCTTGCTTACATTCGGCAGAAGGCTTTTTGACCGAAGTTTAGCTGGGTTTGTTTTGTCCTTTTTAGGGATAGGATGTACCACCGCCGTTTTGCAGTGCACCGGATAATGTGCATTATTCAGTGCATTGTTAAACATAAAAAAATAAAAAATAAATTTATGGCGCAACAGGCTCGTTAGTACACAGGGCGTAGCTTTTTTCTCACAACCATTCATGTATGCGTTTGTACTTCTTAGCACGATGGCGGGACCTTCTGTTTTATGCCGAATTCTAACGTCTAAGCTGAGATAAGCTTTCATGATAATTGATACTACTTAGGTGTTGCTACGGCTGGGAATCGAACCCAGACCTTCGGCACGGCAGTTCATCGCACTAACCATCGCTCCACTGATCCCGTCGCATTGTAAAACAGGATGTTGAAAATATTGACTGCTTGCACTGGCAGATGTCTCAATACGACGTTTGGAACACCGTTCTCTCCCGCCGACTTTTTGTTTTTCAGTGACAAGAAGATGTCCAGGAGTTCATCTTTTTGCACGAACAACATCAGGCTATTGGCGACTATGCCATTCGAAGGGTTTTCATCATTGAATACGGTAAAACCGCGATTCTCAGATCGCCAAGCTTGGAGTTCAGTACGTAGATAAAAGTGATTCTGAAAGGCTCTTTCCTCAATATCGCGATTTGGGCGAACAGGGCTGTTCACCGTATAGACGGTCTCGAAAATAGCGCCTATTGAATTCGCCTTCTCCTGCGGATCTTCGACCGTGAAAAAACCGTCGTTCGAGTCAACACTTTCCGGATTTATACCAGCAGCCGTGAGTGTCTGTCTGTTCTCTGTCGTTTGCGAAATTCGGACACATTCGGAATGTCGTTATGATCTTTTTGCCTGAATATTTAATTTATTTGCGGGAACATATTGCGGGAACATATTCTCCGAGATTAACTGTTTATGGTTTTTGATCAGTGACTTCAATGTCCGAATCTCCGTATCTTGACTGTCAGTAAATTGTCTACGCAGCTGTTAATGCCTCGAGACCATTCTGCTTTTGTGTTTATGTAGTGTATCGATTGTTGGCGTTTGATACATCTCCGTCTAGTCGTCATAAGTAGTTACCTTAGGGATAGCTTGATCCATTGAGTTGTGATGACTTCATTAATTTTTACTAAATGTTGGTCAATTAATTTCGCTCAAACGTAATTCTCGCTTTACAACTCTGGCGAAGCGCGGCCAGTTCGCCCTTCGATAATCGAAAGAACGCACTTAGTCGAAATCCTCCAGTTGAATTTGCTCGTTTTGGATCCTGAATACGGTATCAATTCCGAGGTAGTCACTGTCATCGTAATCGAATGCTCGCACACAGTTCCTCGCGTGTTCGTTATTTGTCAGTTCTAGTCTATTGTCCATAAGCGCTAAGTCCAGAAATCCGGCAAGTTGAGTCGAGCATAGCAAGCGTGCCCGCTATTTTTCATTGCTTAACTAAACGATGATTGCCCCAAAAAAACCTAATAAAATTTGCAAATCTAGTACAAAAAAGTGTCCCATTTATTTCTCTTATTTGCTTAGACAATGTTTTTGAAATTTTCACAAATTGCGATTGCAAATGCCTTTGCAACCCTCTGATAAATAACACATAGCGTAGATTGACTAAATCCATTAATATGCGAATCTTACATCTAAAAAGTGTATAATGGAATGTTTTAAATATTATATTTTAGTAAGACAGTAGAATGTGTAATATACTTCATTTCGACCCTAATATCTTATACCAGCCATCACTTGGAGATCAGCAGAAATGTGACCACCTTTATACGATCGGATCGCACAATGTTGATAAGCTTTTCCATATTGGGCTTAGAAAATCGATACTTTTGCCGAAAATATTTGTCTTGAAGTTTGATTGGGTTAGTTCTCGGTTTGTACATTTGTATAATCTCGTAGCTGTTGGTCTGTTTGTATTTATCACATTCACATTTAAATCATTTACAAAAGAAATGTAGCTTCAGTCCATTTGTATAAGTTTGCTTTCACTTTTCAACAATAAATATAAATAAATATAAAAAAAAAACTTAAATGGAAATTCTCTGATCCGTCGAAATTCATTTTAAAATTACTCTAAACAACCTCAAAACGCAGTCGATGGTATTTAATATAAGCGACCTCTAAGCAACGGTGCTTAAATATGAAAATCGATTATAGATCCCGATTTATTAAGTAATACTTAGAGGTGTTTTAAAGTTAAACATCCTCTAAAATTCTTTTATAAATTCGGCTGCAAATGTTTGAAAGCACGACCGGGTCGTACGCAACTTTCTCTTTCAGAGCGTGTTAATTTGACGTTTTTAACAATTTGGCGAAAATATTATTATATTTATTTTCTGATTATACGAGCGTTGATTTCGTAATTGAAAGTTATCAGTGTCCATGTGAGTAATAATGATTTTCCGTTATTGGCAAAAACTGAAAATTCCCTTTAGGGATAATTGGGCCAATTATGTTGAACTTCATGAAAACAGTAAAAGTAGTGTTCAAATTAATTTAATTTGGCCAAAAAGTTTGCGAGAATGTGACATTTTTTTTATATGGCCTATATGCAAAAATCCGTTATATGGATTTTCTCGAAAAAAAATGGGTATGCAGTTTTATTGGAACTAATATGCTTATAGTATATATGAAGTTTAATCAAAATTGCGTAGAAAAAATGGCCTAGAATTATAACCAAAAAAACACTGGATACGAAGTTTAAAGAAAATTCGTCAAGTTGTTGGCTGGAGAGACGTGTACGTTCAGACGGACCGACGAACCGACGCACGGAATTCCAAAAACCACTTTTTTGAGTTCCACTATCATCAAAATGTTAGAATCAATCAAAACCTCGAGGTCGAAAATGTTCACGAAAACAATATCATTGGCCTTGTAAGAGAAAGTTAAATAGGAATGTAAGACTTTATTCTTAGCATAAAAGAGTTCCTTAACATCTATTAATAAGGTTTGTTAGGAACACTTTTGTGTGCATTCAAATTGCTTTTGTTGCACTAAGCCGGCTTTGCATGTCCAAAATAATTTGACCCGCGTATGAGCCGTTCACAAACTGATGTATCGATTGCACTACATTAAGCCTGCTTTTGTTGCACTAAGCCGGCTTCGCATTTCCAAAATAATTTGACCCGCGTATGAGCCGTTCACAAACTGATGTGTCGATTGCACTACACTAAGCCTTTCTTGAGTAAATAAAGCATGATTTGGGAACATATATTTATTTTTTCTCCACCACTTGAGAGGATCTTCTGTTCTTTTAAGCACGTCACAATCAACAAAGATCTGAACTTCTTGTTGCCTTGTTATTTGAATATCCAACTGGATGGAATAGAGCAGTTCTCTGTCATATTCAGTCCAAATGTCATCCAGAATATGTATTCGATGTCGACAGACTCGGATCCAATTGAATACAATTATTTTCGTTTTCTGAAAACAATTTAAAATGTTCATATACCTTTTTTGGCAAGAAAAGCAATATTCTTAAATTAAGACTCTCAAAACAATCACACTTTAACGAAATCACACGAAATTAAACACCAAACCAAACGGCGTAATTCAAAATAATATGCGAAACCACACATTAATATTTAGCCGATGAGGAGTCCCAAGTAATTTAAGCTGTTGATCCAAAGGAATGTTTTCTTTGCATTATAATATTTTTCTCCCTTACAGGGTCTTCGTTGGATCCAAAGGCTGTTTGGAATTCATATTTGTCGGGATGTAAAAACCGAATTATTAATTCTCGAAATTCTATATTAGCAAGCATATTTCTTACCATGACTGGTGAAGATTTGTAAACGTTACGCAAAATGAGTTTCGAAGAATTATTCAATTTTATTACCCGCATGCTCTCCAAGCCATTACGTGCAAATAATCCAGGAAGACGTTGAAGGGCCAAGTTCAATATTTTCAGATCTACATATTGCAAATACGCAAAAAATACGTCATAAAGCCCACATTTAAGGGATATTCATTTTAATGAATGGATGGGATAGGGTTTAAAACGATCCGCACAGTGGATTGTAGCCTTCTCATATGCTTTATTCACAGTTTATATATCACAGGTCGCTCTTTTTTGCTCTTCTCTAGTATTCATCTCATTCGAAATGAGGTTAACGGACATATTGACAATTAGAAGCTGGGTGCTTGGAAATTCACAAGGTCTTTGGTTTATGGGAGGCTTATATGCAACTATATTGACGTTGATTGTTCGAATTACAAAACGCGAATAAAAGCCGAATGACATCTTAATGATGGAAGGTCGTCTTTAGAAAACTTGCTCCTTCCTAAGTGCAGCAGTTGTTATATATCTAAATTCTATATCTATGCGTGTAGTTAACTCTTTTATCACAATTCAAAGAGATGGAGAATTGCTTTGGCCTTAAGTATAACTCGCAATTGAATTATGGTTTTTCGGTTTCTTAAAAAAAAGTTTCTTTAAATAAACGTAACGTTTACTATAACAATTAAATTCTTGCACAACATCCAAACGGTAAACTGAGAAATAACAAAATTTAATACATTCATACAAATGCAAATAAAAAAAAACTTTGTTCTTAAATTAAAAGAATTTCACCAATCGAGATCGAACTCGGCCCCTCTGAATGCCCGATTCAAAAGTTCCTTTTTCTTTGGAGCTGCAACAAATATTTTGTATTTGTGGCTTCGCTTCCAATATTTTCCTTCAACGTCGGCGCTATCCACGGATAATGTGGAAGGAGACTTTAATGATGGAACGTAGTCCTTAGGTAACTGACTCTCTTCTAAGAGCAGCAGTTGTTCGACTCTATTGTTGTGGTTGTATGTTTCATGTTTGATGTTGTCATTGTTGTCAACGAAGTTGACCTTTCTTTTTGGAATGAGCTTTATAATTTTATAGTCATTATTGACGCTATCTACAATAAGGATTCTTGGTTCTTAATGAGTTCCGCCTGGAACTCCCTGCAATGATCAGGAGGTCCGAAAGATAGGCTGAGGCTTAGCCTTCTTATTAGCGTTTTATATATTCGCATTCGTTATCTAAAAATAAAAACACGTTAGTAACTACCCCAACATCAATGAAAAACCATAGAAAAAAAAACATACTGGGGTAAAAATGGGGCTCGTTTGTTTTTCACCTGTGAAGATTGTTGTAAATTAGTTTGCCGATATTTATGTATGTTCGTACCTGAATGTACGCTGACAATCTCTAACAATGAGGCACTGTCACCATTGTAAAACAAATACCCAAATGAAATTAAAAGAAAAGAAATTATTTTAAAACGAAATTCAAAATAAAAGCAAACGCACATGGTTTTTCGTCTTTTTATCGGTTCTGGAAGCGCTGGTTGTAATTCGGTTCTTCCGCCGTGTAATGAGATACGGCAGGATTTTTATCTCTAACTGGTAGCTCTAGCGACAATGATGGCGATGGTGGAGTGGTAGGTGGAGTACAAATGAAGAATTCGACATTATGATCAAACAGTCGATGGCTATTTGAGCCATCGACTATCGCGTTTTCTTTTTCTCGCTCGAAGGTTCACTTCAACGCTTGCTCTTTCCGTACCGCACTACCTTTTGCTCGACGTTTTCTCTCATTCGATGAGTTTTCTAACGTTATTGTACCTATGACCGGTTAAGCTCGTAGGCTTCACTTGTATTCGATTCATCGCCATATTCCTCGTCATCGATTGGTGTGTTTGATACTACCATGCAATCGTACTGAATTCGCTTCAGTCTAAATTTCACTTGTTTCGGAGGGTTTATCATTTTGTTGCTCTGAGGTTGTCGGGGTGTCTGCTTTGGCAGAACCAACCAGGTCATTGATAGTGGACGGAGTTGTGGCGGAATCAGTAGAATGTTTGCATTGCTTGCAATACATTTGCGGCTCCTAGTCACTCCGCTAGAGATTCTGTGGATAAAATAGACGGACCGAACCGCACTTCGGTTTGCAGGGCAGTCGCTGGAGGAGTTTTGAATTCTTTCAAATACTAATGCCTCTTTTTCCATTGCATGGTTTGTTGAGCATAGCTTGACATGCTGGCGGCGTGGCTCAGCTAAGCTCGCCAAAAAATGGGGTGGTTCTTTGCCCTTCAAACCAAAACAAAACAAAAATGGGTAACCTACTTCATGTCAAGGGCTTATCAAATTTTAACATAACATCTTGCCTTGCTTAATAAATGTTCCTGAGACAGAAATTATATCGGAACTAAGAGGTCAAAATGTAACTGACGTATATAAATTGGCGAAAATACATGACAACAAAAGAATCCCCACTGGCCTCATGATTCTTTCTGTCGACTTATTTAGAATCCCCAACACAATCGAAATTGGATGTTACAAAACCAAAATATCAGAACACCTCCCCAACCCAATGCGTTGTCGACAATGCCAACTACTTGGATACACAGCCAAATGTTGCAAACGTGCCGCCTCATTCGAAATATGCAATTTCCCCCCTCACGACGACACAAGTTGCGCTCGGACACTCTGCGATAATTCTTCCGGACCTCACCCCGCCTCCTCTAAGACCTGTCCAAAATATGTTCAATCCAAAGAAACTCTTGTAATAAAAACCAGAAACAAGTGCATCTTAGCCGAAGCTAGACGTATACACAAAGAACGTTACCCAATACCGATTTCCCACGATAAAACCGCCCCTATGCCCTCCACCTCTTTTTCTTCCACACGTTTTAAACAAAGAGAGATCAATCAACTAAACCTCTACGAACCAAGCCCCTTTAAAAAAGCAAACAACAAACTCTAAATCTACTTAAAAAAAAACAGAAAATTCTAATCCCAATAATATTACAAAAACATGTAGTGAAACAAATACTGAAAGCCCCACTCTTACTCATCCAGAAAATCTTCCAAAAGTCCTAAGCCCAGGCACTGATAACGATTAAACTCAAACATCCAACAACCACTCAAGAGCACACCTACAAATGACTTCAAAAGACTACAACAAATTAACTACAAATACCCAAACAGCAAAAACAATCATTTCAAAAAGTCTCAACCAGAACAACTCCCTTCCAAAATTTCTCTCCTTTACAGATAAATAACACTCAGTGAATATTGAAGATGAACATGACGACTCCTAAAGTAACTTATAACACATTTACACCCTGCGCATCTACCGATGGTGATAGTCCCCGTCATGACGTGGGGACTCTCACCACCGATGGGAGCGCGGGAATACTACGTTATCAGGTGGCAGTCGCTCTTCTGCCTGTACATTAAACTGTACAAACAACAAGACCCAATCCTCCGCCTACAATGACATAAAAATTCTGCAATGGAACATGAATGGTTACTTCAATACCTATCATGCTCTATAATTGCTAATAAAAGAACAAAATCTATACGTTATTTCCATACAAGAAACAAACATAAAACATATTCTACAACATTTTCCATCTAATAAATATTCATCTTGCTTTCAAAATTTAGATTGTAATACAACTTCAAATCAATGTATATTCCTTTTTGTGCACAAATCAATCTTTCATAGATTCATTAACATAAACTGTAACATATCTGCGATGGCAGTTGAAATAGAACTAAAATTCAAGCTAACTCCAGTATCAATTTACATTCCACCACACCAATAACCCGTAATCTTGATAATATTTTAATCAACATATCAACGCCTATCAATCGTTCTAACAGGCGACTTTAACTCTTGGAGTCCCGCTTGGCGATCTCGTTCTATGGACAGACGTGGCAAATTGGTTGAGAATTTCATAGTAAACTATGGACTCGCAATTTTAAATGACGGAAGTCCGACTCATTTCAATTTTCCATTCCCACATCGACCTTACTCTCATATCCCCACAACTCACTCCAAAATAAGTCTGGAAGGTCTCCGACGACTTATGCGGCAGCGACCACTACCCAATTCTTACCACAATATATTTAGGTAACAGACTCAAACCTCCTAAAACCCGGCCCAAATTCTTAACAAACTAAGCCAAATCGGACTTGTTCAGGCCGAAGTTTCGAAACAAGTATCATTCAGAACACTTCTTCCACTAATATTAACAGAAAAGCTGCTTGTGTTGTCAAAGCAATTCGCTTCGCTGCTAATTTTTCTATTTCCCAGACAACAAACAAAGCACACAACAAAACAGTTCCCTGGTGGAATCTAAATTTAAGCAACCTCCGCCAAATATTCAAAAAATCACCAAATGATTGAAACTTAATAAGTAACCGCGAGGCAAATTTACAATTCCGCAAAGCTGCTAAGTTGGAAAAAACTGCTTGTTTAAAAAATTTCACCTCAAAAATCAATAAAAATTCCACCAAAAAAAATATGTGGGCTGATATTAATTCCCTAACAGGCAATTACATCCCCAAAACCATAAAGCTTATTAAAACAGATTCAACAAACATAACTTGCCCAATAGAAATAAATGAACACTTTGCGGAGTTTTGGGAAAAATCTCATGACGATACAAATTTTCATTCAAAGTACATTAAAGAAAAGTACGAAACACTAAACAAGTTTGAACCACGCTACACTACCAAGCTATATTTTCAGCAAAGCTGATTGAATCCCCCATTACTATTTTAGAGTTTGAAAGTAGTATGCGTTCAGTTAAGGGTCGAACTGCAGGCTTTGATAGGATATTTTACTCAAAATCAATCTCCCTCCTTCCTCGCACTTCTAAGATTTTGGAAAAAATTGTCTCTAAGCGTTTTTTTGGCTGATAGAAAAAACAAACTTATTGACAAAAATCAACATGCGTTTAAAAGAGGGAGAAGCACGACGGATTCACTAGATCCGGGTACACTCTTTCTGTAAAAAAAACATGCTTCGATTTTCACAATCTAATTTGAACAAGCATTCGACGGAATTGGCCCACATGTCATCTTAAACCAACTCATGCAATGGAAAATTGGGCCTAAAATATTAAGCTACGTTAAAGCTTTTCTAACTAACTGCAAATTTCGGGTTAAAACTAACAATATATATTCTAGTATTCACAACATGAAAAAAGGGCATCCCTCAAGGATCCCCCTTAACGGTTACTTTATTTATAATCGCTTTTGTCGAGGTTAGTAAAATTATTCGTTGCCACTCACAATTATACCACGTCCATTATGCGGATGACCTAATTTTGTTCTCAAAATGTAAAGACTTGGTAAGCTTAGCAACAATTTTCTCAAATATTCTTAAAAACTCATCAGAATGGGGAGAATCATCTGGCTCCAAAATGTTGATTTCAACATGTGAACTGTTACATATGTATATGTAAAAAATACAAATGAAAAAATCATTATCACCCCATAAGTTGAGTTCTCAATAAAAGGCAATACCCCTACATCCGGCACAAAGACTTCATACGCCAGAACGCTGACGCTGCTATTCCCACAGTCAACATTTGACAACGCTGCACTCTTTTACAATAAATATACCTGTACTTTAGATTTAAGTTTGAGTTCAAAATTATCGCACTAATAAAGTGGACACAAGTCCAATGAAAATATTTTAATTTGTTTTTTTTTAATTGTTTTCCGCGCACTTGAATCTAACTGGCGCCCGAGCTTAATAAAACGTAAAAAGTTTCCCGAGCAAAAAAAAGTAAAAAGTTTAGCGTATAGAATAAACGTGTTTCGCTAGTGACATAAAGTAATAATAATTAAAGTTTAATTTAAGTAAACAAATTGAATAAATGTTGTGAAAAAAGGAAGACTTTTTTTTTCTACGAGGGTAAATTAAAACAAGTGATGTGGACAAAATATATATTCTTCACACTGTGAAGAAACTCACAGAAGTGCATCAAGACGACTCCCTGGAGAAACGAGGCCCCCAGTAGCTGCTGTAGCAGAAGAAGAAGAAGAAAAGGAGGTAGCTGTAGTACTACCAGCCGCTCCAGTAATGATTAACAAATTATTGCTGCTAATGTAAGCATAGAATATAAGAATTATATGAAAAATATCATAAGAAAAGAAACAGCTTAATCTAAGCTAAAGAACGTAAAATCATAAAATTACTTGAAACATTTTTTTTCTCTCTCTTCTTTCCTTAAAAGAGAAAAAATTCGCTTTAATAATTTTTTTTACAAAGAAACACAGTGAAAAAATAAAATAAATAATAAATAAATAATATAAATTAAGAAATAGAACGTAACACAGAAATTCTGTCATAGAACATAATTAAATCGAAAATTATTTTGAAATGGAAGCCTAAGTAGCTCTTATAATAATAATATATAATATATTACTATCATTATGTCAAATCCAAATAATCTCCTTCGCCCCCCTGTCCTAAATGTACCCCAACCAAGAAACCCTATCGAGCCAGAAGGTCCTTCCCAACCACAGGCTCAACCACAGGCTCAAGCACATCCCGTCTATTCATCCGCGCAACTTGTAGATTTAGTTGCAAACATAGTAAACTCTATGATAAATCCCAACCCTCTGCTACGCGAGACCAAGGTATAAACCCAGAATTTAGAGATAACCTTGATGACCTAGATAGAATACCCGATGTTGTTAGGAACCTTCGTGACTTTTCAGGAAAACCTGGCGAATACAGTTCATGGAGGAAAAGTGTTGAACGTGTTCTCCAGCTCTACGAATCCCAAAAAGGAACACCAAAATATAATGGCATCCTCAACACCATTTGGAATAAAGTCATGGGAAATGCAGACACAGTCCTTGAATCGTACAATACACCGCTTAACTGGAAAGCAATTTCCAAGTGTTTACTAGTCTGCACTATGCAGACAAAAGGGACTTCGGTACATTGGAATACCAAATGACGTCCCTTATCCAAGGAAACTCGTCCGTACAAGAGTTCTATCAATCGGTTTATACGAACTTGTCACTTATTTTGAACAAGATACAGTGCATGGACTTAGGAACCGAAGCTCTTTCGATGCTCACTAGCACTTACCGAGACAAAGCGCTCGACACGTTCATTCGTGGCCTAAACGGCGATTTACCGAAATTATTAGGCATCCGGGAACCAAAGGAATTGCCCGAAGCCCTCAATCTCTGCTTGAAACTAGAAAACCAGAGGTTTAGGTCAAGTTATGCAAATAATAAGAATTCATTTAGCCACAGATTTAACCAGGCACCAATACCAATAGCTCAACACAGAAGATATACTCAGCAAGTTGCTACCCACAGGGAACCTTTCTTCCCACAAGTAGCCTATATTCCGCGAAACCAACCTAAGCCTCTTAACTATCAGCATCAGCCACAGTATCAATCTATAAATTATCAACTTCAACCACAATATGGACACACAAGTAATAACTTTAATCAAGTACCCCCTAGACCAACGGCACCCAAACCACAACCAAGACCGGAACCATAAGGTCTTTCGACATCAACTATCAAAACAGACCCGAGCCTTTCAAATATGCAGAAAAGCGACCCCCAGGATAATCCACACAAGCGCCTATTCCCACAAAGTACCGAAGGAACTTCCATATAGACACCTCTACTCCCCCACCCCCCTTTCAAATACAGCAAATAAGCCAGTAACGATCCTGACCTAACTAACTACATGCTTCAGCAACCTGTAACGTCGTTCGAACAAAAAGATGAAACCGAATCTTTCGAGTATTCCGACATACATTTTTTAGATTAACGGACTCCTCTTTACCATAATTCCAATGTAAAACGAGGACTGGAACAATCTTAAATTTCCTTATTGACACTGGTTCTAGCAAGAACTTTATTCAACCGAGTCAAGTAAACAAACCTATTCAAAACGACCTATGTTTTTAGCAAAATCCATAGCAGGCGATGTGAAAATAACTCATCACACCCTTATCAATCTTTTCGGACAACACGATGTTAAACTCAAATTTTTCTTACTCCCGACATTGAAATCATTCCACGGCATATTAGGAAACGACAGCCTGAAACAACTGTCTGCCGTTATCGACACAAAAAACGACTGCATGTCAATTTTAAATAAAAGTAATATAAAAATTAAACAATTAAAATCTCAATCAGTAAACTGCATTGGTGATAAACTTAATCACATGTCGAACTCTCAAAAATATGCTATTAATTCTCTTATTAAAAGATATCCCTCTCTTTATGCCGATCCCGAAGAAAAATTAACCTATACAACGAAACTCATCGGAAAAATCCGAACGAATACGGACACTCCGGTGTACTCAAGAAGCTATCCCTATCCCGTTGCTTTAAAAGACGAAGTGGAAGAACAGATACAAAAACTTCTAGACGATTGTAGCAAAAAAAGCTGACTCAAGCGGAAAGAAACAACATAGACTTGTGATAGACTATCGCAAACTCAACTCTGTTACAATATCAGACCGCTATCATATTCCCGAAATTAATGAAGTACTTTCCCAGCTAAACGAAAACAAATATTTTACAGTTTTAGACATGAATAGCGGATTCCATTAGATCCCTCTAAAGGAATCAGACGTAGAAAAAACCGCATTCTCGATCAACAACGCAAAATACGAGTTTATGAGGCTCCCTTTCGGATTAAAAATTGCACCGTCTATCTTTCAACGTGCTTTGGACGATATCTTGCGTGCCCCAATGGGCAAGTTCTGTCGCGTTTACATTGACGATATTTTCGTCTATAGTAAAAGCACTTAAAGCACCTAGAAACAATATTCGGAATTCTTTACGAAGCAAACATGAAGATACAGTTAGACAAGTGCAACTTATTTAAAGAAGAAGTTGAATATCTTGGATTTATCGTATCCTCAAAAGGAATTTCTACAAATCCTAAAAAAGTCGAGGCAATTGTAAATTCTACTCCTCCAAAAACTCTGAAGAATTACGATCCTATTTAGGTTTATCAGGGTATTATCGACGTTTTGTGAAGGATTACGCAAAACTAGCTAAGCCTCTTACCTCACTATTAAGAGGAAATGAAGGGCGTATCTCAAAAAATCAGTCAAAGAAAACCCCAATTTCTTTATCCGCAGAGGCAATCGAAGCCTTTAACAAACTAAAAAATTGCTTATCTTCAAGAGATCTTTTACTTATGTACCCAGATTACAATACACCGTTCGAATTGATGACCGATGCTTCCAACTACGCGCTCGGCGCTGTGCTATCACAAAGGGATAAAACGATAACATTCATATCCAGATCGTTAAGCAAAGCCGAAGAACATTATGCGGCTAACGAAAAGGAAATGCTTGCCATCATTTGTGCTCTAAACAACCTCCGAAACTTCCTATATGGAACAGCACACATCAAAATCTACACCGACCACCAACCGCTTACGTACGCACTAAGCAATAAAAACAACAACTCCAAGATGAAACGCTGGAAAGCTATTCTCGCGGAGTATGACCACGAGCTACACTACAAGCCAGGAAAAAGCAACGTAGTATCAGATGCATTATCCCGCCCCCCTCAAACCAGCGAAATAAATTCATTAACTGCAACCCAACATAGCGCTGAAACCTCAGCACACGAACTAATTCCCATTGTCTATTTTCCCATAAACGTCTTCAAAAATCAAATCTTTTTACTCATCGGAAACGAAGCAAGCTATTCTTTTAAAATTCCCTTCCCTACATATCATAGACATACTTTTATTCAACCTGATTACAGTGAAGAAGAGCTCATTGCAATCCTCAAACAATACCTTAATCCTAGCGTTATAAACGGAATCTACACTAGGCAACTATTGGCAAAGTGCAAGAATTTTACCCCGATCACTTCAGAGCATATAAAACCAGCTTTACGCAATCCCGTGTAGAAGACCGTTCAAACCAAACAGAACAGACAGAGCAAAATTTGTATTTCCCAAAAATGAGAGCAAAAATTCAAGATATAGTAAAACGATGCAGGGTTTGTAAAGAACAAAAATATGGTCGACGCCCCAACAAACCTGAATTACGAAATACCCAGGACAGATAGCCCACTTAGATATTTACTCCACAGATAAAAACCTGGTACTCACAGCGATAGATAAGTTTTCAAAATTCGCTCAAGTTCGAATTATCAAATCAAGAGCAGTTGAAGACGTCAAAGAACCTCTCAGACAACTTATTTTCGCCTTTGGTGTACCAAAAATGGTCATTTACGATAACGAGAAAACATTTAGCTCAGCGTCAATATGTTTCATGCTGAAAGACCAGTAAGGAATCGAAATTTATAAAACTCCCCCATATACGAGTGCTGTCAACGGACAAGTGGAACGATTCCACTCTACGTTATCAGAAATAATGCGTTGCCTAAAAACAGAGCGAACTCACAGATCTTTTATAGAACTGTTAGACCGCGCTGTTTACGAGTATAACTATTTTATTCATTCAACCACAAAACAACGTCGAATAGAAGCATTTTTCGGTAGGAGAGTAAGCACTAATCCCGACCAATACGAAAATTCAAGACAGGAAACAATAGAAAAACTGGTAGAAAAACAAAACAAAGATCTAGAATACCATAACAGCAAACGAAGTCAGATTAAAAATTACAATCCAGGAGAAATAGTTTTCGTAAGAATAAACAAACGATTAGGTACTAAACTGTCACCGAGGTATAAAAGAGAAATATTTAAATTGTATCTTTACACATGGGAACAGCAAAACTCCAAACGGGCACTTTTAAATTAATTCACGTTATCGATCTAGAAGCATACGAGTCACTGGTTATGCATATCCAAAATCAGGTTCAAAACCACATAAATGAAACCGATCCCAGTTTTCCTTCCCTATCCGACGAAATCCTAAGAATACTAAACCATTTAAATATCCTCAAACCAAAGCCCAGAAATCCTAGATCATTAAATTTCCTAGGAAGCGCATGGAAATGGCTAGCTGGTAGCCCAGACCATGACGATTTCCAAATAATCAAATTCCAAACACATAATCTACTTAACAATAATAACAAACAAGTAGTAAATAACAAAAAATATATTAATAGGCTTAACGAATTATCAAATATTACAAATAACATAATTTATCTTCTAAAAACAAATAATAATTTTAAGAATGAATATGTGCTAGAAATTAAAAGCAAATTAAACATCCTGAAAGAGGAAATAACTAAGAGCTAAGAGCAAAACTGTAAATTCATATATCCTTTCTAATTCCGAAATCGAAACTGTAAAAGAAAAATTCGAGGAAAATAAAATACCTTTCATAAACGTAGAAGAAGCTGACATCAAAATAGCGGCGAATATAGGAAACAGGAAAATTAATTTGCGAAAACCTTTTGATAAAATCTGTTAAATACAATCGAAAAGTAATAAAATTGCAACATAATAACATTTTAAAGTGTGAAAACGAAATATATGCTATGAAAAACATTTGTAAATCATATAACGATTTAACTTTATGTAATAGGAATAACATTGTTAGCTTAAGTCTCGATAATTGTATACCTAATCTACTAACAGGCAAACCATCTAGCTGCGACGAAATAAACAACCAACACATGCCAACCATTTAGGAACTTCATCCCGGAACCATACTTCTGAATCAATTCAACGGATCAATTAAAATAGACAATAATAACGTCAACCTGACAGGAACCTTTATCCTGCGTTACCATAACGCGTCTCTCATCATTAATGAACAAGAATATAATTCTTTGCAAGTCCCCTTCTCCAAACCATTGCCAGCAATTCTACACCCAAATTCAAAAATTAAAACATACGAAGAGCTTTTAACACTGGAAATGTTAAAGGAATTACACGTCAATAATACGGAACACATAAACGAACTAAAAGAAAAAGAAGAAATCCACGTCATCATTAATTACAGCCTCATATCTCTCATTGTGCTAGCCGTCTTAGCCATTATCATCAGGAAAAAAAGCTGCCGAAACAAAATAACTACAATTCATGTTGCAACCTCGTAAATACCGAACTCCAGTTCCGAAAGCCAACACGAAGTTCAATCACCCCAACTCCAACCAAATCCATTGCCAATAATTTACATGTTGTCGAGTGAGGACACTCGAGTTTAAGGAGGGAGGAGTTATCACCCCATAAGTTGAGTTCTCAATAAAAGGCAATGCCCCTACATTCGGCACAAGGACTTCACACGCCAGAAAGGCAATCGCAAGTGTAACTTAAAACCTAGACGCTGACGCTGCTATTCCCACAGTCAACATTTGACAACGCTGCACTCTTTTACAATAAATATACCTGTACTTTAGATTTAAGTTTGAGTTCAAAATTATCGCACTAATAAAGTGGACACAAGTCCAACGAAAATATTTTAATTTGTTTTTTTTTTATTGTTTTCCGCACACTTGAATCTAACTTATACATTGTGTTGAATAAAATATTTGTGCAAAAGTTATTTGAGTGAAAATATAATATGTCATCAATATTTTACTGTGCAATAGTTATTCTCAAATAAACATAAATATGTACAAAAGTGTTGTGATTTTGTGTTGATAATTTATAGGTTATTTTTTTGACATCTGTATGTTAATTTGCGTTGATAATAAGTTTTGCGTCGAATCGTATCTAATTGTTTGTGTAGTTTATGAAAATTTGTGTTGAGTATTATGTTGTCCATATATTTCTAGATTTTTTTTTTTTTTTTTTATAATTTACACGTACTCAAGGGGTTATGAATACCCTTTTATATGTTACCATAGTACGAGCGTTTAGAGAAGGGGAAGAAAGAGAGGATAGGAAAGATTTTTTTGGATGTAGTGGAGACTTTAACTCCATGGGTGGTGTCCGAACTAGCTTCGGGGAGTCACTTTTTCTTGTGTTCGTTAAATTAGAAGAAATTCAAGATGGTGTGCATACTTTTAGGTATAACACCGATCATTTATTTCTTTTAAATAAAAGTGAAATGGATTTTGGTTGGGATTGAACGCGCAACCTTCCACTCAACAGACGAACACATTACCACTACACCGCGGCCACCCATTGAGAATTTAAGGATTTATGTCGAATATAAATAGGTTATATACAAATTTTTTTTGGAGAAAACTTTATCCCTGGTTTTCTATTATTTTGATTTTATATTATAGTTGTCGTTTCTCATGTGTGAACGTGCATACCGCCCGCCCCGTACCGTGAAGCTGGTGAGCGAAAGTTTCTGTTTTTTGTTCTCAATGCGTCATCTGTATGGCTTTATAATCTTTGGTTTAAACGCAGGTTATAAATCTTTGTGATAGGTATCTACATTTTTCCACGTTACCACGCGGATTAAATCGTCTTCTCCTGGATGTGTTTGTTTGATCCTAGCCAGGATCCATGTGATGGTGGAACACTTTCATCTTTTACGAGAACTAAGTCGCCGATGTGTGGGGGCTCGGTTATTTTCTTCCATTTTGGGCATTGCTACAACCGTGAGAGATATTCGCAGCTCCACTTTTCCTGAAAAGAGTACACCATTATATGAATCTGCTTCCACCGATCAAGGTAATTCATTTTTAATAGTGATGTGTCTTCCTGCAGTCCATTGTGGAGCGATTCTCCGATCAAAACGTGGCTTGGTGTGATGACATCGAAGTCTTCCCGATTGTCTGATTGTGGGCACAAAGGTCGTGCGTTCAGACACGTTTTTATTTGTGCTAGAAGGATGGTGAGTTCCTCGAATGTAAACCTTTCATTTCCCACAATCTATTTTAGATGGAACCGATTTCACCTCGGCTTCCCATAAACCTCCGAAATGAGGAGAAGCAGGGGAATGAAATTCCATTTGGTTCCCAAATTGGCAAGATTTTCGGCAACTTCGATCCAATCGTGTCTTGCGTGTTTGAACATTTTATTTAGTTCGTTGTTTGCTCCCACAAAATTTGTACCACAGCCGCTGTAGATATCAGCAAAACCTCTTCATGCTGTGAAACGTCTACAAGCAGCTAAAAGTGGCTGCGAAGTGAGGTCAAAAACTAGCTCGATGTGGATGGCTTTTGTGGCCAAACGTATGAACAAGGGGCAGTATCCTTTGAAGGTTTTTGTAATTCTTTCCTTCCAGGTTTTCACTTCAATGGGTCCAGCGTAATCAACACCAGTGTTTAAGAATGGCCTGGGTATTCTGACTCTTGACACAGTTAAATTTCAAATTAGCTGCTGCATTGTTGCATGAACATGCCTATAACAGACAACGCTGCGGTAAATCCATTTATACACGCTTTGATTTATGTGTCGAATCCAGAATGTTCTGCGAATGTGCATTACCATTTGCTGAAATCCGCAGTGAAAAGTTTCGTCATGAGCATGTCTTATGACAAGTTCAGTAAAATGGTGATTTGACCTAATGATTATGGGATGTTGTGGATCATAACTTAATTGCGGATGGCATCACTCCTCGAGAAGCTAGCTTCGCTGGATTGTAATGAGTTGGTACATGCTTCCACACACTACAGTTTGTTAGACGCTGGATTTCGGATACCCAGATGCCGACAAAAGTTGTTCACTTAGAAGGAAGAGCTCGAATCCATGATAGGGTAATTGTTAAATCTTTCCAGGCGTATGTCTTGACAGACGTTATTTTGAGAACATCAACAGTATACTTTAGGATTAAAGCTACCATGATCACTCCATATAAATCAAGCCTTGAAAGACTCACCGTCTTTAGTGATGCCACTTTGGTTTTTGACATCACTAGGTGCATATGGATGTTGTTGTTTTCATCCAAAACTCAAACATATACTGCTGCCCGTACGCTTTCATAGATGCGTAACTGAACTCGTGAACATCTATAGACCTAATAGACGCTTGCGTGTTAATCCACCGAGGTATCTGAATGCGTTCAATCCTTAAGAGTTCTTGGGAAAATGTTATACACTCGTCCGAAATTTCAGCTGGAATGGGTTGATCCCAACCTATCCCTTTCCACCACTACTCTTGCATCATAATTTTGGCTTTTACTATGCGGGGTGAAATCCATCCAAGTGGATCAAACAACTTGGCGGTCGACCAAAGCATATTCTTTGTCGTGACGTTTTGGACATCCATTTGGAAGTTCTGAAATGAGAAAGAGACTGAGGATGGAAACTATTTAATGCCCTCGGTTTTGATATGTTCGATGGACCCAAGTGGAAATTCAAATCCTATCTCTATTTCGCTTTCAGAAATGCCATTCAAAAATTCCGCTGTGTTGCTTGTCCACTTGTCCACGGAGTTTAAAGCCAGCGGTTACAATTCAAGAGCCTCATCTCGAATCTTCCTAGCGTCTTCGGCGGTATCTGCTCCGCTGATCATGTCGTCCACATAACTGCCTTCTACCTGGCCTTGCTCCTATTGGAAATCGATGACTTTCATCTGCTGGCACTTGATGACGTAGCCTTATCGCTAAATATGGAGCGCTAACAGAAAAAGCTTACAGATACCTGTCGGTACATCTTGTCGATGTCGGCTATCAACGTGCAGCGATGTTTTCTCCATCTAATAATGATATCAATTATGTTGCGCTGTAATTTGGGACCTACATGTAAATGGTCATTTGGAGAGGAACCATTTGACGACTTCGCGACAGCATCAAAGCAACTCTCAACTTTGTTGTAGAGCTTGTTTCTTTCAAGACTGCATGGTGTGGCAGGTAGTAGTGTTTGGGTGTACTCAGTAACTCGCCTCCGAAATCCAATTGCTCCATGTGCTTAAGTGTTAAATGCTCATTTATACATTTAATATTACGCCCTTAGTCTTTCATTGTGGAATCGCTTCTCCAAATGTTCCAGACGTCGAAGTGCACATTCCTTGCTGGATCCCAATGCTGGAATATGTCCCTCTTTGAATGGCAGTTTGACTTCGTAACGTCCGTATTCCCTACGTATTGTCGATTTGGAAGATTTGGCTAAACATGCGATGTTTTCTTCTGAATCGCGAAGCTGGAACGGAATCTCTTCGATTTCCCAAAACCTACGCATTTTCGAATCTAAATCTACCAGTTGTTTAAAGCCAACAAAGCGGTCTTGAGCTTCAAGTGGAGTATTCCCAGAGACGATTCAGCCGAATTGAATTTTCTGTGCCACCGTAAAAATCGATTCTTGACTTCGCATTATCTCTGGAAGGATAATATCAGCGTAGATTTTGCTTCCGAACAACAGATCTGTTGGTACCAACTGCGAGGCTTCATACGATGGGCCGGAAGATTCACAGTCAGCGACTTTAAAAACAGATGCTTTCTAAGCACCCGCGGACGTTGAATGCTGTGAGGCAAGTGTTACATCGACATAACATTGGATTTCGCCTCTGCTGAACATCCCCAACCCTGATGCCTCAACAGAAGTTCTGTATTTCTTAAGTTTTTAAAGTTGGGCTGTAGATTGTGTTATAAGGGATGCTTCAGATCCAGAGTCGATTAAAGCAAGTAAGTTGTGCAACCTACCATCATCTGATCGTACTCTTGCAACTGCTGTAGATAGTAATACCTGAGTGTTTTGGTATACCTGGGCTGTTAAATGGACAGACTAACGGGCTTTCTAACTGCATAAAAAAAAATTAACTTTGCCATCCTTGAGGGCTGTAGGACGTGAAAAGCGTTTTACGACCTTAAAATAAACACCAAAATTAATGGACGATTGTCCTCTAACGGTGCTATTTTTGGGAGTAAAAATCTGAAATTGTGCCGTTAGATGGACAGATTAACGGGCTTTCTAACTGCTTGTGGACATGCCGATGCATTTCTACTAGTTGTGGCTTGCTCGCAAAATGAATGGAAAGTAGGTGCATTGATATTAACAGAAACCAGCAACGCTTGCATATTAGCTGGAATATGCTGTTGATGTGTCTGCATATAAGTATTCACTGAATGTCTTGACTGTGCCTTTCTGAGCGTGTGATGCCTTTGACCATAATAGAAGCAGCTCTTAGCAATAGGATATTCACGTGATGAATGACTCTATGCGAGTCAGGTGTCACAAACTTTCATTTGGCGGAGTTTTTGAAGACGCTGTGATGTATCCATGCTACGAAAACGTTCAGATTTCCTTAGAGAGTGCTGACCTTGGTGACAGCCCTTGCATTGAAAGCTTTGATTTTTCTGCATGTTGGTATGATACACTTTCTTCGCTTCGGACTTCGTCCAGCGCTTCGCATACGTTTTATTTTCTTGCTGGTCAACTACTTCAAGTGTTCTAAGCCTAGTCTCCAGAATATCATTAAATTGCATCATGGTTGGCAACTCTCTTGAACTACCAAGCTGCACTTCCCAAAGTATTTGCGTAAAAGATGGCAGCTTTTGAAACAAAAGATAAATCAAGATCCCACTTGCCAAAGCATGAACACATTCCTGTGAAGAGTCCAATAAATGTTTAATACCATTTGCAGATTCCTTCATTAAAGACTGTTGGCTGAGCAAAAGCTTAAGCTGCGCATTAACCAATGTACATTTATGGTCATAGCGAGCTTTCAGTAATTCCCAAGCTTTATCATAATTGCCAGCATCGAGAGACAGATTCTTCAAAATGCGTTCAGCTTCTCCAGAAACATTGGATTTCAGATAATGGAGCTTTTATATTTCGCTCAACTAGTCGTTACTGTGAATCAGTGAATTAAGGAGATCGTGGAATGATCGCCCTGAAGTATATGAACCAGAAAATGTTGGTGGTTCGATACAAGGATGACTTAATGGCTTACTAGATGCAGTACGTGCACCATAGGTAGGACACGACGAAGCACTGGGGTTGTCAGAAGTGCTCATTTGTGATGATCGTTTTCACAACCAAATTTCAAATTTCCCAAACAGTTCCTAATTTTAGACTCGTCTACCTTATACTCATGAACCTTGACAGTTGTTGAGAGTGACCAGTAGTCGAATGTAGAAAGGAAGATAGCCGGTGTAGTTATTGTTGTTTGCTTTTTATTTTGAATTTTGTTTTAACTTAAAGTTAACACGATCGGCTATTCACCTGACGATAAAAAAATGATTGCGCTGCAATTTATTCATACATTCGCATCCGTTATGCGCTTCACGACGAACGGTGTCGACTTGCGCACTCCAGGTGCGAGATTACGGCAATGGGTCTGCGTGGGAACCAAGGTCAAGCGAAGTTAGGATTTAGGTATTAAGAAATATTGTAGTCAGTTCTAGTCGGCGAGTAGTGTAATAAAGACATCCCTTTTATAACGTATCTTTGAGTTTTATTCCAACCCAGTGGTGCACGAATTATTAATTCATGCGGATTCAATTTTTTTAACCGATCAAGGACCAAGATCCTTTACTGGCGCCCGAGCAGGGACCTGACGTGTAAAGTCAGGACCAAACCTAAGAGCAAGTGAATACTAAGAGCTAAATGTAAAAATTGAAGAATAGTGCTAAGATACTGTGCATTCTAGAAACAAATGCTAGAGTAAAGTCAACGTCAGAAAAAGTTACGAAAGTTAGTGCTAAAGATACTGTGCATTCAAGAAACAAATGTTAGAGTAAAGCCAACATCGGAAAAATACGAAAGTAAAAGGTTAAATACTGTGCAATCAATAAGTAGATGTGAAAGTGAAATTAAAGTCAGAGAACTGTAAGAAACCTACGCATCAACGGACTGAGCGAGGAAGTTGAAATCACCATTGGAAAGGTCGTCCAGAGAAGTGAAAGCTGAATATAAAGAAGAACAAGGAAGATAAGGAACAACTCCGAAGACAACATCCGGAAGATGTCACCAATCATTTTAGGAGTATAGTAAGCTATAAGTTAAGAAAAATATCAGTAAAATTTATTTATAGAAAATTGCCTTTTTGGTAATAAATTCATGAAAAGCATCAATGCCTAGTACATAAGAAAATTTTGTGAAAAGAAATTACCCACTCAGTAACGAATTTAAGAAAACATTTATGCCTAGGGGCCAACTCCCAAGAAAAACGGGAGCCATCAATTCGGTTCTCGAACAATTAAAAGGATTAGAGTCCCGAATCGCTCGCATTGAGCAGGGGGATTCGAGACAGGAAATTCACGATGTAATAAGGCGGCTTAGTTCCATTGAAAGAAGAATAGGCTTGGGAGTACCAGCAGCCCAGCAACCCGAAATCCAAGAACGGTTACGAGGTCCGAACAACGAGGCCGAGTCAAAAGATATTTCGAAACTGCCGGACTCCGTAAAGGAGCTCCAGATATTTGAAGGTAATCCGGTTCACTATGTATCCTGTGTACATAGTGTCGAAACAGTCCTCAGGGACTACACGATCGTTCGTAATAAGCCCATTTACAGGGCTGTCCTCCAACATATCAGGCAGAAAATTAGGGGGAAGGCCGATTCTGCCCTCGTCTCATATAACGTGTTCGATGACGAGTGGACGGAAATCAAAAGGGTCCTTTCTCTGCATTACGCAGACAAGAGGGACATAAGGACACTCGAACACCAGCTAAATCGGCTGAAGCAAGGTGGCTCTCGTGTCGATGACTTTTACGCCACCGTAAACCATCAGTTCTCACTTGTCATAAACAAGATTCGGTCAGAATCACACTCCGCCGAGACGATGAATGCCTTGGTAGAAGCTTACCGCAATCGTGCATTGGACGTCTTCGTGCGAGGACTAAATGGGGACCTTTCGGGGCTCCTTATGATCCAGAGACCAAGAACGCTCCCTGAGGCCTATTCTGCTTGTCTCGAAATGCAGAACCTCAATTTTAGGAGTAGTACTGTGCATGTGCAAGCATAGAACGTTATATCCTCCCCAGTGCACTATAACTTCAAAAATGAGAGGGGCCCTCCTTTGCCTGCAAGAAACCCGAATAGGTTTTCGAACGATGGTTTCGGACAGCGCCAATATCAATCTTGAAATGCAGGATTCCAAGGCGGGCCAGGGGACCCGGGGACCCGAGGCCCCTAGTTAAGATGGAAGTAGACAGCTCTGTCCAATCCAGAAACTGTAATTACATGAATCGGCCTAACAACCGGTTCAAACGGGAACCGAGGTCTGACAATTATAACCCTCGAAAACAACAGCGGTTGCATCATATGGAATCGGTCGGTTCCGAAACAATAGGAGAAGCGGAATCCGCTGACCTTGACCACGAGGTACCATCGCCGGAAAATTTTATGACAGGAGCCTCGTTTCCAGCGTACCATACCTAGAGTATGAAACGCGGGACGGGGCCGTTCTGAATTTTTTAGTGGATACAGGAGCTAACAAAAACTTTATTAGGTCAAATTTAGTTCCACATCCTGACCCAGTCCAACAACCATTTTTTGTGAGCAGTCCCGGCGGGAGGATTCACATCAATAACAAAATAAGTGGAAAATTCTTCCGTGATATGGGTTGCGAGCTGGATGTCACATTCTTTGTTCTTCCGAGCCTAACATCCTTTGACGGTATAATTGGCGATGACACGCTAAAGCAATTAAAAGCGGTCATTGATAGGGAAAAAAATTAACTTACTATTGCATCAAACAGAGTCATAACCCTAAAAAATCGAGCATCCACCGCAGTCAATTTCCTATTACCTTTGAGCGACAAGATTTCAGCGTTTGCGAAGCCTAGATTGGAGGCCATTTGTAATAAATTTAAGAGTCTTTTTGGTCCTGTGGGTAACGAAATGGTAAAAACGAGCGTAAGAGCGGCAATCCGTACAAACACGGATGAACCGATCTATGCGAAAAGCTACCTCTATCCAGCTTGTATGAGAGACGAAGTCGAGCGACAAGTAAGGGAACTTCTGTCGGAAAATATCATCCGTCCATCGAATAGCCCATATAATTCACCAATATGGGTTGTTCCCAAGAAGCCAAAACCAAATGGTGAGAAACAATATAGAATGGTGATCGACTACAAACGGCTGAACGCTGTAACGATTCCAGACACGTACCCCATTCCAGATATTAATAGCACGCTGGCTATCCTTGGAGATGCAAAACTCTTCACGAGAAAGATATCCCGAAAACAGCCTTCTCAACCATGAATGGGAAGTACGAATATCTAAGACTTCCTTTCGGACTCAAAAATGCTCCTGCTATCTTCCAGCGGATGATAGATGACGTGCTCAAGGAGATAATCGGGAAGATATGCTACGTTTATATCGACGATATAATCGTTTTTAGCAAATCTGAAGAAGAACACTTGATAGATATTGAAACCGTTTTCTCCAAACTAAATGAGTCCGGACTAAAAATAAACCTGGAAAAAACTAATTTCATGGCCACTAGCGTCGAATTCCTCGGTTATCTGGTTACCCCAGACGGCATTCTCCCTGACAGGAAAAAGGTTAAAGCCATCGAAAGCATTCTTCCCCCTAAGAACCTAAAGGAACTGAAAAACTTCCTTGAACTAACCTCCTACTATAGGAAGTTAATTCAGGGTTATGCTAAAATCGCAAAACCCCTGACTAATATTACACGTGGGGATCTTTCAAATGTTAAAGCCAACCAATCTAGAAATGTTCCAATCTCCCTCGACGACGATGCAATTAGGTCATTCAAAACTCTAAAGGATCTACTCACGTCTGCAGACGTTCTGGCGTTCCCGGACTTTGAGAAAGGGTTTAATTTGACAACGGACGCCTCTGACTACGCCATTGGTGCTGTCCTGTCCCAGGGTGAGCATGGCAATAACGACCTGCGAGGTATTATTAAGAGGAATATGGAGGCTAGGAATATGAGGTTAAATCTAAAAAGGAGTGCGCCGAGAAAGTACTGTGAGGGTGAGGTAGTGAACGTTGCCGTGAAATGCATTAAGGGAAAAAATATACCATTGTAGCGAAAAGAAATTGTCGCAAAGGACAACCGCGTAACAATAACTACGGCTAGTGGCAAAAGGATTCACAAAGCTCACTTAAAAAACTAAAAAAAAATATTAAATAAAAGCTCATATATAAAAAAAAATAATAATAAAAAAAAAAAAAAGGGAATGATTCCCTCCTGTCCTACAAAAAGTAGAAAATAACAAGAAGAATACGCTAAAATAAGATAAAAATGTATATCATGAAATCTTCCTTTTAGCATACCAGCTATTAAGTCCAATTTTGTAGTTAACTAATCAATAAAGTAATTAAATTAATGAAACTATATTACAGTTTAGCTTTCTTGGTTCCTGTGCAGCCCCTGCACATTTTCGAGTACAAATCACCAATCGTGACCATTAAGGAGGGCAACGCCTGGGTGATAAATGGCTACTTCAAGCTAATCCATGTCATTGACTTAAACAAATTTAGCGCTCTCATTGAACGTTCCGAACAGCTGGCTGCAAAGCATGTGGCAGATCAGGAAACGCAGCTGGTACTAACCTATCATCTGAACCAAGTAAAGTTTCGGCTAAGGGAACTTGGTGAACCAAAGGTGAGACGGGCTCGATCTATCGACTGGAAATGGCTAGCAGGTTCCCCCGATGCAACTGACTGGGACAAACTCTTACAAGCGCAAGCAGACATAATAGACCAATACAAAATTAACGAAAGACTCTTCGACTCGATGGGACTATATTGATGTATGTCCTAGCAATCCCCAAGGTTGGGAGCAACATTTTACACTTGGTAAACGCTCGTGCGGCAATCAGAGATGGGAGACAAATCGACGTAGACTATACGAAACTACTAGTTAATCACGACATGACTTACGGACTTGAGGGTTAATGCTTCCATACGGGAAACACATCGGTTTGCGAGGGTAGCACTTAAAAGAAATTAGCAGAAGACACATGCCTACCCAGGATCCTCAAGGGTGGCACCGCAGCCTGCGACTTCAAAAACACTAACGAAGAAGTCATCGAGCTTATTGGGGAAAATACAATCTTTGTGACAAATTTCAATGGTTCAATTTTAAGTAGAAATTCTTCTATTCCCCTAGAAGGTACCTATCTCATCAAACTGGACAACGATACAGTCACCATCAAGGATCAGACATACTTCGGTGGGTCTGCCTCAAGGCTACAAGCGCTCCCTGCCGTCCTGGCCAATGTAACCAGCAGGAGAATCAAGCCTGACTTGGAATTTGTGCACGATATCAGTATCAAGAATATTGAGCACATCAACACCTTAAAAGGAAATCTTAATTCTTCTATCATTACAGAAATCCTTATTGCTGTAGTTATAGTTATCGCCATCTGCCTACTCTGGAAAAAGATCTACGGAAAGGTCAACATCCCGGAACTTCGCCTGTCCTTTCACCGGAAACGAACTCCCCGCCCAGCTCCACGATCAGAGGAAGTTCAACAACCTGGCGGGAACCTAACCTGTTCCACATGCTCAGCGATAGATCTGCGGGACGCAGATATTTAAGGGGGCGGCAGTTAACACGATCGGCTATTCACCTGACGATAAAAAAATGATTGCGCTGCAATTTATTCATACACGCGCATCCGTTATGCGCTTCACGACGAACGGTGTCAACTTGCGCACTCCAGGTGCGAGATTACGGCAATGGGTCTGCGTGGGAACCAAGGTCAAGCGAAGTTAGGATTTAGGTATTAAGAAATATTGTAGTCAGTTCTAGTCGGCGAGTAGTGTAATAAAGACATCGCTTTTATAACGTATCTTTGAGTTTTATTCCAACCCAGTGGTGCACGAATTATTAATTCATGAGGGTTCAATTTTTTTAACCGATCAAGGACCAAGAGCCTTTACTTTAATTTCTTTTCTTTCAATTTCAGTGGAGTATTTGATTTACATCCATGCGGATGATGACAGTGCCTCATTGTTAGAGATTGTTGGTGTACAGTCAGGTACGAATAGACATACATATCCACAAACTAATTTACAACAATCTTTACAGGTAGAAAAACAAACGAGCTTCATTTTTACACCAGTAAGTTTGTTTCTATGGCTTTTCATTGATAGGGTAGTAACCAACGTGTTTTTATTTTTAGATAACGACCCCTAAGTATGTGGACATAATAATCAAAAGATTCATTTATAAAAAGCAGGAGCTCAACGTTTCAACTTGAAGGCGAAGATGACATTTATTAAAATTAGTTGGCTGGGGAAGGTGAGCAGTGAAGAAAGCCACAAGATCGTCGATCTCAAAATTACGTCATTGACGTCGAGTTTCGCAGGTAATATGCGAACCCACTTTTCTAAGTCCTTAAAACCCAGTTGGGATGGATTGTTTTGGGTAAGGTAGCATTTGGGGAGCTAGGTTCTGGTACGACCTTTTTTGAACAAAGTGGATCTGAAACATCGATGAAGAAGAGGTATTGGGGAGATGATGTCACCCCAATTCCGCCAAATGATGAGGATAAACCAACATTGGAGTCTGTAACCAAAATTATAAATACTGAAGAACTGGAGAGCTAATCTTTATCTGGGGGAATGTTCAAAAAGCAAACGCGATGACCAGCCAAACGGGCGGCGTCCAACCAAACGGCGTCTAGCCAAAAGGAGACCCGCTAAAAAATCACCAAATGTTGCAACCGATCAAAGGATTTTCAGAAAAATCGCCTTTTAATTCATTGATAGATTTGAAGCTCCTATATTGTGACTCAAGGTATTGGGTATTGGTGTCAATACCCACTTATATAAGAAGATATATGCAAGAACTACTAGTAAGGAAGTGTAGAGCAATGACGCTGGGCCAGACGTTGCGAGAGTGAAAATTTTAGGTGATGGATGTGTCTCTTCTTGTTTGGCGGTCGTCACGAACAGACCTAAGGACTACCTTACATGTGCGATCTAAGTAAAATGACGGATCTTTTTACGGACTTATAGTAGTTTTATCTTTTATGCTGGGCTCGGTTTTATTTTATTTCTTCACTTTGACACAATGAGGAAGAGGTATTGGGGATGGTCGAAAAGGAAAAAGTTAGTCTGGAACAGGGAGATGAAGTCACCCCAATTCCGGTGGCTGAAAAAGTCTGTCAGTATCCCTGCCAATTGTGTCAATAACACTGCCGGCTGCATATATTGAGGCAGTCCAACAAGCGCAACAAGAACACCCAGCCGCCGAACCGCCAAATGATGAGGATAAACCAACATTGGAGTCTGTAATCAAAATTATAAATACTGAAGAACTGGAGAGCAAATCTTTATCTGGGGGAATGCTCAAAAAGCAAACACGATGACCAGCCAAAAGGAGACCCGCTAAGAAATCGCCGAATGTTGCAACCGATTAAAGGATTTTCAGAAAACCGACTTTTAATTCATTGATAGATTTGAAGCTCCTATATTGTGACTCAAGGTTTTGGGTATTGGTGTCAATACCCACTTATATAAGAAGATATATGCCCGAACTACTAGTAAGGAAGTGTAGAGCAATGACGCTGGGCCAGTCGTTGCGAGAGTGAAAATTTTAGGTGATGGATGGGTCTCTTCTTGTTTGGAGGTCGTGACGGGCAGACCTTAAGATTAGCTTACAAGTACGATCTTAGTAAAATGACGGATCTACTTACGGACTTATAGTAGTTAGTTTTATCTTTAATGCTGGGCTCGGTTTTATTTTATTTCTTCACTTTGACACAATGAGGAAGAGGTATTCGGGATGGTCGAAAAGGAAAAGGTTAGTCTGGACCAGGGAGATGAAGTCACCCGAATCCCGGTGGCTGAAAAAAGTCTGTCAGTATCCCTGCCAATTGTGTCAATAACACTGCCGGCTGCATGTATTGAGGCAGTCCAACAAGCGTAACAAGAACAGCCAGCCGCCGAACCGCCAAATGATGAGGATAAACCAACAGTGGAGTCTGTAATCAAAATTATAAATACTGAAGAACTGGAGAGCGAATCTTTATCTGGGGGAATGCTCAAAAAGCAAACACGACCAGCCAAAAGGAGACCCGCTAAGAAATCGCCGAATGTTGCAACCGATTAAAGGATTTTCAGAAAAATCGCCTTTTAATTCATTGATAGATTTGAAGCTCCTATATTGTGACTAAAGGTATTGGATATTGGTGTCAATACCCACTTATATAAGAAGATATATGCCCGAACTACTAGTAAGGAAGTGTAGAGCAATGACGCTGGGCCAGTCGTTGCGAGAGTGAAAATTTTAGGTGATGGATGGGTCTCTTCTTGTTTGGAGGTCGTGACGGGCAGACCTTAAGATTAGCTTACAAGTACGATCTTAGTAAAATGACGGATCTACTTACGGACTTATAGTAGTTAGTTTTATCTTTTATGCTGGGCTCGGTTTTATTTTATTTCTTCACTTTGATACAATGAGGAAGAGGTATTGGGGATGGTCGAAAAGGAAAAAGTTAGTCTGGACCAGGGAGATGAAGTCACCCTTATTCCGGTGGCTGAAAAAAGTCTGTCAGTATCCCTGTCAATTGTGTCAATAACACTGCCGGCTGCATGTATTGAGGCAGTCCAACAAGCGCAACAAGAACAGCCAGCCGCCGAACCGCCAAATGATGAGGATAAACCAACATTGGAGTCTGTAATCAAAATTATAAATACTGAAGAACTGGAGAGCAAATCTTTATCTGGGGGAATGCTCAAAAAGCAAACACGATGACCAGCCAAAAGGAGACCCGCTAAGAAATCGCCGAATGTTGCAACCGATTAAAAGGATTTTCAGAAAAATCGCCTTTTAATTCATTGATAGATTTGAAGCTCCTATATTGTGACTCAAGGTATTGGGTATTGGTGTCAATACCCACTTATATAAGAAGATATATGCCCGAACTACTAGTAAGGAAGTGTAGAGCAATGACGCTGGGCCAGACGTTGCGAGAGTGAAAATTTTAGGTGATAGATGTGTCTCTTCTTGTCTCTTGGCGGTCGTCACGAGCAGACCTAAAGATTACCTTACATGTGCGATCTAAGTAAAATGACGGATCTACTTAAGGAGTTATAGTAGTTTTATCTTTTATGCTGGGCTCGGCTTTATTTTATTTCTTCACTTTGACACAATGAGGAAGAGGTATTCGGGATGGTCGAAAATGAAAAAGTGAGTCTGGAACAGGGAGATGAAGTCACCCCAATTCCGGTGGCTGAAAAAAGTCTGTCAGTATCCCTGCCAATTGTGTCAATAACACTGCCGGCTGCATGTATTGAGGCAGTCCAACAAGCGCAACAAGAACACCCAGCCGCCGAATCGCCAAATGATGAGGATAAACCAACATTGGAGTCTGTAATCAAAATTATAAATACTGAAGAATTGGAGAGCGAATCTTTATCTGGGGGAATGTTCAAAAAGCAAACGCGATGACCAGCCAAACGGGCGGCGTCCAACCAAACGGCGTCCAGCCAAAAGGAGACCCGCTAAAAAATCACCAAATGTTGCAACCGATTAAAGGATTTTCAGAAAAATCGCCTTTTAATTCATTGATAGATTTGAAGCTCCTATATTGTGACTCAAGGTATTGGGTATTGGTGTCAATACCCACTTATATAAGAAGATATATGCCCGAACTACTAGTAAGGAAGTGTAGAGCAATGACGCTGGGCCTGACGTTGCGAGAGTGAAAATTTTAGGTGATGGATGGGTCTCTTCTTGTTTGGCGGTCGTGACGGGCAGACCTTAAGATTAGCTTACAAGTACGATCTAAGTAAAATGACGGATCTACTTACGGACTTATAGTAGTTAGTTTTATATTTTATGCTGGGCTCGGTTTTATTTTATTTCTTCACTTTTATACAATGAGGAAGAGGTATTGGGGATGGTCGAAAAGGAAAAAGTTAGTCTGGAACAGGGAGATGAAGTCACCCTAATTCCGGTGGCTGAAAAAAGTCTGTCAGTATCCCTGCCAATTGTGTCAATAACACTGCCGGCTGCATGTATTGAGGCAGTCCAACAAGCGTAACAAGAACAGCCAGCCGCCGAACCGCCAAATGATGAGGATACACCAACAGTGGAGTCTGTAATCAAAATTATAAATACTGAAGAACTGGAGAGCGAATCTTTATCTTAGGGAATGCTCAAAAAGCAAACACGACCAGCATAAAGGAGACCCGCTAAGAAATCGCCGAATGTTGCAACCGATTAAAGGATTTTCAGAAAAATCGCCTTTTAATTCATTGATAGATTTGAAGCTCCTATATTGTGACTAAAGGTATTGGATATTGGTGTCAATACCCACTTATATAAGAAGATATATGCCCGAACTACTAGTAATGAAGTGTAGAGCAATGACGCTGGGCCAGTCGTTGGGAGAGTGAAAATTTTAGGTGATGGATGTGTCTCTTCTTGTTTGGCGGTCGTCACGAACAGACCTAAGGACTACCTTACATGTGCGATCTAAGTAAAATGACGGATCTTTTTACGGACTTATAGTATTTTTATTTTGATTTTCTTAAAAAACTATCTTAAATGCTAGACAAAATTTCATGAAAAAAACTAGCCTACTTATCAACTACTTAACTAACTTACTTGCTCTATGCGGGCGCCCTAAATTATACGATAACTTAATTCTAATGCCTTTCGGCCTATTATCTAATATATAAAAATATAAAGTAACAAAATTAACAAAATTTTTACCAAGAAAACTTTGAAAAACTTGGTTCCTCGTCTTTTTTTATTTTATTTAAACTTACATACTAATTAAAACTACTTATCGACTAACTTAAGCTACTTAAAATTAATTAAAACTACCTAAAAATAACTTAAAAACTAGAACAGCCACAGCAAGCGTTTTTTTTTTTTTTTTTTTTGTGCCACCATGGCTGCTTTGCACCTAAACCTAAGACTAAAACTATATAAGTCGGCCATAAAATTACAATTTTAAGTCAACTATCCTATCTATCATTCAACCACCACAACAGGTTCTCCTGTTGTGACCTACTCCGACGGTCCCAATCGGACACACTCCTGCTGAACCGCAGGCGCTCTCCTCCGCCCTGAACGACGACGTCTCGGTCGTATAGGAGCCGCCTATCCACAGTTCGTCGGAAGACGTGGTAGATTAGCGGAACCGCCGATCTATCCTGTATCAGCCCTCGACTATCCAAATATAGGAAAGCTTCGGGTGGAATAAAGCCGCTTAAACGCGCACTCTCAAAATATTCATCATTGGGATAGAAGGCCCCAAAGATGAGACTATTGTTCGAAGCCATCGCTCTTGCAGCGTGAAACCGAATGAGTTTCACCAGAAAATTGTCTATTCGGTTTATGTTGGCCCCGTTGTATAGGACCTGGTTGGAATAGTATTTTGTGTAGTCAGATACTGGTGTTCTGTGAAGTCCAAGGCAGCTCCTCAGACACTGCCTCTCAAACACCCGTATCTTTTCCATTTGAGATGGGGCAACGTTGAACCACACCGGGCACCCATAGGAAATCATTGGCCTAATGAGGGCCATGTAGCAAATCACCTTCGACCCTGCTGTCAAGACGACTGCTATAAAACAATCGTCTTGTCAGGGCAAATGCTCCCCTAGCTCTAGCCAGAGCAGCATCTACATGTCTTCCGAAATATAGATACTGATCTAACCAGATGCCAAGGTACTTTACTACACTTTTACTCGCCAGTGGCTGTCCGTTTGGTCCCACGATCACCAGCTTTCGCCAGTTCTTTCTCGTATCCCTAGAGGCCCTAGACAACGGTGTCCTAAACAGGATAGTTTCTGATTTCTGAAAGTTGATTTTTAACTTCCAGTCATCACAATATCTCTGGATCTTGTCAAAGTCCCGCTGCAAAAGAGTTCGAATGACTTCGACAGTAGAGGCTGTTCTGTACGCGATAAGATCGTCCGCATACGCAATTGCCTGAGTAAGACTACCTATCATATCACTGGTGTAAATGCTGAAGAGAATCGGCGAGTTTACCGCTCCCTGTTGCAGACCATTCTTAATGAAAAATTCTGTGGTAGAAGTTACATTGCCACTTTTGACAACAAACGTTCTACCAGTCAGCATGTCATGAAGCATATATAACAGTGGTTTACTTATGCCAAGTCTGGTCAGCTTTAGATAGAGGCCCTCTAACCATACGGTGTCAAAAGCCTTCTCTAAATCAACCAGACATGCACCCGTGCACTGTTTTTTTGGCTTTGTTCCATTGTATATCAGAGACGAGTTTGGAGGCGGCATGAATACAGTCATGTCCAGCCTTGAAACCAAACTGGTTCTCTGGTATAATATTATTGTCCTCAGACCACTTGAACAGTGCTCGATTGAGAATCTTTTCGAAAACCTTGCTGATACTCGGAAGGAGACTTATCGACCGGAAATTCGCCGGATTGGAGTTGTCCTTTCCCTTTTTCGGGAGAGGATGAACCACCGCCGTCTTCCAACGTACTGGATAATATGCATTATTCAGCGCGTTGTTGAACAGATTGGCGTAAATGTCCACAGCTTCAGGTGGTAAGTGTCGCAGTACAATGTTGGATATACCATCGACTCCCGTTGACTTCTTTTTCTTTATGGAATCGAAGATGATCTGGAGTTCCACCTTCGAGATTAACAGGGGACTAGACCTACTTCGCTCGGCGACTATGGCGTTTGCCAAGTTTTCGTCATCAAACCGGGTGAAACCATGGTTCTCAGATCGCCATTGCGTTATGTCGTTTCGGAGATAGAAATGATGGAGTAGGGCATTGTTTTCCAGGACGCGGTTCGGGCGAATGCTATCATTCACCTTATACACTTCTTGAAAGACAGCCCCCACTGCCTCCACTTTCTCCTGAGGATCTTCAATAACATAGAAATCGTCGTCGAAGACGGCTTCCCCCGGATCAATTCCTGCTGTCAAAAGTATGTTTGTATTGTCAGTTGTTCGTTGGAGCTTAATACACGGAAGGTCGTTATGACCTTTCCTCCTAAAGATCTTATTAATTTGTGGAAACATACTCGGGTCGCTGGAATTTACGGCCCGAATTCTGTTATTCCAAAACAAATTAATGGACAACCGATAGTTCTCCTTGATCAATTGGTTGATGTTTTTGATCGACGCCTTCAGTGTTCTAATCTCCGGGTCGCGTGGGTTTGTCAGTCGTCTGTACAAGAGTTTAAGTCTTGTCAGAAGTCCGCTTTTTTGTCTGTGTAGTGCGTCAATGGTCGCGTTTCTGTACGTAGATGTTATGTCATGTTCTTTGTATTTCGGTATCGTCCTGTTCATTGTTCGTTGAATCGCTTCGTCCATTTGTTGTAAGTATTCGTCGATTTCGTTGTTTGTTAGGTTTCTGTTGTTTGGGGGTGAAATGGCCCTCGAACGTAGTTCTCTTGATAAGGCGTTGGTGAAGCGAGGCCAGCGCATCTTACCGTAGTTGTAAGAATGCACAGGCACATACTCCTCCAGTGCCACAAGCTCGTTCGGAAGCTGTATTACGGCGGCGAGTCCGCAGTGATCACTGTCGTACTCAATCGTCCGTAAACAGTTTCGCGGGTGTTGACCTACTCTGTTAGTTACTGTCAGTCTTGTGTCTCGCAGTAAAAGATCCAGGAAAGCGACGCTTCTCGGAAACGATGGCCTATCTGTGGCGAGAATGTCGATCCTATATTCAACATTGTAGTGGACCATCCAATTGTAAAGATGGTTACCCCGAGGATTTTGCAATTGATTTCCCCAATCTTCGTGTTTGGCATTTAAATCTCCGGCCAAAAGATAAAAGTTCTCCACTGAGTTCAGTCTTAGAGATTCGAAAAGTTTTCCGAGCTCTGTTGTAAAAAGTGTAGGCTGAGGTGCTTCCGGTGCGTAGGCCGCTATCACATACAGTCGCTTCCCTTGTTGGAGAGGAATGCATATGACGCAGGCTTCCAGCAGCCGGAATCGGCGCACTTCACCACTATATATGACCTTATAACTAATGCCTTTTCGTATAAAGATAGCGACCCCGCCTCCTTGAGTGGAGTTGGGTCGGTCCCTTCTTACGATATTGTAATTACTATTAGTCAATCTATGCTTCTGGTTAAGCTTAGTTTCGCTAGCCATAAGCACATCGGGACTTTGGTCTGTAAGCAACTGGAAAAGATTAGCTCTACGTTCGATCCTAATCAGTGAATTTACATTCACAGCCAGGATCTTTAAGGGTCTCTCTGACAGCGCGCCCATTACGATCTAATTTGCGTTAAGCTCGGCAACAAGGAGTAGATATAGTCTACTCTTGACGCCTGCTCCCGTAACTGGTTTTGAAGACCGGTTAGCTGACCTTGAATGGCCCGCAACGCAGTCAACAAATCCGCATCCACTGCTGGAGCCTGAGGCACGGGGGCCTGTCTGGCTTCCTTAGGTGGATGCTGTACCGTTTTTCCCTTTCCTGACGCCATTTGGGCGTAGGAAATTTGGGGATTGACGGACATTGAGGGAGGGCGAACGGCTGGTTGATTCGACACAGCCGTTTGCTTCGCTTTTTTATTAATTTTAATTTGCTGAAACTTTGGACAGCCCCGATAGTTTGCGGGGTGCCCGCCGCCACCGCATAGTGCACATTTAAGTAGGGTCATGTCATCGACCCGCTCCTTTCCTAAACTACACTCTCCTATGTTGTGGTTCTCTCCACACTTGACACAGCGTGACCGCATTTCGCAGTTAGCTGAGGCGTGGCCGAACCTTTGGCAACGCATGCATTGAAGCATGCTGTCACCTCTTTTTAATTTTTCCCATCGTACAACCTGGAAGTTGAGGACTGAGATACTCTTCAACTTTTCCATCTTGCTTTGGGGCGATAGCTGTACTAGGAAGATCGGTAGTTTCCGATTCTCCCGTCTGGCCTTCACTGTGGTGAATGGCTTTACACCTACGACTTCGAGCTCGTCCGTCGCTACTTGGCGGAGCTCACTTAACAGCGCCTGCGGATCCGTTGAGGAATCTAGGCCCTTTAAGACAACCGTCTGGCACTTTTCTACTTTCGGAGTAAATGTGAAGAACTCCGTTGTGGTGTCTGCAAGCAATTGCTTAACTATTTTATACTGCTCCACTGTTAGGCAGTGGATAGCATGCCTATCTTGACTCAATCGTTTAATTGTAAAATTGGAGCCTATGGCCGACTTACATATTTCAATAGTCTCCTTGAGGTCCATTTTGTAGGTATTTATTGGTGGCACTTTTTCTTTTTTATTTTGAGTCGGCTGTGGCTGCTGCTGGTGTCCTCGCTGCTGCTGCTGCTGCTGCCGCTGTTCCTGTTGTTGTTGCTGCTTCTGTTGCTGTTGTTGCTGCTTCTGTTGCTGTTGTTGTTGTCGCTGCTGCAGTTGCTTCTTCTGCTGTTGTTGTTGCTGCTGCTCAGCTTGCTGTTTTTGTTGTTGTTTAAGCTAGGTTTGCGGTTGCTGTGGTTGTTTTGCTGGCATTGGCTGTGGTTGTTGGGCTTTTGGTGTTGCCGCAGTTTTACCACTGGTTTGTGCCGCTGTTGTTTGTGTTTGTTGTTGTTGTTGCAGTTTCATTTCTCGCATTTTTTCGTCACTGGCTTTTTTTTCCTTATCGCGACGTTCCTGCTGTTTTTGTTTTAGAGCCATAATGAGTGGCTCTAGTTGGGACTTAAGATTATCGATCTTTGATATTAGAAAATCCTCCTCCTCTTCATCGTCATCATCAGTCGATAGTACCGCAAACCTGTTGCTGTCGTCTGTAGTGTACCGACCTTCACCTTCGTTGGATACATATCCCACTTCCTCTACAGCATCATCCACTGATAAGGCAAGCTGGTTTTGTATTTTTTTTTGCTTTTTTTTTTTTTTTTTTGCTGCCGCTGACGTCGTAGGCCCTGACGTCCCCTTCACTTCAGCGGGCAGCGGGGCTGAAGCTGTGTTTGCACGCCGTTTCACTAAATTCGGCGTACACATCATCATTTTCTTCCTTTTTGTCATCATCGACGTCGGTCCTGTATTAGCGGGTAACCCCGCTATTTTTTGTTTCTCCATCTGGCGGTTTTCCCACTCGATGAAATTAGCTATTTCGCGATTGTGGAAAAATGCCTCCAATAATTTTTGACTTGGCCTGGGTTTGGACCCTTGACCCGTCGCCTGCCCGTCCGACACCACTACACGTTTCGCCACGGACGACTTAAAAAACACTTGTTATTTTTTTATTATAATTTTTTGTTAAACACAAAAAAAAAAAAAATAATAATAATCATTCGCCTGGTTGGGGATTGAACCAGGGATAGCTCGAATGCCAGTCGAATGCTACACGCACTGCACCAATGGCTTACAAATTTCTGGCTGGCCAACTTGCCAGTTGAAACTATTTGCTTTAATTTTTAGATTTTAAATCACTTCCGCTAACTAAGCCGTCTAACCACTTCGGGAGTTGGAGAGCGACTGTGATGGATGGGTCTCTTCTTGTTTGGCGGTCGAGACGGACAGACCTTAAGATTAGCTTACAAGTACGATCTAAGTAAAATGACGGATCTACTTACGGACTTATAGTAGTTAGTTTTATATTTTATGCTGGGCTCGGTTTTATTTTATTTCTTCACTTTTATACAATGAGGAAGAGGTATTGGGGATGGTCGAAAAGGAAAAAGTTAGTCTGGAACAGGGAGATGAAGTCACCCTAATTCCGGTGGCTGAAAAAAGTCTGTCAGTATCCCTGCCAATTGTGTCAATAAAACTGCCGGCTGCATGTATTGAGGCAGTCCAACAAGCGCAACAAGAACACCCAGCCGCCGAATCGCCAAATGATGAGGATAAACCAACATTGGAGTCTGTAATCAAAATTATAAATACTGAAGAATTGGAGAGCGAATCTTTATCTGGGGGAATGTTCAAAAAGCAAACGCGATGACCAGCCAAACGGCCGGCGTCCAACCAAACGGCGTCTAGCCAAAAGAAGACCCGCTAAAAAATCACCAAATGTTGCAACCGATTAAAGGATTTTCAGAAAAATCGCCTTTTAATTCATTGATAGATTTGAAGCTCCTATATTGTGACTCAAGGTATTGGGTATTGGTGTCAATACCCTTTTATATAAGAAAATATATGCCCGAACTACTAGTAAGGAAGTGTAGAGCAATGACGCTGAGCCAGACGTTGCGAGAGTGAAAATTTTAGGTGATGGATGTGTCTCTTCTTGTTTGGCGGTCGTCACGAGCAGACCTAAAGATTACCTTACATGTGCGATCTAAGTAAAATGACGGATCTACTTACGGACTTATAGTAGTTTTATCTCTTATGCTGGGCTCGGTTTTATTTTATTTCTTCACTTTGACACAATGAGGAAGAGATATTGGGGATGGTCGAAAAGGAAAAAGTTAGTCTGGAACAGGGAGATGAAGTCACCCCAATTCCGGTGGCTGAAAAAAATCTGTCAGTATTCCTGCCAATTGTGTCAATAACACTGCCGGCTGCATGTATTGAGGCAGTCCCACAAGCGCAACAAGAACAGCCAGCCGCCGAATTGCCAGATGATGAGGATAAACCAACATTGGAGTCTGTAATCAAAAGTATAAATACTGAAGAACTGGAGAGCGAATCTTTATCTGGGGGAATGCTCAAAAAGCAAACACGATGACCAGCCAAACGGCGTCCAGCCAAAAGGAGACCCGCTAAAAAATCACCGAATGTTGAACCGATTAAAGGATTTTCAGAAAAATCAAAAACCAACGCCTTTTAATTCATTGACAGATTTGAAGCTCCTATTTTGTGACTCAAGAGTAAATAGGTAGTGTGGCAGTAAGGTTAAATTATTCTTGGTTTCAATACTCACTGAACTATAAAGATATTCGCCCAAACTACATATGTCTTTTTTTATCGACCAAGAGACGAACCGAAGCTTATCGCTTACAAAGGAGTCTGAACTTGCTTACAATATCAGCCACCACGCCAAGAGCAAAGCATGCAAGATCAGCACAAACAACCCACCCAATATATCGTGGAGAGAAGCCAGCTTTCAGTTTGTTTACATATTGTTTGTTGCTATCTAATTGCATTTTTTTGAAATTATTTAATTTATAGTCAATCGATGTTCAAGGGTTTAATGATCAACTAAATAAAAGCTAGGTTTAACTTATTTTCGTCAATTGACTCTTTTTAATGTGTGGCGCTAATTAGTGTAAACTAATGAACAAACAAACAAACCGAATTTCAGTGAACACTCTCATACGGACCTAAAAGTGACCGTCATCAATATTGATATTGTCAATCAGGAACTGCATGGTGGGTTTGTCGAATCTATATCGGCAGTAAAATTCTACATCATCAAGGTCGTCAAAAGGATTAGCACCACTTTTATAAACTTAAGGTTTTCTCATTAACTCATAATACATAAAAATATCGAAATCTTCATCTCCGAAAACATTTTAACGAATTTGTTTGACAGAAAATTACAGATCACGTTAACTCTGCTGTTCAATAGCTCAGTGAAAAGTAAAAAAGACTTGCGTATAGTAAATATTATTTTATTATAAACAATAACTTAAATTCTGAGTGGACTGTAAAAATATTGCCCTGGACCGCACGCTGAGCTACGCTCTGTAGACATCCGCACTGGATGGAATCTGATTTGCAACACCCATCGGCCCTGGATGAATGCTGAGTTGAAAGAAGTGACACGTCCGCACTGGATGGGATCTGAATTGCAACTGGAAAGTGTAGACCGCTCGATGGCCATGCATACCGCACACATGGTGTCGTAGTGTTGTTGTTGTCTTCTCGGTCGTCGTCTGGAGAGATGCATACCACACACATGGTGTCGTAGTGTTGTTGTTGTCTTCTGGGTCGTCGATGCAGCAGGTACCGCTACTCAGACAGTGACACTATGCTCTGTGTTGGGTTCGGCCGAGTGTATGCCCTTCATATATCTCGGTCCGAAAATTGTGTGCTTGCTCTTGGTACATTGACGGGCTATGAAAAGGGTATACAAAATGTTTTCTCGCGCCGCTCTAGGTTACCGTTCCTTGGGACCGAGTATGTGCACTTTGTATATCTCGGTCCGAAATCTGTGCCTGGCACTAGGCATGTAATATGTTACAACGCAGTAACGTACAGTACAGTACAGTAGGTACTGTTTGCTCTTTTTCTGTGGCATCACACGATAATGCCGTTTATTATCGCGCGAATTACGAGTTTGAGACTCGAAGGTATTAAAAAAACAACCGTTCAATATGACTGACAAATTTAATCTGGCATTTTAAATTATGCCAATCGATAAAGTTACTGTACAGGTAATTTCTTAGAACTAGAATAATGATTAATTGACAAAACTATGAAATTGTTAAATTGACACAATTGATATAAAACAGATTCTTGGAAAAATTGATATTAGGCTATGTGCTGCATCCGGTGGTTTTGGGGTGCTTTGTCAGCATGATCGCCTTTCATGACTTCGTGGTGGTTTCGGTGGTGCTGGGTCAGCATGGTCGCCTTTCGTAACTCCTCCCCCCTTAAGATAGAGCGACGGCCACAAGGAATTCGATGGGGCCAGAGCGATGTCCTCTCTCACGTATGCTGCGTTCCGTTTTTTCCATAGGAACACCAAAGCAGCTGCGATAAGCATCCCGAAGATGGTGATTGTGACATAGGTCATGCTTATCGTCTGATATGTGTTACTGCGTAGTGTCCTGACTTGTTCATGGTTCTGCAGCTGATGAAGGTGAAGTTTTTGTAAATTAAGCGTGTTGGTGATGGATTTTGCTTGGATGTTTGCGTTAGTTGGTGGTGCAATTCGTACTTCATCCCAGAACACGTTCAGGTTATCCTTGTAGGTGATGCCGTTGACTTCTACGGAACAGTTCTTGTAGTAGAGTATAGCTGTGCCTGTGACTTCGTGGGTTCTTTTATTGCAAGTGGAATTTATTATTGTATTTGGTATATTTAATAAATATAATATAATTTTCTTCTGGCTGGAAAATTGATTCGGTTTTCCCTGTGTCGTTAAGGTCGCATTTGGCTTCTTCGTTGTTCAATAGTCGGCCCAAACAGGTGGAGTTCCTTGCTTCTTCCTGGTAGGTCGGGTTTTTGCAAAAGTAAATATTTTCTATTTTTGGACATGCCCTGTCGTAGTACTGAATGCTTATATCGTTATATGTTACATAGGGATCTGTTATTATTTGTTTTGTACCATTTATTGGAAGCGGTATAATATGATATAATAAATAATTTTCATTTGACAATTTTGGTATTTTTACATTAAATATTATATTGGTGTTGTTATAATAGGCTTGTAGTTCTAAAAGTTCATACAAATGTTCGTTCGAAATTATCTCTATATACCTTGGTCACTCATGTAATTATAAATTTCATCTAGTTCAGCCTGATTCAGTATTAATTTAGATATTACATTCAATTTTGATAGCACAATTGTTTCAGCTATATTTGCAATATGGTTGCTTAGAAGATCTATATTGTAATTAATTTGACTAAGGTATTGCATCTCTATTAGTTTGTTATCTTCGCGCTGTATTCTATTTGTAATTTCCTGTGTATTTTTTGTTATAAAGATTTCAATAGTTTGTTGTTCGTTGTTGATGTGCGTTGTTAGATTGTTGAGTCTTTCTAACATTTGGGTGTTGAGTGTATGCTGTTTTTGAAAGTGTGTTAGTAATAGTTTGTTCGTTTAGGTTGTCTGCGTCATTTGTGTCTATGTTTCCAGTTATAAATTTTATAGCTGTACCTAGTCCGTTGAATAAGCTTCTTTTGTTTCTTTTGATGGGTGTTAGTGATTGGAGTTTGTTTTCTAGTTCTGTTAGTTTAAGGTTGGCTATTTTTATTAGACTTGTTAATGTGCTGCGTTTTTCAAGCTGACTTAAAGAGTTTTCAATATTTTTGACGTTCTTATGATAGTCCTCTAGATTTACTATGTGAATAAGATTGTCAAAGCTCTCAATATTTTTTGCTTTTCCAAGCTGTAGCTGAGCGATGCCTTGATTCTTAGTCAAGTCGTGTACTTGAATAATTTGGGTGGTTACCAGTGGGATTCTAAAATATATTAATTATTGTTAGTTTCTTTAGTTTGTGTATATTTCTTTTTATGTTTTATCCTGGCTTTATGTATTTTTTGGTTTCTCGCGGTTATTAGCGTTATTTTATTGTTTTTTCTGACCTTATGTCGGGAAAATCTAGGGGTTATCTTGTTTCTTCTACATTCTTTTCTATATACAGTTTCGTCGTTTCCCAGTTTGTGGGGTCATTTCTTGATTCGTTTAACCTATTTGTTCTTGATTTTATTATTTTTTCTACTTTTTCTTTTATTAAGGGGTAGAGTTTTTCTTGATATTCATTGAGTTTCTTTAAATATTCGTGTTCGTTAGAGAAGGTAACGCTATTATTAAATTCATAAGTTTTTCCGAAGAAGAGCTCGAAAGGGGTATATTTGGTGGTCGAATGAATAAATTTGTTGTAGGTTATGATTGTTTCAGACAAGATTTCGTCATGTTCTAAGTCAAGCTTGGCTTCTTTTCGTGTAGAAAGTATGATTCTATATATTTCCGTTAATGTAGAGTGTAATCTTTCTACAGGTGAGTTACTAGAACTCTGTTGAAAGGAGGTAAAGTGTGATTCAATATGATATTGCTTACAAAAGTCTTTGAAGATATTGGCCGTGAACTCGGAACCTTGGTCACAGACAATCTTTTTGGGCATTCCGTAAAGGCTCATAAAATTCTTTAGTGATTTAAGGATGGATATACTATTCCTAGCCGGAAGGGTATATGCTGAAGCAAATTTTGATGATTTATCAATCATAGTTAGGATTTGTTGACGATTAATACTGTAAATATCGATGTGGATTATGTCTAATGGTTCGAGTGGAGTTTCTGGTACTTGAAATTTGATTTTCGGAGGACTTCTATCGTATTTAGATAGTTGGCATAGTTCACAATTATTGATGGTTTGTTGAATTTTCTTGTGCATGAATGGAAAGTAATAATCTCTTTTGAGGTGAAGGTATGTTTCGTTTATACCTCTGTGGTTGTTATTTTTATGGTAGTCACTAATTATTTTGTCTTGGTCATCATTCTCTTTTACATCTGATAGTAGTTTTTTGCAACGTACTACTCTAAATGTTTTATTATTAGCAAAATATTTCGAATAAACAAGCTGTACCATCTTAAATGTTTCGTCGTCCGAGAATATAGCATTTTAAAAAATGTCTACTACCTTTGTCTTGGTGAATTCTGAATCACGTATGGTTCGCCGTTGTTTATTTCGAAAAGGTATTTCTAAGGACACCCCCGATGGTTCGGATGATTTGAGTAAAATTGTTTGAAGGTTAAATTCGTTGAGCGCTTGCTCTGATATTCCAATTCCATCGTCTAAATTTTCGTCCGCAGAGTGTATGGTGGTACCACACGTTCCTTGGTTTGAGACGTTATCGCTTAAGTTTAGTTCTAGAATTGGATTATCAATTTGAGCACGACTAAGAGCATCGGCATTGGTATTTAATTTTCCCTTTTTGTATACTATCTGATAATCGAACTTTTCTAACCTTAGGCGCCATCTTATTAGTTTGGAATTAGGCTCTTTAAGACTCATAAGCCAGGTGAGTGGTTTATGATCTGTTATGATCTGGAATTTTCGGCCAAAAAGATACGGCCTGAAGTATTTCGTAGCCCATACTATGGCTAAAAGTTCTTTTTCGATGGTTGAGTAGTTTATTTCAGAGTCTGAAAGCGTCCTACTCGCATAACATATTGGTTTATCGCTACCAATACGGCCTTGTGACAAAATTGCGCCGAGTGCATAGTTGCTCGCATCGGTGGTTAGGATAAACGGTTTTGAGAAATCTGGGCATTGTAATATTGGATCGTTAGTGAGAATATTTTTGCATATTTCATATGTTTTCACGTATCGATCAGTCATTTGCACTGTTCTGCCCTTTTTCAGGCTTTCTGTGAGTGGTTTGGTTAATTTTGAGAAATCTTGTATGAATTTCCTGTAATATCCCAAAAGTCCTACAAATCCTTTAATTTCTTTTTGGGTACGGGGTATTGGGTAGTTTTTTATAGCATGGATCTTTGACGAGTTGGGTTTTATACCTTCGGTGGAGACGATATGTCCTAGAAAAGCTATCTCTTTTCGCATAAACTCTGATTTGTCAAGTTGAATTTTAAAGTTATGTTCACGCAATTTTTCGAAAACTAGTGTAAGGCTTTCTATATGCTCTTGAAGCGAAGTAGAAAAGATGATAATATCATCTAAGTAAACTAGGCAAAATTTCCCGATAAGTTCCTTCAGAACGTTATCCATTACCCGTTGAAAGGTTGAAGGAGCGTTCTTCAGACCAAAGGGCATCCTGACGTATTCATAGTGTCCTCCTTCTACCGTGAAGGCAGTTTTTTGAGTATCCTTTTTATCCATCTCTATCTGGTGGAAGCCACTAGCGAAATCTAAAGTTGTAAAATACATATATTTGCCGAGCTTGTCTAGTAATTCAGTTATGTTTGGAAGGGGGTATTTGTCTGAAATAGTTTTTTCATTTAATTTACGAAAATCTATTACCATTCTCCATTTTTGTTTTCCGCTCGCATCTTGTTTTTTGGGTACAATCCAAACAGGGGAGCTCCAAGGAGAGTAGCTAGGGCGGATAATACCTTGGCTTAGCAATTTTGTTATTTGTGATTGCACTTCCTCTTTGTGGATGAATGGGTATCTATAAGATTTCACGTAGATCAGTGTATCGTCTGTTGTAACAATTTTATGTTTAACATCATTGGAAAAAGTCACCTTTTGCATACTTTTAGAACGGATGTTTTTTCTTCTGTATTGAGGTGGTCAGTACGAAGTAGTTCGGGAATGTTTGCTAGATTAACGTTTTCTGTATATTCAGAATTGATGTTATTAATTTCAGTAAATTGAGATTTATTGTATGGACTAGCTTTAAGGGGTTGTTCTAATAAAAGTATTTCTTCTTTATCTGAGGTATTAATAACCTCTACCATACTGTACCATTCGTTTACGTGGTATATTCCATCTGGAATATAGAGATTTTCGCTAAGTTGTGTGGTATTCAAATAAACATCACCTGTGTGTATATCTAAGGGAAGCTTCAGTAAGATTTTAGAGTTCGGGGCAATATTGTGTTTGCCTGATGTGAGGTTTGGCTTTGTTTGTAATGAAATTCTGGTATTGTTTGTTTGAATGTTGTTGTTTACTAGGTCTATCTTCGCTCCGATATATGTTAAGAAGTCTAAGCCCAAAAGTCCATCAAAATAGTTATGGAATTTAAATAGAAAAAAATTGAAGTTTCCTGGTTGGTTGAATTATATGAAGATGGGTAGCTGGGTTTGCTTGTTTAGTGTATGCCGATTGAGAACTGTCGTTATTGTCATTGGGTTACATTGAGTTAGATCTGCTGGGTTGATAAATTCAGGGTTTATGAATGATGCCGAAGCACCGGTGTCTATTAAAAACTTGAGTGGTCTGCCAAAAGGGGATGCTATGTTTACATATGTTAGTTCTAGCCTGTGTTTATTAATGTCTAAGTATCCTGTTGGTTGTTCCAGGCATGTATTCGAAAATTTGGTAAATCTTCAATGTTATAAAAATCTTCGGTTTCTTCATGTGGGTTTATTTCTTGTTGGTGCGTATTATTTTCTACTGGCCTTCTAAGGTTGTCTGTTTCCTTGAAAAAATTTACCTCGTTAGATTGTCGAAATCGATTAAAATTCGAATGCATACTTGGACTTGTCTTAAAAACTTTTTGTGAGTTAGTTAAACTAGATGTTCCACTGTATGTGTCCATGGGTTCTGGTGGTGGCTGGTTGGGCTTATTGGAGTAAAATTGATTAGGATTATGGGTTCTAAATGGGTTTTGATTCTGTTGTATGCTCGCGTTAAATGGTGTGTTATGTTCGTATGGTCTTTGTTGGGACTGGTAAGTTCTATTGTGGAAAGGAGCTATTGGATTAGGGTTATATGGTCGTTGTTGATTCTGAAATGATCTATTATAAGAACGATATGGCGGCTGTGAAGTATACGGCTTAGGGGCGTTGAACCTATATTTTGGTTTTGATGGTTCTGTTTGCATATAGTATATATTTTGTTCCTTTATGCAGAACGAAAGAGCCTCTGCGATCGATTCTGGTCGCATTGCTCTGATGTTTGAACTTAAAGGTTCTTTTAAACCTATTAGAAACGTGCTTAAACACATTTCAGCGTAAAGCTCCTTTTTTGCAGAAATTACTTTTTGGTCTTTTTCATGGATAAGAATATTATTGGATAGAGTGGATTGTATTTCAATAATTTCGCTGCAGAAACGATCTACAGTTTTGTTATTTTGCTTGAGGTTATGTAAGTCCCTAACCAACGATGTTTCTGTCCTCTTATCTGAATAATGAAGAATGGGATTCTTTTTTATCTCATCCAGTTCAAGGGCGTACCGAACATATTTAGAACTTCGTTCGCTTGGTTAGTAATTTTGTTTCTAATAGGTCGAAGAATGATTTGCCCATACGGGGTTCCATCTACCCCTCTCACGTTCAATAGAATTTCTTCCACATTATTTAAAAATTCATGGAGCAAGCGAGGATTTCCGTCAAAGTGTGGAAGATCTTTGACTGCATCGGGTATGCGCAAAAATAGAAAAATGTCTTGGTTTACATTGGATCCCGAAGGAATCTGAGAATCTTGGTTGGAAGTCATTTGGGATGTTTGTTTAGGGTCTATTAGATCGATTTCCTCTAGAATAGTGTCAAGACTTTCACTTAGAGTACTTTTTTAGAACTCTGTAATAGGGTCTTCACTTTTAGAAAGATTTGGCAAACTCTTTGTGTACGGTAAAAATTTTAGTAATTTCTTTGCTTTTCTAAACATTTAATTAGATTGCTCTAGCATTAGACAATGATATAATACTGAATCAGAATAAAAATATGTTGCTGATTATAGATAATCATGAGTTTACCGTATAGAAAAAAAAAATATTTTTTTTTTGTTTACTTATTTGTATATATTTTGTTATAATTTATTTGCAACTGCAGTGCCTTGCAATAAGGATCGCAGTTTCTTATACCGGAGTGCCTTTCGATAAGGATCGCGGTTATACTAGAGTTTATTGATTTATGTTATTATGTTTTTTTTTGTTATTTGATAAAAAAAAATTGCTTATTACTAGGTATATTTCTTATTTAATTTCGTATGAATATAATTTTTGTTCTTCTCTTTTTTTTGTATTTGTAAATTTAATATATTTTGCTTATTTTTTTTGTATGATTAAAAAAAAATATTGCTTCAATGATTCATTTAATTATTGGTATTAATTATAATTATGTGCATTCAATTCATGTACTCACAGGCATCCAATTACTAATAGAACAGTTTTTGTCATGGTTGGTGTTTTTGAAGGGAACTGGTTCTCGGTTATTATGGGTTGAAACCCAACAGTCTTTGTGTGATTCAATACCGATATTCTCTCGGTACCAAGAATATAAGTGATATTCCTTCACTATTTATTCTCGCCACACTTATTCTTTTCACTTTCACTTGTGTCTGCTTATCGATATGCCTTCGATATGGATTCACTTTTCACTTGTGTCTGCATATCGATATTCTCTCTATATGATTCACTATTCACTTGTGTCTGCTAGGTATCGATATTCTCTCGATGCTTCACTATTCGGCACAATATGCGTGATTGTTCTAAGTTACTAAGTTTTTAGGCACTTTGAAGTGAAATGAATAGACCGCTAACCGGACCGGACGACTGCGCCAATTACGAGTTTGAGACTCGAAGGTATTAAAAAAACAACCGTTCAATATGACTGACAAATTTATTCTAGCATTTTAAATTATGCCAATCGATAAGGTTACTTTACAGGTAATTTCTTAGAACTAGAATAATGATTAATTGACAAAACTATGAAATTGTTAAATTGACACAATTGATATAAAACAGATTCTTGGAAAAATTGATATTAGGCTATGTGCTGCATCCGGTGGTTTTGGGGTGCTTTGTCAGCATGATCGCCTTTCATGACTTCGTGGTGGTTTCGGTGGTGCTGGGTCAGCATGGTCGCCTTTCGTAACTCGCGCTTATCGTCGCTCCGTATGCCCATGGTTTGTGATGCACTATCACGTCTCTGGGTTCTTGTTTTTTAAACATCTGCATTAAATATTTAAAGTGGGGTTTCGGTTGCTTTAACTTTAATGCAGAGTGTTACCGCTAAAGTACACATTTTGACGACTACATATAATTATTATCAAAACGTGTTAGTACGTGATAAAATAATTTTAAAGTGTATTTTAAGCGACTATACATTTGCACCATTATCTTTACTTTCTGTAAAGAAAAAGGAAAATATAAATTTATAGTAATTATAGGACGTAACTTACATACTTCAGATAAATATAAAGGTTTGAGGATAAATAATAAACCAGGTAAAAACAGAGAACCAAACAACGAAACAAAATACATTTATTGTTATTTGGGTGTAACGATTGTATACTAAAGTCAATTAATTTTTTTTTATTAGTAGAGAATATACGTGAAGGAAATTGTGATCAAAACATCCAGCAACGAAGGGGAACATCCCCGATAAATACAGTATACCAAAGGCAAAACAAAAAAAAAACTAGCGATTCTGAGTCGATCCATATACCTAGCTAAATTATTTCTCTATATTGACTAATATAACCCTATGGTATAAAAATATAGATTGATGCACGTGAGTTATTATTTTTCCAAACATTATTATTTATTATCGCGGAAAAAAAGTGATATTTTAATAATCTATTTGGAGTAAAGTAGGGTAAATTCAGATTACAAATGAACACGCAAACGAATTTTTCTAAGAAAAACTAAATTGAAACTTAATTGCAAATAAATTAATTTAATTAAACAATAAATATTGTTGTAATTTTAAAATGAAAGTTCAATGATATATTTTTATGGGGTTGAATATGGTCGGAGTAATTCTTACAGGATGTGGTAATTGAGGTTAGTGAAACCTTCAGGTTATGGACAACAAAGTTGAAATACCGGTGAGAATGTTGTCATGGCTTTGTCACAGACATATGGAGAGGCAACCAATTCACCTGATGAGATTTTTGGAAAACTGTTATTTGTAGTAAAAGATTTTATGTTAAAATTTGACAAACGATTGACATGAAGTAGGTTATCTTTTGTTGTTTTGTTTTGGTTTAGAGGGCAAAGAACCACCCCATTTTCGATGGAGCAGGAGGTAACAGTATTTATTTAACCTTCAAGTGGTAACCATCGGGTACTGGTAACACTATAAACACCCAAATCTGAATGGCAGGGAATGAATACCCGGCCCGCTGTCCCAGGTGAACCTAGACAAGCTGCTTCGACATACTCGGACAACAAGTTGTTTAGCAATTTCAAGGGTTAGTCAGGCCTCTTGAACAGAGCTGGTGGCGGATGAACCGAAAGGCCAACGGCAGCGCTCAATCCCGTAGTGGATACTGATGGCCCCGTGTCCTAGAGGTATCTAATAAATTGGAACTGGCACTCCAGGTTGGGGGCTGTGCTTTGGGTTAACTACCCAATCACGGAAAAATCTAAAGGTTACGAAGCAACCAAAAGCCTCGGAAAGGACTGATTTTATTTTTGACGACACGGCTAAACGAAAAATGGACAACGACGTTCGTATCTGCACCTGGAATGTGAGAACATTAAACAGAAGAGGTGCAAGCGAACAACTAGCGGAAGCCATAGGCTGCTGTAAAGCAGTAATGTCTGCTTTGCAGCAGCTTAGGGTGCCATCCAGGAAATACGATGGGATGGGCCGGGCAAAAAGAAGATGAAAAACTGTGACATCTACTACGGACCGTGTTATAGTGAGCAGAAACAGCGACTATTCGGATGCGGATTTGTTATAAGTGCCAGACTTAGGCAAGAAATCTTATGTTTCCAAGACATTAGCGAACGCATTGTAACGATCCGCATCAAGGCCAAATTCGCCAACATTAGCCTTGAATGCGCTCACGCCCCAACGGAGAAAAAGATGATATAGCTAAGGACTGCTTCTATGAGCTCCTTGACAAATCTATGAGCGACTACCGAAGTACGATGTTAAAATCGTGCTGGGAGATTTTAACGCAAAGGAAGAGAAGACATCCTTAGCAGTATTGTCGGAAACCATAGCCTACACGACAACACGTCTGGTAACGGACTTAGGCTAATTGACTTCGCTACGGAACGAAATGCCACAATAGCCAGCACACGGTTTCCTCACCTCAATATCCATAAGGGGACTTGGCGGTCTCCAGATCTACGAACGGTCAATCAAATTGATCACATAGCGACAGACAAGCGCCACGCATCCAGTATTTTGGATGTCCGAACATTCCGAGGAGCTAACATCGACTCGGACCACTACCTTCTTGCAGCCAAGGTTAGAATACGGATATCCACAACAATCCAGAAATACTGCAAAAAAAATTTAATGTCGAAAGACTGCAATCGCAAGAGACCGCCAAGACTTTCGCGCAACGCGTATCCCTGAACCTCTCGATTAACACCATATAACCAACATCGAATGTCGAAGAACTATGGCAACGATGCCAACAAGCCATTATATCAGCCGCTACTGATGTGCTAGGTTTCTCGCGCCCACCAGCAAGAAACCCGTGGTTTGATGAGGAATGCCGACAGATGCTCGCAGCCAAGAACGAGGCCTACAAGGCTAAGCTGCAGGTGAAGACGAGAGCTGCCGTTGAGCTCTATAGGCAGAGAAGAAGGGAAGAACACCGGCTTTTTAGAAAGAAGAAAAAGAGGAAGAAAAGCGCGCGATCGAGGATATAAAGAGGTGCCACTCCAGGAAAGATGTTCGCAAGTTTTACCAAAGTGTAAAACGCCAAAGCCAATGATACAAGGCTTGAACAGAATCCTGTCGAAATGAACAAGGAAATATGGCAGTTAAGACACAGTCGATGCTGAGGATATGGAAGAACCACTTCTGCAAACTGTTAAAGAGCGATGCTTACCAACATTCCGCTGCCAGGCAGAAAGAACCATTCAATATTGGCAACGACAGCGAAAGCTGCCAACCACCCGACCTGAGTGATGTGAGGATAGCAATATCTAAACTGAAGCTTAATAAGGCTGCCGGAGATGACGGCCTTCCCGCCGAGCTTTATAAAGCCTACCTCACTGACTCATTCGATACCAAAAAAGGATTTAGGCAAGGCGATGCGCTGTCATGCGACTTCTTCAATCTGATTCTTGAGAGGATTGTGCAAAACTTACGAGCCAACACCAGAGGCACAATTTTCCAAAAATCTGTACAACTACTAGCACCGACGACCCAACGTGATGTCATAGCCACGTATGCTAGTATAGAGAAGGAAGCCGCAAAAATGGGCTTAATAGTAAATTAGGGCAAGACGAAGTATATGCTGTCAACACGAAAGGACACACAACATCGACGAATTGGACAGAACGTCACCATTGACAGATATAACTTTGAGGTAGTACGAGACTTTATCTATCTCGGTTCGGCTATTAACACTGACAACAACATCTCGTCAGAAATTAAACGAAGAATTACTCTTGCCAACCTCTGTTTCTTCGGGCTAAGAAGGCAATTCAGTAAGCCCTCACTCGAACTACTAAGGCGATCTAATATAAGACCCTGATCATCCCAGTTCTGCTCTACGGCGCTGAAGCATGGACCGTATCAAAATCAAATGAAGAAATCCTTTGTCGATTTGAGAGGAAAATTCATCGAAAAATCCTCGGTCCCGCTTGCGTTGACGGGCTATGGAGACGAAGATTCAACCAAGAACTATATGAGCTGTACAGCGACATGCCCCTGGTCAAAAAACTCCGCATTGGACGTTTAAGATGGCTAGCACATGTAGAACGAATGGACACTGTTCAATAGCTCAATAAAAAGTAAAAGGCTCGCGAATAACAAATATTATTTTATTTTAAACAATAAATTAAATAATAAGTGGACTGTAAAAAACTGCTCTGGACCGGACGCTGAGTTAAGCCCTATAGACATCCGCACTGGATGGAATCTGAATTGCAACTCCCATCCGCACTGGATGAATGCTGAGTTGAAAGTAATAACACGTCCGCACTGGATGGAATCTAAATTGCAACTCCCATCCGCCCTGGATGAATGCTGAGTTGAAAGAAGTGACACGTCCGCACTGGATGGGACAGAGCTAAGGGAAGTAAAGAGATACCAATCTTCGCGGTTTGCCTACAAGCTAAATTCACCCATAATTACGTATCTTACACATACTATCACATTTTTAAACAAGTATGCGTGAGATAAGTTATCCCCCACATTTTTTGCTCAAAATTTTTCGATTTTCCCCCGCTACCTAGCCGACCGCACCAACAACCATCACAGAAAGGGGTGAAAATTTACATCGGAGTTACAACAGCTGTAGCATTGCCACCACCAATGAGCGCATCCAAGAAAAATTTAAGAAATAAGCATCGCGTTCAGTTTTGAATAATCAATTTAATCAAATCTTGAAAATATAATTATTTATTTTTTATGTTATGGTTGAAAAAATATTAGTACAAAAAAAAACCTACTGAGAACAATAAAATAAAATTCTAATTTTTCGTGTGGGTTGAATTCATTAATACTTCCATTAATTTTGTATTTGTGTTGTTACTGCATATGTAACTAAGTCCACATGTTTGCGATAAATCGTGCCAATTGTCCTATTTATCTGTCTAACTCATTCTGTGATATTTTGATATATTATCTTTGAAAAAAACGGATAAGGGTTTTATTACATTTACCTACATGCAATTAACACAATGTATGGAAAAAGGATATACGTTTTATTACGCATATCCGGCTGTAGCAGACCTTCATAAAAACGCAAGATGTTCTTAATGAGGAAACATTTTTGTTGTTATTTTTTCATTTTAAAAAGTACATATTGACATAAGTTCGAATCGAGAACATCGTAAATGGAGGAATAAATATTGAAGTTCGACCAGAAGTTTAGCCACTTGATTTATATTGCGGGTTTATGCCATACTAAACCCAATTTTTCACTTCTATCTAAGCATACATCTTACTACGAAAATGATTGGAACTAGGATATTTTACAAGATATACATACTTTGCTTAGTTATGCCAAAAAATAATAGGAATACAGACTGTGACACAACTGTTGCAGCCGTATTAATAAAACAATTAACAATTATTATCTAATCTTTTGATTAAAAGCTAATTATGAATTAAGAATTTTTTTAATAGCTAATTGACGTTTAGTGACAAATACATATCTTACTAAGTACATATATTCCATATTCCGTTGTTGTTTATGTTATTTTTATTCTTTATGTGCAATATAGTTTGCAATTTCATGTGCAGAATTCATTTCACCTACTTCGGTATTTTAGTTTATTTTATGGTTAACAACGTAAATAAACTTATATTTGTTCTATTTTAACCTGCTCAACAGCTCGCTAAAATTTATCCAGTGGCTAATTGGATATTTAAAAAAAAATGGGTTGAAATATGTTATGATTACATTTGCTTCTGTTGAAAATAAGATCAAAATGCAATTTATATTGAAAAGTAGCATATCGCTGTTTTGTATGGCATGTACGGTTACCAATTGAAATAAATAGTTTTTGTTTTGTACCTACCAACCAGAAAACACGTGTTTTAATTATTTAAGGTTTTCAATATTGCGTTTAAACTCTGAATAATATCAGTTTCGATATATGTTGAATATGTTTAACATGAACAAAGTAGGGCGGACATCATTATTCCGTGTGTCAATTGCGTTAAATTGTAACCAGTGAATAGTTTTTGACATTAGTATGGTGCAGAAAAGTCAAAAATTAAACAAAAAAAGAAGATAAAATGTAACCCTCTTTTTAACGCAATTGACATATGGCCTTAGAAGTTTTTTCGATTAATCCATTGATTAAAGATAATTCACATTTAATTTGCTTTAATTAATACGGCTGTTGGTAAGTGGAATAATAAGATAGATAGATATTTATTTCGTATATAAATTTACAATAGGTTAGTTACCACACATTTTACAATACAGAGATATGATAATATGTATCTTTCTTCTGAAACATGATTTTAAACATAATTGAGCAATTAACATCGAGGAAAATATAATAATACTGAAGGAAAATACGAAAAAAACCTTCAATTTAAATATATATAATAATATAAATAATAATAAATATAATTAATAATAATATAGCGATACTATTGACTAGATAAATAAATTAAAAAAATAAATAAATAAATAAATAAATAACTTAATAATAATAATAAGGTACGTAGTGATATTTATAGATATATGGAAATATGTAGATAAATAAATAAACATATAAATAATTTAACAGTTAAACGAATAAATAGATTAATAACAATTGAACGAATAAATAAATTAATAACAATTAAACAAGTAAATAAATTAATAACAATTCAAACGAATAAATAAGTTAATAACATAAAGTATAATTTAATAAATAATAAGGTAAATAAATAAATAATCATAAATGCTCAAGGAGGGAGAGTTTATTAAAGGGTTCTTGACTATTTATCTAAATTAATTCATAATTAAGTTTTGTATAAGAGGGTTAACAGAAAAATTACAGCGGTCCAAAAAACGAAGATTTAACTTCTGGATTCTGTCAACGACCAATTCAACATTCGCTCTATTATGAAGATTCGAAGTTGAGTGATGCCACGGTAAGTTGAGCATCATTTTTAATAATTTGTTTTGGGATATTTGTAATTTTTTAATATGGCACATTGCAATATTTCCCCATACTTGGCAACCATAGAGAAGAATAGCCTGGAAGATCACTTTATGGATAATTATTTTGTTTTCACTCGAGAGCATTGACTTCCGATTTATAAAAGGGTATAGTATTTTGATAGCAATGGCAATTTTCTTAAACGTGTTGGAAACATGAGTGCTAAAAGTTAATTTGGTGTCTAAATATATTCCTAAATATTTGACAGACGCTTCCCAATTTATGTTCATGCCATTTATCTGCAATTGTCTATTGGGAAGATAACAAGCTTTTCTTTTTCGGGAGAAAAAGATGGCTTGTATTTTTTCCTCATTTAATTTAATTTTCCATTTGTTAAAATAGTTTTCTAATATTTTCATCGCATTGATTAAGTTACTCTCAATGTCAAGAGCAAAAACATCTGTTGAAAAAATTGCTGTGTCGTCAGCAAAAATAGCTGCTTGACAATTAGGTAAAGCAGGAAAATCGGATGTATAAAGGTTATACAGAACAGGCCCAAGGACTGACCCTTGAGGGACACCGGAATCAAAAAATACTAAGTTTGAGACACCACTATTAACGTGCACTTTAAAACAACGACCAGACATGAAACTGTGGACAATTTTACAAATATAAATAGGAAAGTTGAAATTAATCATTTTATAGATAAGTCCGTCATGCCAAACGGTATCAAAAGCCTTTTCGATATCTAGTAAGATCATTCCAGTGGATTTGCCCATCGAACGATGCATTTTTATATGGTTATATATCCTAAGCACTTGATGCGACGTACTGTGAAAACGTCTAAAACCAAACTGCTCCTTAGGGTAAAGATTGTTGTCCGAAATAAACTTTAATAATTTCTCTTTTAGAATTTTTTCATAAATTTTGCTAAGGCTGCTTAGCAAACTAATTGGTCTATAACTTTCAACTTTCTCAGGAGGCTTACCAGCTTTTATTATTGGTAATACTTTAGCAATTTTCCATTTATTAGGAAAGTAATGCATTTTAATTCATGAATTCATAATGAATGTTATAAATTTAACTCCTGATTTTGGCAGTTGCTTGATATATATATTTTGTATAAGGTCGATACCTCCAGCTTTTCGAATTTTTAGATCCTTTTTTATAAATTCTATATCGTCGATAGTTATATATACATCTGAATAGGGCGTACTGTTGTTGTTTAGTAACAAATTTTGGACGGCACTATTAACTAAAACATTTGTATTCACATCTCCTAAGTTAGATGAAATAGCATGATTTTTAGTGAAGTTGGATGCAAGTGCATTTGCTTTGTCTTGGTCTGAGCAAAAGATATTGGTGGAATCCTTCAGAAATGGCAGTTGCCTATTTTTGTTTTTTACTACCTTCATTATGTTCCAAAATGGTTTCGAGTTTTTATCGAGAGAACTTAGTTTCTTATTCCAATCTTTGTTTCTGTGCTCGTTTATAAGTTTTGATATAAGATGGTTTAGAAGAGAAACTTGATATTTAAAAAAAAACTGACGATATCTCTGCCAATATCTTCGATAAGCATTTCTTTTTTTTATAAGTTCTAACACGTGTGAAGGCAGCTTAGCAACAAAAACATTTTTGTGAACTTTTGGAACACTTTTCTCAACAGCACCTAAAATTTGTTCTGAAAAAGTGTTTACAATTGAATCGACATCTTCTTTACATGTAATATTTTCTAAATTGTTTGGAATGTTTCGAAGCTTAGAATTTATTTCAGACCGAAAAAGATTCCAATTAGAATTTTTTAAATCATGTACATATTCTACTTTTCTAAGCCCTGACTTAAAAAGTTGGCAAAAAACTGGGTTATGATCTGAGCTCAATTCATTGAAGGTAATTGGCTGGGTACAAAAACTAGGTACATTTGTTATGAACAGGTCAAGAACAGAAGGACAATTGCGAGAACTGGAATAATATGTCGGACTAGATGGGTACAAAACAGACCGGTAAGGTAATAGACAAACTAGACATAATGTTACCCCATGCATTAGCTCTTATGCAACCCCAATCTCTATGTTTACAATTAAAATCACCGCCAATTATAAAATCCCCATTTAGTGTAAATAATTTACGGAGATCATTTTTAAGACCCATTCTTTTGTCCGTGGTTATTTTGCCACCAGGAAAATACACACAATAGATCTTTAATTCTCTTTGATGACTTAATTTTAAATTTATTCCCAGATTTTCAATGTAGCGAGTATTCACTACAGGTAAGAGCGAATGTTGAATTGATCTTCTTATAAGAATTGCGACACCACCACCGACTCTACCGATTCGATCACAACGATAGCATTTAAATTCGGGTGTGGATAGACGAACATCTTTCTTAAGCCACGATTCTGTTATTAACGCAATGTCTACTTTTCGGGTATTTAAAAAATGCATAAACTCTGTAATTTTGTTTCGTATACCTCTTGCATTCCAGGTTATAATATTTCTATGTGTATCTACAATCATATTATTTAACATCATTATACAAAAACTTAGTTGCTAAATGTGTGATAACATTAAATTGTTCAATTTTAGTCTTACAGACAGATAATTTCATTATCGTTTCCATTGCTAACGAATTGAGCTCATCAGCTGTAAACAGTGTGCTGATATTGGTGTTGATTTGAATGTTGCTTGATGAATTGCTGGAAATGTTGCCAGTGGTTAATGGAGTGTTATTGGAAACACCGCTGTTGACGTTTGATGTATGTGCAAATTCATCCCATGTACTTTGTAACCGAGAATTTATACGGTTTGTGTTATGCATTGTCTGAGCATTCGGTAGCACTTGATTAGAGCGGGGCAGCGGCAGTGAAGGGAAATCTTGCAGAGAGTTGATTGAAACCTGTTTCTGCACAGTGCCAGTGGTAGGTAAAAGAGAGCCCTGTCTGAAAGAAGCTTTCGGATGAGTTTGTTGTTTTTGTTTAGCGGATTTTTCCTTGAGCTCCAAGTACATTGATCTGCTAACACATGTGGGGTCAGTAGATTTATGAGATCCCTTGCAATTTGCGCATTTTGACGACGACACATTATCGCATTCTATAGTCTTGTGAGAACCAGCTCAGTTAGCACAATATGTTTTAATGTGACAATTTTTTTGACCATGACCAAACATCTGACAGTTATGGCATTGGGTTAGCTTACCTTTAAGCTTTCTTTGATAGCTCCAATTGATTTGTGTGTGGAAAATGGAACGATATTGTTTGTTCAATTCATTGAGTTTGATCGAACCATTTTCAAATGAAACTAAATAAAGGGTGTCTGTGTACCGTTCGAATTGTTTGGTAGCATATCGCTGTTTTGTATGGCATGTACGGTTACCAATTGAAATAAATAGTTTTTGTTTTGTACCTACCAACCAGAAAACACTTGTTTTAATTATTTAAGGTTTTCAATATTGCGTTTAAACTCTGAATAATATCAGTTTCGATATATGTTGAATATGTTTAACATGAACAAAGTAGGGCGGACATCTTTATTCCGTGTGTCAATTGCGTTAAATTGTAACCAGTGAATAGTTTTTGACATTAGTATGGTGCAGAAAAGTCAAAAATTAAACAAAAAAAGGAAGATAAAATGTAACCCTCTTTTTAACGCAATTGACATATGGCCTTAGAAGTTTTCTCGATAAATCCATTGATTAAAGATAATTCACATTTAATTTGCTTTAATTAATACGGCTGTTGGTAAGTGGAATAATAATTTTTTGCAAAGAATTAAAGTTATCAGCAAAAAAAACAGTTAATCAAAAATATGAAATGGCCGAATTCGTTACCATTAAATATGAAACTCAACTTTTTCTGATCAACAGAGACATAATAAAAGTCGGTATTTCAAACACCATTTATATCATTTATAAAAATAAGAAATTATCCTACTTATAATAACTCTGAGTTGGAAATATACTATCTTCAGAATCTTGCTTATCGAATAACGCAACACCAGATCACTCCGAAGTAGGAATCGACTACGAAAACTCGTAGAGAATTATTAAATTAATACATCCTCTTGGAAATCAGCTTGTTTAAAAATGAATTATTACACTTAAATATTTTGTTTTTGTCCTTAAGAAGGAGTTGAATAAATTCAACTCATATAATTTACAAAAAAAAACATTTACTTCACTGAATACATTCAAAAACATATGTTTGTATTCACCAAAACATACAATTTTGAGCTGTTATTTAATAATTTGGTTTGTTAACATTTTTTTTTTACTATTTTCGTTTGTTTGTGTAACATTGAAGTGCTAAATAAAACAAAAAAGTGCGCCAAAAAGCTTACATAAAGTTAATTTGTGAAGTGCGACAGGAAAAAGTGCGAATATATTTCCACGCACGCAAAAACAACAAACGCAAAAAAATAAATGAATGTCGACTGAAATGTATCCCACGATCAGCCCCAACAACAACAACAACAACCCCAGCAGCAGTAAAGAACATCGACACCTTGGCAACATACGTACATTGATTCGCACAGTCAGCACCAGTAACAAGAACAGTGACAACAGATAAAAGCACAGAACATTAACACCCACTAAGTTTCAACATATAATTAATGCAACATAAACAATATTGTAATTGCACAGGTGATCCGATTAAACTTGTAAAGTCAGCGTCTGCTGAGCTTCCGCCGAACGAAATATGCAAGCTTCTTAGAATCACCTTTGCAAAAGATAAGTAAAAGGTTTAATTAAAAACTTTCAATAAAGCAGTCTCATGTGAAGTAGTAACGAATAAAGTTGTTTTTTTTAAAGAAGTGCGTGCGGGTTAGTACTTACAATTCGTGCTGTCAAAAAAAAAATGTAAATAGTAATAAATATTACTATTAATATCGAGCGAGCGAAATTGTATTTTTGTGTATTCGAACACTTTATTTATATATTAATTACAAATTAAGCTCATTTCGAAATTACATTTGGGATTCGTGGAATAGTGACAAGAGTGAGGACGATTACTAACAATTATTGGTGGTTGAACGGCGGCAATATCACTAATATGAATGATTGGATCAATTTAGTAAATATGATGATGTTGATTTCTTCGTACGTTTTTGATGTAATATGGGCTGAATTCCAAAATGCAGCACTTCTACTACTACTTCATCAAGCGTTTCAAAATGCATTACTATGATGCAATGCATTCTTTTTTAAAACGCATCAATTGCGCAAACAAACCAAACAGAGCTTCGAAATGGCCATGATGTGAATGACATTTGACTTTCAGGTTGAACCGAAAGGATATGCCTAAATATTTTGGCATTGTACGAACCAATATTGTATAGTAATGGTAGTGGGTGAGTTAGGTGTAACAACGATTCTAACTCTTAAGGAAGACAGCCCCTGGCAATTTCTGTAACAACAACTTGTGTACAGACAACACTATTTTGTTTAGAATTATAGCTATTTCGGATGTTACGAAGTGTCCTCATTAGATTTCTTCAAATAGTGACGGTAATTGAACGTTCAGTTCTCTGTATGATTATTTGAAACAATTTTTGTTCCCTTACCGGAAATTGAACTTGTAACCCCGTGCCTAGTGATTAAGCTGTTAAAAGGTATGGTTGATACATTGTTTAGATATTATTGGTGTTCGAAACATTTTACAATAGTTCGCATCGAAGTCGTAACAAAATGTCAAAAATTTCAAAGCATAACAAGTGCAACAGAAAAAACTGGAAAAAATTGTGTATCATTGGACTGCATGGACAGCCGTTGGCGTCAAATACTTGGCATCTGGCTTGACAAGTTTCTGTATTTTAACAAAAATGTAGATGCTTGTCTGGCTAGGGCTAGGTGGGCTTATGCTCTGACAAGGAGATGGTTTCGAAGCAGTCAACTTGACTCATTTGCTATATGGCCCTCATAAGGCCGATCATCGCTTACGGTTGTCCCTTGTGGTTCAATGTGGCACCAGCCTACATGGAAAAGATACGGCTGTTTGAGAGGCGGTGTCTCCGATCCTGCTTAGGTTGTATCGAACGCCGGACTCCGAGTACATAAAATATTATCGCAATGAGGTTCTATACAATGGAGCTCAGTTGAATAGAATTGACAATTTCCTGATTAAGGTGACGCGAAGGCACGCTGCAAGGGCGATGGCTAGCGACAACAGCCTGATCTTTGGGGCTTATTACCCCAATGCTTTAGACATGGAGAGCACGCTCATATCGGGCTTTATTCCACCAGAGGCATTCATTTACATCAGGACGGCGACCCCTCGGGGCATATGCAACGAGGGTTTATTTAATTAATTTAGGATTTTAATTAATTCAAATGGCTGTTCACAAATTTCAAAGGAAATTAGAAAATAAGAGGAAATGTTTTCTCTGAATGAGCTTTTCACACGACTTCACAAACTTCTCGCTTCGCTTTCCGATACTTAACTGGAACACTATTCTTTTGCAAGGCATAATTAAGTTAACTGGCAATTTAGTAACTGTTTTACATTTAAGGTAAACTATACAAAGTTTGGTTAAGTAAAGGCAAGTAAAAAACAATAAGAAGTAATATTTAATATTCCCACACCCGGCCATCCTGCTCGTCGGATGCCTCAGACGACTCTCTTCTAAAAAGCACCATCTTCGCCTTCATCAGATATAACATCACAGTTGTCATCACCGTTGTCATTCTTGTCTCGCCAAGGCTTCATGAAATCGGCTGAGGATGATGTTGCATTTGGGCCTTCATGATTACCCACTTTGCGAACGTCGTAGCGGTCATTTCTTTTAACTTTAACGACCTCATAAGGTCCCAGAAATAATGGATATACTTTTGTTCCAGGAGCAAACTGTGTTTTCTTAATTGCAACTAGATCGTGAAGTTCATATTTTTTTGCAATTTTTCGCTTGCGATTATATGTCCTACGATTTTCTTCTTGAACCTTAGCGCTCTGCTCCTTCGCTTGACTTCGCATATCTTTCCGCTCTTCTTCAAATTCTTCTATAAGCAACTCCTCCATAATTTTATGTAATTCGTAGCTTTCAACATTTCTCATAGGTACTCCAAACATTAGTTGAAATGGAGTTTTGTTCATGCTTCTGTTTACTGTTGAATTTAAGATTCGCTGTAGTCTTGGTACATGTTTAAACCATTTATCAGGAGCATCCACAGATAGTTTTGAGAGCATTTCGATTATTGTTCGGTTGATACGTTCCACCTGTCCGTTTCCTCGAGCAACTCCTGTGGTGACCAATGAATATACAATGTTCCTTTCACTACAATAATCCTTAAAGGCGTTGGATGTGTACGCTGATCCTTTGTCGGTAACAATTCTCGCTGGATCACCAAAAACTTCACTTTGCATCAGCAGCTTCCTTAAAACCTTATCTGTACCAGTTGATTTGACGGGGAATATCCAGGTAAATTTGGTGAATGCATCAACAACGACAAAAATATGTTTGTAACTTTTAGCTGTAGATTGAAGAGGCCCAAGATGATCAAGATGGTACGTATTTAGCGGCGTGTCGAATTTTTCGATGGGATTCAGTAAGCACTCCTGCCTACCACTTTTTCTCGATGAAAGGATACAAGCGATACAATTTGAAATAATTTGTTTTATCTTAACTGACATATTTGGAATACAACATTTTTTCTTTGCCAATATTTCGACCTTCCTAGCATTAATATGACCTTGCTCGTGGATATTTAGTAATAACTCCGTCTGTAGACTTTTAGGTACAACAAGTAAATAGTCACCTTCGACGAATTTATAAAGTATTTCGTTGCGAATTATGAAATTCTCGTACTCTTCTTGTTTTAGAATTGTACCAACCAATTGACAAAACTCATCTGTTTTTTGTGCTCTTCGTATACGATGAAGAACACCATCCTCGATTCTCATTACGACTGGAAAACGGCTTAGTGCATCCACATGTCTCATAGCAGACACACTTCTGTGAAGAACTTCGCAGTTAAAATCTTGAATATACAGTGCCCACCTAGCAACCCTTGTACATAAATCTCTTTTCTTCATCGTTGCAGTAAATGCTTTGCAGTCAGTGTATATTTTAAAACGGATGCCTAAAAGATAGACTCTAAGCTTTTTAAGGCACCTAACAATGGCAAGAACTTCTTGCTCGTAGCTGGTATAGTTCGCCTCCGCTGGTGACGTTTTATAGCTAACGTAAAAAACTGGATGAAGTTCGTTATCGTCATGTCGTTGAAGCAATACTCCCCCATAGCCCACTTTGCTAGCATCAGTATGAAGCTCCGTATTCAAGAGTGGGTTAAACAGCTTTAACACCGGGTCATTGCAAAGTGCTTCTTTAAGCATGTTAAATGCTAAAATCTGATCAGGCCTAAAAGAAAAAGGTGTATCCTTGCGAAGAAGATCAGAGAGTGGCTTGGCCACAAGTGAGTAGCCTGAAATGAATCGCATAAAAAATCCAGTAAGTCCCAGGAATGCTTGTACCTTTTTAGTTGTATCAGGTCTTGGAAACTTGTGTACTGCTTGTATTTTTTCTAACGAAGGCTTCATCGATCCATTTTCAACTACATGGCCTAAAAACTCTACTGACGATACAACAAAATTGCACTTTTTCCAATTGATATTCAGCCCGTTCACTGCAGCAACTTGCAAAACCGTTTTAAACTTCTGCAAATTCTCCTCTTGGTCTGCAGCAGGTATTATCACATCATCCATATATACTAACATAATTCCTTTTCTTACTAATGGTTCAAAAACTGCATTTATGAACCTTTGAAATATAGACGGCGAGTTGCATAATCCAAAAGGGACCTTACAAAATTCATATTGACTATTTTTGTTTATTCCTACATGGAAGAATCCATTTTTAAAATCCAAGGTTGTAAAAATACGAGCTTTATATAACTCTTCTAATATATCCACAATTAGTGGAAGTGGAAAACGATCTTTTATAATTTTGGCATTTAATTTTCGATAGTCAATGCATAATCGATTCGATCCATCCTTCTTTTTGACTATAACAATGGGACTAGCGAAATCTGAATTACTGTGTTATATTACACCTTCTCGTAGCCACTCTTCCGTTTGATTTTGCACGTATTCCTTTTCCGCTCGTGCTAAACGCCTAGCTTTTTGAAACACTGGATGCTCATCCGTTAAGACTATTTGCATTTCCACACACGACTTTTCAATTTTTTTTGGCGCGTAGTTATTTATCAGATCTGTTATCTCATTACGAATTCGAAGATCAGTTATTTTTTCTACTTTTTTAAGTGCATCATTTTCTACCAAATTAACTACATCTATTCGAGTTATGTCGTTTTCTTCTAAATCAACCTGGTGAATCTTTGATTTGACGCGTATATTCGATTGTCACAATAGCGTTTTGTAAAAAATTCTTCGCTAATATTATAACATCGTTCATCCATTCATCTGGAACAATATGAAATCGAACGTTATGGATATCATCACCAATAAATGTTTTAATCACGCAAGAACCATGCGTCCTTCTTGCTGCGGAGCTGCCAAATCCAAATAATGATTCTCCTGGTCCATCAATTTTAGCAGATCCCAATTTTCTCCAAGCACTTTCTTTTAAAAGGGACACATCCACCCCTGTGTCGACAAGAGCTTCATTATTCTCGCCAGCAATAACCAATTTCACGCAATAATTTATTTTACATATACGTTTTACATTGACTTGACTAGCACTGGGCTTTTTAGCTTCCTTTTTGGGACAATCTACTGCGATATGTCCAAACTCGCTGCATGAAAAGCACCTGGTTCCCTTACTTTTATTCGGGCAATTATTTTGATTGTGCGAAAGTGATCCACAGTTTGTACACCGTTTTTGATTTAATTTATTCTTATTAGATAAGTTTGATGGGGCTGTGTTTAAAACCTGTGTATCGTGTATATTTTGATTACGATATTGATTTGAACTAGACTGACTTTTTATGTTTTCGTAAACAATAAATTTTTTTTTAGTTCTTCTAATGTACTTGCTTCGTAAAGGACTGTTTTGTTAGAAGGACTGTCTGGTATGCCCTGCACAATGTATTCTATTAACGATTGATCATCAAAACTGCCTTTCATTGCGATTTGCTTCATAGTATACATGTACTCTAAGAAAGTTTCATTAGGCTTCTTCTTACGCGAATGTAGCATCTTATGAATGCTTATACATGAAGGAGTACTTTCAAACTTGGTCTTTAGACAATTTATCAAACTTTCAAAACTGTTAATTTCACTTTTTGACTCTATAGCCAATTTAGCAGCTCCTCTCAATAAACGTCTTGCATAGAGATATTTCTGAATCGCGTTCCATTTGCAAACATTTGAAATATCTTCAAAGTCTTTTAGCCATGGTGTAAAGTTTTTACCCGCTTCACCCGAAAAACACTCCAGTGATTCCTCGACATCTTTGAAAACAAAATTATTTGTCTCTGACATTTCTATAGCAGCAACAGGCGGTCTAACAACAACAACAACAACAACTTCGGATTTAACTTGATCTTCTAATTCCTTTGAACCTTCCGAATCTTCTGATTTATCTCTAAATTCTGTTTGTTTCTGTTCCTCTTGTATAATTGAATCGTATAACCTGTGCACTAAATCGATTTATAAATCGTACCGGTAGGACAACCCCCTTTCTCTTAGCAGATTCTGAAGTTCTTTCGTAGTTAACTTTTTTAAATCTTCCATTTACTTAAGCTGCCTTTCCAACGAAATTGATATACTATTGTTGAGTGAACAATTTTATATAAAATCAATTTTCATCTGAATCTTATGTAGTTCTTTCTAATGCATATAAGAATCAATTGGTTGAAAAAAAAACATTTATGTAATAATTTCACTCAAATTGTTGGAGCTTTCACTCAACGCATGCAATGGTAAATTGGTAATAGAATGAGCGAACGTGTTAGTGCGACGGTTTATTGTAAAAAAAAAATAATTTTTTTTTGCTTTCTATATGTGTAATACTCATGCAAAATAAAGCGATCTCACCGGTTTTTGTTGGTATACGTGTACATGCATATATATTCCGTTTAGCCTTTCATCTACAATCTAAATGCTTTCTTATTTAATTCACTCTGCATTTTTTTTTATATTTTACGTCAAATTATATTTCCATTATTCAAACACCATGCACTTAACATTTTCAAATATCTTATCAACTTTTCATTTGCTTATTAACGCTTGTCACAGAGTTTAATTACCACGCACATATTAGGTCTATTGCGGAATATGATTTGCTTCGTTTTTTTTTTAATTACGCGATGAATAGTATATCATAGTATTTAATTTCGACGCGGCACTACTTCAGGGAAACTTCTGACACCATTTGTAGGAGAGGGTTTAAATAAAATGAAATATAAGCAGTTAAAGTTTAATAGATTTTAATTAATTCAAATAGCTGTTCACAAATTTTAAAGGAAATTAGAAAATAAAAGGAAATGTTTTCTCTGAATGAGCTTTTCACACGACTTCACAAACTTCTCGCTTCGCTTTCCGATACTTAACTGGAACATTACTCTTTTGCAAGGCATAATTAAGTTAACTGGCAATTTAGTAACTGTTTTACATTTAAGGTAAACTATACAAAGTTTGGTTAAGTAAAGGCAAGTAAAAAACAATAAGAAGTAATATTTAATATTCCCACATAGATATTGTTTTATGTCATCAGCATACATCAAACATAAAGCATTCTTAAGAAGAAATGCGATAACATTAACGAAAATGTTAAAAAGAAGTGGTCCGAGGTGACTTCCTTTTGCAACTCCCGATGAAACCTTGATGGCACTAGAGACGAAATTAAGTAATTTCACACATTGCGTTCTATCATTAAGGTAGCTGGATATGCATTTCATGAACAAACCACGAATACCAAAAACTTTAAGTTTATGACAAATTGAATCGAAGGGTTTGACAAAATCTGTGAAGATAGTGTCAACCTGGTAGCCAGATTCAAAGGAATCCGTGACATATCTACAGTAGAGCATTAGATTTCTTGCGGTAGATTTACCTGACATAAATCCATGTCGTTCATCACAAATGTGTTCTTTTATACTAAAAAATAGATGATCTGTAACTATAAGCTCAAATAGTTTAGGGATTGCTGAGATCTTAGAAATTGCACGATAATTTATTACCAATTTTTTTGCGCCTAAAATGTAAATAAGACTTACATATGAGAATTTCCATGGATTTAGAAAAAGCCCAGTAGAAGGAGATTTATTAAAAATAATCAGAAGAGGGAGAGTTATCGAGAACTGGCATAGCTTTAGAATAAAGGATGGAATTCTAGCAGGTCTTGGATTCAACCTGGATTTTAATTTATAAATACCATTGAGGACATCGGTTTCAAAAAGATTGAGAGTGGAAATATTAGCATTACTGGTGCAATAGCTTTCTCTTTGACCGATATTTAATACGGAATGGTCAACATAAACTGATTTGACGAATTTAGAGAAAAGTTCACACGAACTTTGTATGTCATTTGATATTTGACCATTGAATTCCATATTTTCCTGAAGACTAGCAGATCGTTTTTTGCTATTAAAAAAATCAAAAAAGCTTCTGGATTACATGAAATGCGGGTTTGAATATTCAGTACATATTGCTGGTGTAAATATTTGCACGATTTGCAAGCGTTGTTCATTTGTCAACCTGTTCATGAAAAAAATGACAAACCAAACTGAACATAAATGAAATTAAAGTGCAATGTGCTGTAATCACACTCCCTCAGTTGTGCAAACCAACTGCTAAATCTGAGGTCCGAAAATCCGTCCAAATAAAATCGTTTTCCAAAAGTCTGTCCACCTTAAATCCGTGCAACATTCGCACAGTTCTGATATACAAAGGAAAAAAATCTCCTTACTGGCTCCGTTGTTAACGCTGAACCGAAGCTCATCAATCAGTATATTTTGACCATCAATCGATGCATATTGCCTTTACCAAAGAGTGAAATAAATTTAAAGTTTATTCAAAATATACTTTTAATCAATTTTTAACGTGTTTAAAAAACAGGTAACGGATATTTATATTTATTTATTTTACATGCATTTATTAGGAATATTCAAACCTATCGCGCATAAATTTTAAAATTAGTTTTACTCTTGTGAACAAAGTAAACCAGAAAATTTATTCGCATTAGACCTGATAATCGAAGTGATATTGAAAATTTGAAAAAATAGTTAGAAACTAATTACATAATTTCCAACAACTTAAAAAATTCTCATTCCCTTCCTGTCAAATCAGGAGTACGAAAATTCTCCTAAAATCGTTTTCCTAAAATCTGTCCTCTTTAAGCCCGTGCACATGTGCAATGTGCTGTAATCACACTCCCTCCGTTGTGCAAACCAACAGTTAACTCTTAGGTCAAAAAATCCGTCCTATTATTATCGTTTTTTTAAAAATCTGTCCTCCTTAAATCCGTGCAACATTCGGACAAATCCAATCTACAACGAAAAAAAACTCCTTACTGGCTGTGTTCTGCCGAAGTGTTGTAATCACAGTCCGTCCGTGCAAAGCAACTGTTAAAATCCGTCCTCCTAAAATCGTTGTCACGAAAATCTATCCTCCTAAAATCCGTGCAATATTGGGACAATTCCGATCTGCAACGGAAAAAACTTCTCCCTCCTGGCTCCGTTGTAAACACCGAACCGAAGCTCACCAAACAGTATATTTTGACCAGCAATCGATGCGTATTGCTTTTACCAAACAAGTGAAATTTATTGAAGTAGATTAAAAGTTAGTTCAAAATATACATTAACTCAATTGCTTAACGTGTTAAAAGAACAGGTAACTGTTATTTGTTATATAGGGATACAGATAAATAAATTAATAAAATTACTCAACTTTTCATATAATCGCATTGCCTACCATTGGACCACCAATCGTTGACTTAGGGCCGGTTTTTCAATGACAGATCATCCTAGTTTCGGGATTATATTCGAGTTAACTCGATAAAGTAGTTTTTCAGTCAATTTAATTCCAGAGTAATCTTCGTAACCCAGACAGTTTGATGAGTTAACTCTGGGACTAAATGATCAGATATTTTTGACAGATACGAAAATACCAAACAAACAATTATTTTCAATTCCATTTGCACATTTTATTAAATTTTTAAAAACTAAATACGTGAACGTTATATTGAAACGAACGACTCGAAACTGTTTTAAATATTGAGTTTGATTATTTTAAGAAAAAAAAACGACTTGTAAGATCGCGACAAAAATGGAGTCAAATTTAACACTTTACTGAAAAACTGCTTCATGAGTTAACGTTGGAATTAATTTCTTCCGGTGATAGTTAACCCTGAGTTAATTCAGAGTTAACTCAGCACTTAAAAAACTGGGGGTTAGTGAGAGAAACAGACAGACTTCAAAAACGGAAAACAACTTAATTTATTTCACTTATTAAAACAAAAAAATCCCTTTATTCCATGAAAAAAAAAACAACAACGATGGAGCCAAATAATGACAGCAACGATTTGCTTGAATTTTTGGCTGAATTCTTTGGTAATTGCATTTTTTCTTAAATTCCTATAGCGAAAATACAAATATTAAAATTTTACTCAGATTTTATTGCGCCCTTGCCACAGTTGATTGGAGCAGAAAATCTTGTACAAGAAGAGCAAATGCAACATAACCCGCTAGTTACGTATCTGAATGGTAAGAAACAAAAGCAGTAATGCTTACATCTCTCTGAGCCATAACAATGGCCAGATTTGTTTGTGAATCGTAAAATCGCCTCTCATGTCGGACTTAATTGTTTTTTAAGTAATAAAACACTATTTTCAGAATACTTGTTTAATTATCAGTCCACTGAACATCAAGTCATACAGGAATCAATAATGTAATTTTTAATACAACCTTTTGGCAGATTCAATCTTATATGGCTTTTACACGGAATCGATACCTGAAAATTCGAAAACAACTTGATCATTTCACACCAAGAAGGTGAACCTTGGCATTTCAGTGACAATAATACAAATGAAACGATTCCTATGAAGCGGTTATGTTGTGACCTACAAGTTTTTAAAATTTTGAAATGCACAGAAAAACTTTAGTTTACAATCAATGTTTCGGGTGTTTTCGAAAAAAAAAACATTTTCCGATTCTGTTTGGAAGCCAGTTAAAGAAATCCTTCGCGAGGATATCAAAAAAATGCGAACGCCAACCGAGGGGTTGGCCCGACTGTTCGACTTACTTATTAAATGAAAAGCAAATTTAAACGTTATGAAAGTTTCTTTATTTCCTACAACCGAAAGTCTTCAGGTTCCGATACGAACTGCCTCAGGCGTGGAACATAAACTTCGCATGAAGCATAGGTTCACACCAATTATCGCTGACTTAGCACCAATCATGTTCGATCGTGCATACGCTGACCAATGGGGGGTGTCGGGTGACCAGCTTATGCATGCCAATGCATCCGGGCCAATGAACTGCTGATTCAGCTGGGAATATATTCATGGCCAATGGGAGGTGTCGAATGTCCAGCAAATGAGTGTGGTTGACCTCGGGCCAATGGAGGAATGCTGACTCGGCTGGGAACCTGTTTGATCTTGTTTCCCAGGTAGGTGTTGGATGGTGATAACTCCTCCCCCTTCAAAAATCTACGGCCCGTAGATCCTAGGTGACCGCTAGGTCAAGCCGTTACTGATGGTAGGATTGGCGGGATGCTGTGTTTAGCATGTATTTTTCGCCAAATCCGATAGACTACATAAGCCACAAGTATGATGATTGCAGCTTCTGAAAGTATAGATAGATTGATTTTATTTCGTTAAATATACATTTGGTTTGTTATCGCACATTTTACAGAGATTTGATAAGATATATCTTTCTACTGAAACATTATTTATTCAATTGAAAATATAAAGGAGACAAAAATAGATAGTTTGGAGGAAACACGAAAAAAAAACCTCCAATTTAAATACAAAAAAAAAAAAAATAAATAAATAAATAAATAAATAAACAAATAAACAAATAAACAAATAAACAAATAAGCAGATAAACAAATAAATTAAATAATAAAAAAAAAAAAATAAATAAATAACTAAATAACTAAAAAAAATAAATAAATAAATAAATAAATACATAAATAAATAAATAACTAAATAAATAACTAAACAAAAAAAAATAAATAACAAATAAATAAATAGAAAATTTCAAAATATGTATATATATATATATAAATGTTTAAACAAAATAATAAACAAATAAATCAACAAAAAATCAGTCAAGTGGTATCACATATTTTGGTTTTGTTTTAATTCCAGAAGGGAATAAATATTTCACTCAAAGAGTAAATATATAAACAAGACATTTAGATAAAAAATAAAAAAAATATTATATATAAGACACACCATAAATAACAATTAAATAATTTAATAGGCATTTATATGTTTAAACAAACAAAAATTGATTTTTGTAACTTAGTGTGTATTTAATGCATTAACAAGAGGATTCTCAGCAAAACTACATCGTTCTAAAAATTTATTTGTTAATTTACTGATTCTAGTGGATATCAATTCAACATTTGCTTTTTTATGTATATCTAGAGTTGAGTGATGCCATGGATAATTTAACATCATCTTTAATAATTTATTTTGCGATACTTGTAATTTTTTCGTATGACATTTTGCACATTTTCCCCAGACTTGACACCCATAAAGCATTATAGCTTGAAAAATTACTTTGTGTATAATCATTTTGTTTTCAGTTGAAAGCAAAGATTTTCGATTAATGAAAGGATACAGGGTCTTGATGGCAATACCGATTTTTTTTATAGTCCTACTTATATGTTCGTTAAATGTGAGTTTCTTATCTAGGTATATACCTAGATATCTTACGGATGGTTGCCAACTAATACTTAATCCATTTATCTGTAAATGACTCCTGGGAAGAAAACAAGGCTTTCTTTTCCGACTGAAAAAGATGGCTTGCGTCTTCCCTTCGTTTAGTTTTATTTTCCATTTTGTATAGAAAGTTTCTAATATTTTCATCGCATCTTTTAGATTCCTCTCAATATTAAGAGCGAATTCATGAGATGAAAATATAGCAGTATCATCTGCAAAAATTCCTGTATCACAATTCGGCAAATCCGGAAAATCCGATGTAAAAAGGTTGTAAAGAACTGGGCCAAGTACTGAACCTTGTGGAACACCAGCATGAAAGTTGATTGTATTTGAGACGGCACTGTTTACGTATACTTTAAAACAACGACCAGACAAAAAACTTTTGACTATGTTACATAAATATGGTGGGAAGTTAAATTTTATCATTTTATAAATGAGGCCGTTATGCCAAACAGTGTCGAATGCCTTTTCGATGTCAAGTAGAATCATACCAGTAGATCTTCCTGTTTCACGATTTACTTTGATATGGTTACAGATTCTAAGGACCTGATGAGAAGTGTTGTGGAAGCGCCTAAAACCAAATTGTTCTTTAGGATATATATTATTTTCAAAGATAAATTTTGAGATTTGTTCTTTCAGCACTTTTTCAAAAATTTTACTTAGGCTGCTTAATAAACTTATTGGCCTATAACTTTCCGGATTTTCACGGGGCTTACCAGCTTTTATTATAGGTACTACTTTTGCAAGTTTCCAAGCATCTGGAAAATATTCAATTTTTAAGCAAGCATTTATAATAAATGTTAGATAATTGATACCAGATTTTGGCAGCTCTTTGATATAAATATTTTTAATACGATCAAGGCCTTCCGCTTTTCGAATACGTAAATTATTAACAAAGAACGTAATGTCCTCTTCTGTTGCATACACTTTACAATTTTGATCTCTAGAACTATTTATATGAAAACTTTGTATAGTGCTAGTTACTAAAACGTCTGTAGACACATCCCCTAAATTTTGTGAAACATTATGATTACTTTCGAAAATTAGAGCAAGTGCATTTGCTTTATCATCATCAGTAAAGAAGGTAGTTGTCGGATTTTTAAGAAGAAGTATTTTTTCATTTTTAGTTTTTATTACCTTAATTATATTCCAAAACGGTTTATCATTTTTGTCAAGACTGCTAAGTTTTTTATTCCATCCATTGTTTCGACAAAGTGAAATTTTTTCAGATATCAGTTTATTTAGATAGGAGACCTTGGATCGGAAAAAATGTTGGCGATATCTCTGCCAATATCTTCTATATATGTTTCTTAATTTAATTAGACCCAATATTTCAGGAGAAAGTTTTAACGAGCAAGTAGTTACGGGAACTTTTGGAACGCACGCTTCGGCGGCTGCTATGATTTGAGTTGAGAAATTGGTGACAATTAAGTCAATATCTTCCTTACCTGAAATACCGTTTAAGTTTGTTGGCATATTCCGAAGTCTTGAACTAATGTCAAAACGAAATCGTGTCCAATTCGTATTTTTGATGTCGTGATAATATTGCACTTTCTTCTCAACCCACCACATGAGTTTGCAGATAACCGGGTTGTGATCAGAGCTTAGCTCATTTAGCGAAATTGGTTGGGTAATATAACATGAAACATTAGTTATAAATAAGTCGAGCACTGAAGGACTACCACGAGAACTCATTGGGACATAAGTAGGACTAGATGGAAACAAAACAGAAATAGTTAACGAAACTGAAAGACTAGAAAGCAAGTTACCCCATACATTTGCTCTTTGGCAGCCCCAATCCCTATGTCTACAATTAAGATCACCTCCAATTAGGAAGTCATTGTTAAGAGTGAACAATCTTCTAAGATCATTTTTGAGGCCAACTCTTTTTTCAGTAGATGATGTACCTCCGGGGAAATACACGCAAATAATTTTAATATCTTTTTGGTTTCCTAAATTGATTTTAATTCCTACATTCTCAATAAATCGTGTTTTTATAATAGGTAAAAGCGAATGTTGAATTGATCGTCTTATTAGGATCGCAACACCTCCACCTACCCTATCGGTTCTATCATTTCGGTAGCATTTAAAGTTTAATGTGGATAAGCTTATATCATTTTTTAACCAAGTCTCAGTAACGAGTGCAACATCAATGTTACTATTATTTAAAAAGTTTATAAACTCAATAGTTTTGCTACGAATGCCTCTCGCATTCCAGGTTACAATTTTTATATATCTATCAACCATATTATTTAACATTAGGGTACAGAAACTTAGTTGCTAAATGTGCGATAACATTAAATTGTTCAATTTTTGTTTTACAGACAGATAATTTAGTGATCATCTCCATAGCTAAAGAGTTTAGCTCTTCAGCAGTAAAAAGTGTGTTGTTAGTGTTGCTAGGCATGTTGCAGGAAATGTTGCTGGATATGTTGCTTGGGATGTTAGTTATGTTGCTGTTGCAGCTTGCATTCAAGTTCTCCCATGAATTCAGCGACTGAGAGCCGACCGTATTTTCATTTAGAATAGTTGTAATATTAGCGCTTGTGTTTGTTCCAAACTGAGTACGCTTTGGAAGTGAAGGGAAATCAGACAAAGAGGAAAACGAAAATTGTTTTTGTTTCTGAGCGGTGCAAGCAGAAACTTGTGGTGCGTGCAGAGCTTTTTCTTGAAGATACGGTTTTTGCTTAATCGATTTCTCTTTTAGCTCCAAATATTTTGTTCTGCTAACACATGTGAGATCGGTCGATTTATGACAGCCGCTGCAATTTGCGCATTTCTGTAATGCTTTATTATCGCATTCGGCAGTCTTGTGTGGACCAGCACAGTTGGCGCAATATGTTTTTATGTGGCAATTTCTTTCACCATGACCAAACATCTGACAGTTATGGCATTGTGTTAGTTTACCTTTCAGTTTCCTTTGATAACTCCAATTTACCTGCGTATGACAAATGGAGCGATAACGCTTTTTTAGGTCCACTAAGTTTATAGAACCATTTTCCAGTGAAATTAGATAGAAAGTGTCGCTATAGTGTTCGTATCTTTTCGTTATTTTTTTTATTTCTAAGCACTTTAGACCGAGATTAATCAGTTCAGTTTTTAGTAAATTTTGGTCCATGTCTCCCATACCATAAAGAATCACTTTAAAAGCTTTCACACTTTTGAGGTCGTGAGAGAAAAATTGACTATTTTCTTCTTTCAACTTGGAGATTACGGAATCGTAAGAGTTTATAGATTCGCACACAATTTTTATACCGATTGATATTTTTTTTATTGAATAATCACTGATCTTTAATATATTCATAAATTTGTGGACATAATCACTTGATTTTTGCAATAGTTTGATTGGTGGTACATAGACCTTTTTTAATGAGTTATTAGGCTCAATCACTTCATCCATATCATCGGTGTCACTGTCTGGTAGACATTGAAGAGGACTCCAGTAATTAGAACTAGAGTCCTTTTTCCGTGCACTTTTATTCGACATGATTGTACGAAGTTTTTTATTCGAGGACAAACTTGTGTCCTCGGTATCTGGTGATCTATCGCGTTTGGTTATTTTGACTTTTTTAATTTCACGAGAGCGAAAGTCAAATTAAGATGTCATGCGCAGACAAAAGCTCCGGGTTGACTGAGGAAAGTATAAAAATTTTAACTTCTTTTGTTTAATTACCCAAGCTATGTTTTGAACGCTAAGTTCATGGATGTATCCCAGGTCAATCTTGTGGTTCTGGTTGGCGATGTTTATCAAAGCCGGAGGAAGAGCCTGCACAGTAGAGCTTGTAAGACTGAAGAACGTCCTGTTTTTCAGTTGTATAGTTTCGTTGTACATCTGGATGACGTATGTACCTGTAATAAATCTTGAAACATTGTTGGAGGTTAGATCACCCTTAAAATTTGTGACAAAAATTGTGTCCTCCTTAATAAGTTCAAGAACTTCTTCTTTGTTTGTCTGAAAGGTGCATGCTGCAGGACCTCCCTTCAAAAGTCTGGGGATGCAGGTGTCTTCGGGGATTCTTTCTAGCGACTCGTCCTCGCAGATCGTCGAGTTGTTGATTGAGAGACAATTGCCCTTTATACCATATATCGCTCTGTGGTTTATCAACACCTTTTTATAACTAAGGTCTATCTGTTTTCCATCTATTATCGACGGCCGTGTTATCAGCAAGTTGTATTCTTCTTTCCCCACCTTGGGCATTGAAATGACATAGAGCAACATTGAGCCATTGGTGAAGGTTGATGGTGTTCCGTATTCGATGGCTTCGATTTCATTAACGTATGGTAATGTTTCTAGTTCGTTAATAACTTTGCTGATCTCTTCTGTGTCTAGTAGGTTTGTGTTGATTAGACCGTTCTTTGCCATTTGGCAGGCTCGAACGATCTCGTTTATTTCTCCGTTGATGACCATGATTTCATCCACAGCGTCTTGTTCGAATCTTCCAGAGATGACATCATTAATTCCGCCTTCATATCTTGCGATAATGGAGTTGATTTTTCCTGTTATCTCCTGTGTTATACTCATAAGTTTTTCGTTGATTTTATACTGCTGGTTATTATTTTGGATTATTGTCTGCTCACTTCGGAGGACTTCGTTCCAGTCTGTGGCATCTGGATTTCATGCTACCCACTTCCAGGCCGACCCTATCCAATTGATAGATCTGCTTTTCCTGGATGCTTTGCCTTTTAAATGACTAAGGCGTTCTTTTGATTGTCGTACGTGGAACTCTATTATACGCTTTCTGTCTTCGTCTTTTATATTCGTACATATTGCATTCGACACACCGTCTAGGAGAACTTCAAATTGCATCAGGTCGATGGTATGTACAAGTTTGAAATTTCCGTCAACAATCCATCCTCTGCCTTCCTTCAGTGAGACTATGGGAGATTTATAGTTGAAGATCTGGAAACTTTCGGCGACCACTAAGAATATAAATCTGTGGGGTATTTATAAGAAAAAGAGATTTCTCTCGCGTTTTGTTAGAAGTAGATAAATATATTCATAATTATATCCTCTGTAGTGCAGGGATGAAACTCCTACCAATAGAACAAAAAAGACTTTTTTTTTTTGTTATAAATCGAGTTTTTAATTAACCTGTTAATACTTATTACTAGATTAAGAGCTACTTATATCCTAAGGTTAGTTTCTTTATGGAAATGTATATAGAATATTAATAATTCTCAAAAAAATTAACATATTTTTTTTTTTTTTTTTTATTCGAAATATAAGGCAAGTATTATATGGAAGATGCACTGTTACCATATATTCATACACCCCATAATTCTTATTCTTCTTTTATTAATTTACTTATTTTTTTATTTGTCTTTTATGAAATTTACGACCTGTACTTGTCACGATTGTGACGTTGTTATCTTTAGCCACCACTTCTTTGCGATACAAGGGCTTGTGTTTGCCCTGTATTCGCTTCAATGAGGTGTAAATTATATCACCTTTCTTAAATTTTTTAGGTGGTGACTTCCTCTTATTAAATCATGAATTCTTCTTTATGAAGACAAAATTTGACAAAAGGGTGTATGATATAAATAATTTTTTCTTTTTAAAATAGAACAATGCACCTTACCTTATTACTTCCAAATTGTAATTAGTTGCTTTGCTTTTTCTCATACAAATTTTTCACAAGCACTTGTCAAACTATTATTTATAACTTTTTCGTATAACTATATATTTTTTATATATTCAAAAATAAGCGAATAATATTCTTTTGTATTATGTTTCTTTTTTTTCCAATTATTTCTTCTTTATCTTTTCTTTTAATTTTTTCTTATATATATATATTTTTTCCACAATCACTTGTTAAACTTTTAGCTATTATTTTCAATAAAGCTTTTCCTTTTCAAATAAATTTTATCTTAAAATATATATATATATTTTTTTATGCACAAAATTTTCACCATATGATTTTTTTTTTTTTTATATTGTTAACAGAACAGATTTCGTAATCTGTCTTTGAATTACTCTGCTTTATGCAATTAATGCTCAGGTTTTTTTTCCTGAGTTTAATCTAGCATTAATTTGCCAGCACAGATTCGTTTAAGTTTGTAATTGGAGGAGTATCCTTACAGTAGATAATAATGCATCTTTTCTTTTTCCGAAATCTCGAATCGAAATCTAAAAACCGAGATAAAAAAAAACAAGTTATTTTCATAAACGTTTTCGAATTTTATGGGCACCGGCCTAGGAAGGTTCGTGTTGTTCCCGTTTAGACACAAGCGTTGAGATTGCAAGTGTCCTACTAATGGCACGAATCACTCCACTATTGAATCACTTATCTGAACGATCTCCAAGCATGTTCTCATGGATATGCTGGAATTTGTCGCTTCAGAATTGGAATGGTCAACTGTGTTCTCACGGGAACAGAGACGTGCACTCAAACAGAGCGTACCAATTCGTCTATCCTGTATTAAAGGACCCACGAACAATCGAACAATGAAAAAAATGAAACAATTTTTTTAAGGCCGGTCCCTGCTCGGGCGCCAGTTAAAGATATCCTTCGCGAGGATATCAAAAAAATGCGAACGTCAACCGAGGGGTTGGCCCGACTGTTCGACTTACTTATTAAATGAAGAGCAAATTTAAACGTTATAAAAGTTACTTTATTTCCTACAACCGAAAGTCTTCAGGTTCCGATACGAACTGCCTCAGGCGTGGAACATAAACTTCGCATGAAGCATAGGTTCACACCAATTATCGCTGACTTAGCACCAATCATGTTCGCGCGTGCATACGCTGACCAATGGGGGGTGTCGGGTGACCAGCTTATGCATGCCAATGCATCCGGGCCAATGAACTGCTGATTCAGCTGGGAATATATTCATGGCCAGTGGGAGGTGTCGAATGTCCAGCAAATGAGTGTGGTTGACCTCGGGCCAATGGAGGAATGCTGACTCGGCTGGGAACCTGTTTGTTCTTGTTTCCCAGGTATGTGTTGGATGGTGATAACTAAGCCATAAGTATGCACACCATGCAAACTAGATTTAATTTTTTTTTCTTTTTATTTTTGCAGAGGGCACCAAGAAGAGCATCAACAAGAGAACGTGCCATCAAATCTCTGTGATTAAACTAATTTGATTTCCACAGTCTTCCAAGAAACCAATGTTGCAGAAACGACTGAAATTGATCTTACCGGTGATGATATGACTGTAGTTAATACGAATATCGTACCAACGGCAGTCATTGAGACGGCAGTAGTACCACCAACAGCAGCTAATACAGCAGTTGTTGTTACGCCAGTGGTTAATGCAAAAGACGTTCGTTCAAGCAGTGCAAATGCCAAAGCCGACCTTAGTAAGTATCACCATCTTTCGAACAAGAGACATAGAAATTGAAAAGTCAAAGGTGGTCAAGATAATTTCGACCTTTGCATTTGAAAAACGAGTGGTCGTGGCCCGACTGTGTTGTACGTACTTTGCCCAAAACTGAAAATTTCGAAATTTAAAGATTTTTAAATATTACTTTAAAAAAAAATATACGGTTCCTGTTAACGCGCTAATAATCTTGTTAAATTCAACATCTAAAGTGAAGTTTTTCATCATACAACAGGATTGGTGTTTTACATTTTTGTAACATCAATCATCATTCAGTTCAAAGAATGAAAGTGTAATCTTTAAATTACCTGTCGTCCAATAAACTAAAAACCAATCTCTGTTTATAAATATTATCTTTATTTTTTTGCAGATTGTAGTCTAATCAATCGACTTTTTTTACATTTTTTTTTTAATTATTACCTAACTATTGGTTAATGACAGAATTAATTAATTATAGCCATTTTACTGTTTTGTTTAACCAGGCTGTCTAATTAAAATATAAGCTCAAAATGTAATAAGAAGGAACATTGAAATATGTATATAGATATTATGTAATATCTATACAATTATTTCATGTATGCGTTTCATGTTTAGTTTTAGTGTTAACTTTTAATAATAACTTAACGATTGCTTAAGCAAAATGAGTTACTGACTGAATAAACGATTGAATTTCTAATTATAGTTTTAGCATAAAATCACTGATCAACATTTATTTTAATGAAGTAATGCTTGTCATTCCACCGAAATGAAACGGAATTTTCCAATGATTCCACAACCAGCTATGGATATCACTTGTCAATTCCAACATGGGTCCTAAAATGGTTGTGTGGCAAATGTTAACAGAGTAATGGCAAGCAATGTCAAACAATTGCCATTTTGCATTACCAACCTCGACAGGGGTTAAGATTATCTTTTCCTTCTTCTTCTTCTTCTTTTCTTGTGAATGTGTGCAACAAGTGGTGGTGGTGGCTGCCATTGCGGAAAGGAAAGTGATTGTTGATAAGTAAGTAAGTAAGAGATAATGCATAATCAACATTTTTCTTCTGTATGGTCATTAGCAATTGACACCCTTTTTCCAAATTAAATCGATAATTACATCATCTCAACGATTCTGAAATTGTTCGAAAGTTAAGTCAACGAGAAGATACCTATACTTAATTTTCAACAAGGATTTATGAAAGGTAAGTCCACACAGCAAGCCAGCTTACACTCCTTACAAAATTTAAGAAAATAACACTACCAAATATTTTATTTAAAGGTCCTTTCGAGCTAGATATAACTGCACTGAATATTTCGATTGAAATCTATATTTTGTGTGTTGTCCCTTTCGATTGAAAGTACCTATAGCCAGATTTGGCTCATTGTTGTAGATAAGTCTTAAATAATTTTAATTTTGCAAAACTTCGTTAACACGATGCCACGGTCTCCGCAAATAGTTTAATAAATTCTCATCGCCAATGACGGACTCGGTAACGATAACGAGTCTGAAAGTCCCTCATAATAATAAAGCTTTAAAAATGAATTACTTTGGGAGTCTTTCCAGGTGTAAAAGAAAACCTGGAAAGGACTCCCTTACCTCCTTTTTCCACTCTAGCTTTATTGGCGTAGGGAAAATACCCTAATTGAGGATATGAGGATACGATTTTTACGACGGGATGTAATAAGACTCGTAGCTCATGGGATGTAATAAAACGAGCATAGCAGATCCTTTTTTGGCGAACACCTTTTAAGCATGTAAATATAGATTCGATTTTATTACAAATTGAATGCCAAAGTATTTGAATCTTACGACTTTTTTGCTAAGCGGGACTTTTCAAACTCATTACTGAGTCATTTGCGATGAGTTTAACAATTTGAGAGTCAAAAAAGAGAAGCAAAACAACACAAAATAAACATTTTAATCAAAACATTCTGTTCAATAAGATCTCGAAAGTTCCTTTAAAACTGTTTCTAGAATTTTTCAACTTGTGTAAGCTTGTCCAGGGTGCCACTGCCTCATAGTGAAGCACTGTTAAAACATCTCTCCACACCCACAATGGGTGGGGCCCAAAGAGAACCCTAGAAATAACGAAGAAAGTCAATTTGCTTACGTACATGGAGGACATAAGAAAAGTGAAAATCGAAGGTTTCATCTCCGTGGTTTCATTTTTACTTGCATATCGGCTGCCACCCAGATTTGTCCAATATATCGAAAAATGTGCGATTTTTTTCTATTTTGGTATAAAATTATGAGGTGTATACATGGGGTACCCCTTATACATTTTTGATCCAAAAAACTAGATAATTAAAAAAAAATTACTTTTGGTGGTCTTGGGCTTTTTTTGCATGACCTCTGATCCAACGCAAAAATTCCAATGGCGTTAAATTGCAAGATTTGGATGGGCAATTCTTATCGCAAAAATGGCCAAATAATTTGGGCAATAAATCATATGTTCCGGCGAGGACCATTTTATTTTCTCTGGCTACGTTAACAAACAAAATTGCCACATCAGGTGCTCGGAAAAGCAGCACGCTTGTCAAGAAGCCGATGCATCCACATAGAGTGACAGTTTAGTGCAGATTGTGGATTGGTGTCATCAATGGACCATTTTTCTTCGAAAATGATGCTTGGTATAACGTTTCGGTCCATTGTGGGTACTACCAAAGATTATAAAGTCATACAGATGACGCAATGCATACAAGAAAAATTGTTCAATGGCGGGTTGCACTGGCACAACCCACCATATTTTTGGATATAGTTTCTCATGTGTACATGTGCACATCGTCCGCCCTAGCTGATAAGCAACGAATGCGTTTGTTGCCCAAAAATTCAACCAGAGAAACAACAAAAATTACGTTAACCGGAAAAATCTGTAACCGCCTTATTTTAGTTCATTCTATTTAGCCGATGTTTTTCTGGAATTTTGTTTGTGTTTTACTTTTGACTTGACATTCAGAGAACAACATGCCTTGCAGATTCAGTGAACTATTCGCATGCTTTCAAGAAAACAGAGTGGTAGGTGCACGACTGAGTCGTACGCAACTTTCTCTTTCACAGCGAGCTACTTTGACGTTTTTAACTATTTGGCCCAAATACACAATAATATTTATTTCGATTAATGAAGCTAGAATGGTATAAATGATGCCGAAATGAGATTATACGAACGTTAGTTCCGTAATTGAAAGTAATCGGTGTTATGTGAATAATAAGTTATTGGACAAAATTGAAATTTGCGTTTGGGGATAATTGCGCCAAAACCAATTATGTGGAACTAATGAAAACAGTAATAGTAGTATACATATTAAATTTCATTCAATTTGGCAGAATAGTTTGCGAGAAATTGACAATTTCCTTTATATGGCCTAAATGAACAAATCCGTTATATGGATTTTCTAAAAAAAAAACTGGGTATGCAGTTTTGTTGGAAGTAATATGCTTATAGCATGCAAGAAGTTTAATCAAAATCGCTTAAGCCGTTTTTGAACAAATTGAGGTTATGTATGATTTTTATATGGCAGGTACCAGTAATGACATGGCTAAAAGCAAACAAAAAAATGGCCTAGAATTATGACCAAAAAAACGCTGGATACGAAGTTTGAAGAAAGACAGACGGACCGGCGAACCAACGGAATGAATTCCAAAAACCACTTTTTTGGGTTCCGCTTTCATTGTAATGTTAGAATCAATTAAAATCTCTAGGTCGAAAATTATAAAATTATACCTTTGTCGGTAGCCCTATTTATTATTGATTTCGACGATATATGCATACTACTATCCAAACACAAACTTCTCGATTGTTGCCTATAAGCAGACGATATATATATTCTTTGCAAGGTCAACGATTTAAATAGTTGCAAGAATTTATTTCAAAGAGCATTACAAGATATTTTAGATTGGTCAGACATATCTGGCGCAAAACTTTCAATAGGTAAATGTAAAACACTTCATGTATGCCACAAACGTGACTGTCCCCAATTAGTTATAAACATAAGTAATATAAATATTGTTAACGTTAATAATTTGAAAATTTTAGGACTTATTTTCAATAAAAAATACAAGTGGAATCAACATTGTATAGACCTTAAGAAATCACTATCTGCGAGGGTTAATATTATTAAGTATATAGCTAGTCAAAAAAGTAATGTACATATTAACACCTTATCAGGAAAATCGACTATGGCCTATTCATTTACGGCAATTGCCCCAAAACGACTTTAAACATCATCAAACCAACATACCACCATGCAGCTAGAAGATCAATCAATGCCTATCCTACAACCCCGATAAAAACCATATTGGCAGAAGCTGGGCTTCCTACAATTGAAGAAAGAAAATATGCTATCACTCTTAAATTAACAGCAAAGCTGGCGTTTTTCAAACACTCAGTTATTGACAGATATCTTGGAATCTAAAAGCCACAAAAGAACAAAAAGAGTCCAATCCGCAATTAGTGTCATCCTCGAAAAAGCTACACAATTTAAAATTCCAACAAAGCGCCCAATAAACGTTTAAACGACATACCCGCTTTGGTTAATAAAATCTGAGGCAACAATAATGACACTAGCAGATTAAAAAAAAACCAATATTAGTAACGAAATCTACCATGCACTGTTTTCTGGTATTTCCTCTGACCTTAAATTGAATGGATGGAATTTCATATTTACCGACGGTTCAAAAACAATTGATAGTACTTCCTTCGCCGTGACACTCGAAAACGGTGCAATCCTTCGTGTTGGAATCCTACCTAAATTTTCATCGACTTTCACAGCTGAAGCATTCGCCATTTTACAGGCCTTAAAAGAAGCCCTAAACCGGCGCGGTAAACATATAATATGTTCTGACAGTTACTCTGTTCTCAAAGCCATCAACAATCCCAACAACAATACCGAACTTATCATCGAGATTCGAAATATAATAATCAAATCCCCTATTAAGTTAAAACTTATCTTGATCCCTGGTCACACTGGCATCCAAGGGAATGAACTAGCCGACCATGCCGCTAACTCAGCTATAAATGCACCAGTGTTCAAATTCAACATATATACCAAATCCGATCTAAAAAATGAAATACAGAAATGCATTAATTCAAATCGACATCTTCAATGGAACTCATACCATCACCACTACACCAAAACCAACCCCAACAGAGGCCACCCACAATACCCGACCAACGTTACAGGATCTCAAATAACAAACTTCCTTCGGTTGCGGCTAGGACACACTACAGCTACACACCAACATCTACTGACAAAAACTACTCGTCCAACCTGCCCTACATGGAAAGTTAGTCTGGATCTCATTCATATACTTGAAAATTGTATCGTTTTCAAACCGATTTTAAACAAAATATTTCAAAACACCAACATTTATGACATACTAAAAAATCCTAACCCCACAAACATAGAAAAAATAAATAAATTCATATCAGATACTAACATTAGCATATAACTTTTTTTTTATCATTGAGCAAATAGTCCTCGCAGCTAAGCTCATTAATTTTAAGATTACCATGTAATTTAAATTACCTGTTAATAAAAGATAATAATAATAATAATATAAAGTCATATAGATGACGCACTGCATACAAGAAAATTTGTTCAATAGCGGGTTATACTGGCACAGCCCGCCATATTTTTGCATCTCGTTTCTCATGTGTACATGTGCACATCGTCCGCCCTAGCCGATAAGCAACGAATGCGTTTGTTGCCCAATAATTCAGCCAAAGAATCTACAAAAATTTAGTTAACCGGTCAAATCTGTAACCGCCCGATTTTGTTTGATTACTTCCATATAGCCGATGTTTTTCTGGAATTTTGATTTTGTTTTACTTTTGACTTGACATTCAGAGACCAACATTCCTTGCAGATTGTTGAAAATTCCACGATTGACAAAACTGATAAAAGCGAATAAAGAGTGAAACGATCCTTTAGATTAAGTTGAATATATATTTATTCGAAAGGAAAACGGTCCTTCAACCACAAGTGTTCAAAATCAACTATTGTTAGAAAACGAAAAGGAATATAAACAATGGTTGTTGTGTGGGTGTCAGTTTACTCTGTGTGTTGTTTTGTTAAGCTACTAGTGTGTAATGTATATAAACTTAATGCTATTGTGTATCTGTGTTAACGTATGAGTGGATTAGTGATTTGTGTTATGCATTGGTATGCATTTTTCAACATCCTCCGGCGGGGGGAATCATTGACAGCTCCAGTGGGTACAAGAGCTGAACTGGTCTTCTAAATCTGCTTCCATCTGCACATCGTACCTCACAGGAACGCACTCTTTTGTCTCTACCAATGAAAACCTTTTCGACGATTACCATTTTCCAGTGTATGCGAGGAACAGCTTGGTCGAATAAAAGAACGACATCACCTTCCTTCAGATGCATTGATGCCTTTCTATCGCTGTAGTGAAATGAACGCAGCAATTTCATTCGATCCTTCCACAACTCTCTCATAGTAGACTCGTTGCAAGAATTCCCATAAGAATCGGTAATAAGAACTGGCAGGGACCATCCCAAAAGAAACTTTGCTGGAGTAAGCGGAGATAGGTCCAATGGTTCTGTTGACACGTATGTTAGTGGCCGGTCATTCACCGCAGCTTCAGCTTCTGTCAGAATCGTTCGAAGTTGCTCGAAATTGAGTCTGGCCTTTCCAATAGAAACTTTCAAAGTATTTTTTACGGTTCGGATCAGCCTCTCCCAAAACCCACCCCACCATGGGGCTCTTTCGACGATGAAATTCCATTGCACTCGATTCTTCGTTAGAAAGCCTTGAACAGCTTCACCCTCAAAGACACCTTCAATGTTATTGAGCTCAAGAGAGGTCCTTCTAAATGTTTTTGCGTTGTCCGAGAAAATAGCCGATGGGACACCGCGTCTTGCCATGAAACGCCGTAATCCCATTAAACAGCTCTCCGTGGTCAAATTTGTTGTTAGCTCTAAATGAACTGCACGAACTGCAGCGCAAGTGAAAAGTAAAATATATGCTTTATGCATGTTTTCTTCTCCAGGAATAGTGTAGTATAGAGGGCCGGCAAAGTCTATTCCCACATTATCGAACGGTCGGCTAAGTGTGATTCTCTGTAGTGGTAAAGGAGCAAACGGCTGAGAAGCTGGTTGTCCAAATAGTTTTTGACACACAGTACAGTCCTTTATAATTCGTTTTGCCAGTTTTCGACCTCGTATGATGCAGAAACGCTCTCTTAATTTAATCAAAATGTTGCTGACCCCTCCGTGAATTGATATTATGTGACAATGTTGCGTTATGAGATAAGCGATATAATGACCCACAGGCAATACAATCGGATGTCTGAGATCAAACGGTTTGTCTAACAATTGAAGCCTTCCTCCTACTCTCATTAGACCATTCTTATCCAAAAATGGCGAGAGTCCAGTAATAGCTGAAGAAGTCGCTAATGGCTTATTTTTCTGCAAGTTATGTAGATCATTAGTAAAACTGAACAACTGTACATACCTGAGCCAATAATGTTCGGCCTCTTCGATTTCAGCTTTATTTAAATGGTCTTCAGGAGTCTTTGACTGGTTCCTGCAGCTACCATAATGTTCTGAGCGGAAAATTGGTTCATCTTTTTTCGGGATCATTTCTACCAACAAATTAGTTTGCCAATTGAAGTCAGGGGCACTTTGATGGTGATCTGTGCAAGCTAGAACGTCGAAATCCTTGAGCCAATCTGGTCCATGGGCCCACAGCGAAGATTCTTGCAGCTTGTCTCCAGGTATACCTCTCGTTATTAGGTCAGCCGGGTAATCCTTCCCAGAGCAATGATTCCAATCCGAGACTAAGGTGTGGCGACGAATTTCGATAACACGGCTTTGTACGTATGGCTTCCAACGCTGCATTTGACCATAAATCCAATGAAAAACTATCTTCGAATCAGTCCAGAGGAAGAACTCCCGAATTTGAATCTTTGGAGATCGTTTTAAATATGCGCACATCCGGGAAGCTATTAGTGCAGCCGTTAATTCCAACTTAGGAAGCGTTAATTCATCTGATCCATCAATCTTCAATGGTGCCACTCGACTTTTTGCCCAAAGGAATGAAACCACTCCAACTCCTGAAGAATCGATATCTCGAATATATGCCACAGCATCATAAGCTTTTGTACTGGCATCTGCAAATATATGGCACTGTACTTTATTCGTTGCATGCATTCGTCATGTTTGTTAATTGCAGATTATTCCTCACACAAATGTTTCATTCCTGTAGTAGGTCCGCTGGTAGTACTTCATCCCATGTCAGTTTTCTTTTCCATATGACTTGAAATAAAATCTTTAATTTAATTACAGTTGGGCACACAATGCCCAACGGATCATAAATCCGTGCGATCGCTTGAAGAACGTTTCTCTTGGTCCCTCCAGATTTGCCAGATCCCAGGAAAGTTTGAATGGAGTATAGCGGCACCGCTAACTCATCACTGAATACCAGCCATGTCAATCTCAACACCTTTTGAGTGATTGGAAACTCTTTAGAATCTATAGCGTTACGTACCTTACTACTATTTGAGTGCCACTTCCGCAGATTCATTGATGCTCCTTTCATGATTTGAACAGACTCCTCATAAACTTTAACAGCTGCATCATCCGTTTCCACACTCGTTACCAAATCGTCCATGTAGAAACTGCTTTTCATAATTTCGCAAGTATCAGGAAATAAATGCTTTTGCGTTTTTAAATGTTCTTGAATTGTTGCTGAAAGAATAAACGGACTGCTCTTATTACCGAAGGTAACCCTTGTCATTCGATATTCTTTAAAATCTAGATTCCTATTTACTGCATCTATCGAAGAAATCCAAATGAATCGATGTGAATCTCGGTCATCAGCGTTGAGCATTATTTGCAAAAATGCCTTTTCAATGTCAGCAACGATTCCTATGCATCCAAGTCTGAAGTTCAGCAACATTCTTAGCACTTCAGGTAACAGATTGCTTCCGGTAAAAAGTTGGTTGTTTAAAGATGGAATATCATCGCTACAAGCAGAGGCATCAAATACAATGCGCAGCTTTGTTGTTGTACTGTCCTCTTTAAGACCATGAAAATGTTCGACATTTTCCTTCATAATCTGCGACGTTTCCGAACTTAATAACTCTGTGGCAGCCTTCGTTAGTTTTGTGAATTGCGCCCGAAACATGCCACGTGAGACCACTTCCATTTTGATCGTTTCTTTTTTTTTCACAATTTTCCCGTCGCGGATAGACCTGTTCCCGGGTTTCGGCACCAAATGTTGAAAATTCCACGATTGACAAAACTGATAAAAGCGAATAAAGAGTGAAACGATCCTTTAGATTAAGTTGAATATATATTTATTCGAAAGGAAAACGGTCCTTCAACCACAAGTGTTCAAAATCAACTATTGTTAGAAAACGAAAAGGAATATAAACAATGGTTGTTGTGTGGGTGTCAGTTTACTCTGTGTGTTGTTTTGTTAAGCTACTAGTGTGTAATGTATATAAACTTAATGCTATTGTGTATCTGTGTTAATGTATGAGTGGATTAGTGAATTGTGTTATGCATTGGTATGCATTTTTCAACACAGATTCAGTGAACTATTCGCGTGCTTCCAAAAAAAAATTAAATAATGATAAATATTACTATTAATATCGAGCGAGTAAAATTATATGTTTGTGTGTGCAAACACTTCATTTAATTACAATTTAGTTCATTTGGAATTTGCATTTGGGATTCGTTGAGTAGTGACAAGAGTAAGGACGAATCATTACCAATTATTGGTGGTTGAACGGCGGCAGTATCACCCATATGAACGATAAGATCATTTTAGTAAATGGGACGATGTTCAAGCGTTTCAAAACGAATTACTATGATGCAATGCATTCTTTTCTAAAACGCATCAACTGCGCAAACAAAACCACACAGAGCATCGTAAATGGCTATGATGCGAACGACATTTGACTTTCAGGTTGAACCGAAAGGATATGCTTAAATATGTTTACATTGTACGAACCAGCATTGTCTATTAATGGTAGAGGGTGAGTTATGTGTAACAACGATTCTAGCTCTTAATGGGGACAGCCCCTGGCAATATATGTGGGGAAATTTTTGCCTATTTTCGATTGAATGATCGAAATTACAACAACATCTGTACAGACAACACTATTTTGGTTAGAATTATAGCTATATCAAGCGTTACCAAGTGTCCTCTTTAGTTTCCTTCAAATACTGATGGTAATTGAAGTTCAGTTCTCTGTATTACTATTTGAAAGAATTTTTGGTTCCTTAACCGGAGATCGAGCTTGTAACCCCGTGCCTAGTGAGCTGTTAAAAGGTATGGTTGATACATTGTTTAGATATTATTGGTGTTCGAAATATTTTACAATAGTTCGCATCAAAGTCGTAACAAAATGTCAAAAATTTCAAAGCATAACAAGTGCAACGCAATGCAAAAATAAACATATCTTGGCATCAGCAAAGCAGTGTGCATTCACAATGCCCATTTATTTGCTGTTTTGGAAATTAGCCACGGTCAAAATTGCATGATCAAAGTCAAGATATCTCCAATGGCTAAACTTCGCATTTTGATTTTATTAATTCGTCGACCGATTTGTTTGTGGCAGTATGTACTATGTTGTTACTGGGGTTAATGGTAATATTTTGTTATATCGATTTTGAAGAAAAAGAAAGTAAGAAACCAGAAACAAAGGGTCGCTTTAATTTATAACAGTATGTTGCATTCACAATTTAAATTTATTTAGTCAGAACATTTATAAATTAAAAAATTAATTTCACTTAGTAATAGAAAATAAGCAAAAAAAAACAGATTGTTTGAAGTCTGTTTTGCTTTCAAGTCTGGGTAATTTAGCACGGCTCTCTAATATCATCGCCATGCCTCTAGATCTTCCGGTATAACTCGTTTAGAAAAGCTAGCTACCAAATTAACGTGTCGTTCCGTTCCTTTAAAGGATGTTTTTTAGAGGTACCTATAGAACTTCGAATTAAAACAAAATACAAGAAAGCCGTTTTCAAGTCAATCAGTTTAGCTTTATTGGAAGGAAGGATAATTTTATTCAATGACGTCTCAAGCGTCCCATGTGGATTTTCTTCACTCCAAATGCGGCAATTTTGCCGTTGTCGTAGCCATTCAACCAAAAATGAGCCTTATCCCTGAACAAAATTTTGCGATGAGAATCAGCATCGAGTTCAATCTCATTTTCGGCCCATACACCAAAATCACGACGCATTGCATCGTCTCGCGGCTTTAATTCCTACACAAGCTTGATCTTGTAAGGTCGTAAACCAAGATCTTTGCGCAAATTCTTCCATAAAGTTGATGGACAAAGCTCCGATTGCTTCGTGTCCGATTAATGCGTGTTCTCTTCAAAATTTTGCTCTACAGCGGCTATAGTTTCTTCGGTGCGCACTGTTCGACGTCTCTGCGGATGCGTTTTAGAATAAACGTAGTGCGAAAACGATCTACGGTTAATATTTAATTGCTGTGATGGACGATTATTTCGACCATTAAATGGGCGGAGCTTGCAGTAAACTTCGCGAACTGGACCAATATTTTCGAAATAAATTTGCACGATTTGCAAGCGTTGTTCATTTGTCAACCTGTTCCTGATGAAATGACAAACCAAACTGAACATAAATGAAATTAAAGTTTCCCGATTTGACCACAAATGTCAGTCTTATCTCTATTTTTTTCCGGGGGTTGGTGGAAATCTCAAATGACACGATGAGCACATTCCCAAAGTATTGTAAGAATTTAACCCACTAAAACCACCAGATTTTTGGATTTTTATTGCAACTAAGTATGCGACTTATCTAGCAATTTGTTTTATCACGAGTAATGAATGTTTGGCAGTTAACTTTCCTGTGAGAGTTCCTGCTTTTTCCGCAATTTATAGCGCGGTTTGTTATTATCGGGCCAAATCTAAGGGCTTGGTTCTTTAAAGACGCCGAAATAATACCACGGCGCATTGCCGAATGATCTTAACATTCTGTTTTCAAAAAATTTTAAGGTATTTAAATTCGTTTCACTGGTACAACCCCATAGTTGTATACCATGTGTCCAGACTGGCTTAATCACTTGCTTGTATAATAAAAGCTTGTTATCAAGGTTAAGATTCGAATATTTTTCGAGTAACCAGTACAGTTCTCTGCTTATACCCTATCCCATAGGGGTATATTAGTTTTGATAAAAGTTTGTAACATAGAGAAATAATTGCGCTAGATATACAGTATATGGATCGACTCAGAATCGATAGCTGAGTCGATTAAACCATATATGTCCGTCCGTCCGTCCATCCGTACGTCACCAGTTGTTGGGCCTTAAATTTTGAGCTGGGATGATGGGATTTGATCCACATGTTTGTGGTTGCTCCCAGCAGATTAAGTGTAAACAGTTTTGAAATCCGCCCACTGCCACGCCCCATTTTTAGAAAAACAAATTTTTAGGCCAAACCATTAGTGATTTTGAAAAAGTGTCTGAACAACATATCTAGACAATATAAATATCTATATTTCGTGTATACATAGATTTTTTGGAACGCCTACTTGTCGGAAGCGTTTTCCGTAAAAAAAAAAAAATTTTCGATAAAATTTTAAACATTTTGAAAAAAAATTGATGCAAAATAATTGGTTTTGGTAATATAAACATTTCTTCAATATATCATTTTTACCCACGCCAACTTTTTGAGGCATTTTCATACAAAAACCATTTGTATAAATAAATTAAATACGCTTTTATCAAATTAATTGTTTATTTAAAAATATAAATTATACAGTTTTACAAGTCCTCTATGAGGACGCTGTCTTTCGGTGGTACTTGTAAGACTGACTTCTTCTTCGACTAACTCCTGATGCACAAACAAGTTGTTTGTGCAGATTCTAGCGGTTCGCTTCTGATGATAAGCACATCTGCGTAAACAAGTTGGTTGCGCAGATTCTAACGGTTGGCTGCTGATATATTTTTTGCAGAAGTGTTTATTTGCGTAAACAAGTTGTTTAATGGTTCGGCAAAAACAACTTGCTGGAGATGGGTGTTAACTGCTCCCCTTTTAAATTTAACCGTCCTCGGCTAATTATTATTATTTGTTATTATTATTATAATAAATGTGGAGTACTACTAACAATATTTTTATGTTACTAAATTTATATAAATCTAGACATTTAACTTCATCAAAAAATATTTTTTTATTATACATTAAATTTGCATGAACTTTTTTAACAAAAAAAACTTAAGAACGAAAAAATAATCCAATAGGTCTTTTTTTTCGTTACTGTATGGATGGTTCTGTTGTATTTTGCTGCAGATAATAAAATAAGTTCATTGTCATTGATACCCTGTTCTAATTTCGTACATCTGGCGATTTCCGTTAACGTGCTATGGAATCTTTCAACTTGTCCATTAGATTGGCTATGAAAAGGAGGTACTGTAAAAATATTTATTTTAAAATGGTCTCAAAGTAAAGTTTTTATAGTTTGCAAGTTCAAAGATTTTTCATTGTCGCAGACTACTGGTTTTGTATTCTTAAAAAAATTTAGAATCTCGAGTAGAGGTTCTTTAATGTCAACAATTGCTCTGGATTTTATTGGAAACACTGCAGCAAATTTTGAGAACTTATCCAAGCAAGTGAGGAAGTGCAACTTATCCGTGGAATAAATATCAATATGTAATATTTCACCTGCACAAGTTGGTAAAGGAGTTACACCTATTTCTACCCTTGGGGGTTGTCTCTGGTATTTCGCTTCGTTACATATTGAACAGTTGGCTATAAGTTCCATTAACTTTTTCCGAATGTCAGGAAAGTAATAGTCACGAAGTACTTGTTGAGTGTTTTCGCGTAGGGATCGATGAGCTCAATTGTGTTCTACAGCGAGGATTTCCTTCTGGTCATATTCGTTATAAATATCTATCACAAATTTTTCCGAGCGGATAAATTTGGTAAATGGAAATGTTTTAATAAGTTCATCTTGGATAGATCCTAAAACATTTAGTTCACAATGGATACCGTTAACGACACGAGGATTAATAACGTCCTTCGACCTTTTCAATAAATTTTTTTTTCTTTAAACACTATTTTTCTCACTATTTTGTTATCTGACCCTTTACTTAGAATTATCTGGTTTCTAAAACAATTTACAGGATTTTCTACAGTGCGAATCGTTTGAGTCAACGATTCTTCACTATGTGCAGTTATTGATTCGGATGTATTCGCCTGTTGTATGACATTAACATGTTGCCTCGATAACGCATCCGCAACATGGTTCTCCTTTCCTGGCTTGTAATGAAATATTGGAGAAAACTCCTCTACAAAAGCTTTCCACCTCTTTATTTTAGTGTTAGGGTATTTTTCAGAAATAGAAAATATCAACGGCTGATGATCTGTAAATATATGAAGTTTTCTAACGCCATACAAATAATTACGAAGTTTTCGCAATGACCAAACAATAGCGAACAGTTCGCGTTCGTTTGTGGCGTAGTTTTCTTCAGTTGAAGATAAAGTTCTAGATATCATCGTTATTGGCCTATCACTCTGCGACAAGACTGCACCTAATGCACAAGAAGATGCATCAGTCGTCAAGTCAAAAGGTTTATTGTAGTCCGGATAGAGGAGCAGAACGTCCTCTGAGGCCAAAATGTTCTTAATGCGCCTAAAAGCATGAATAGCATCTTGATCAAACTCTACAGCGATTTTCTAGACTGTCTAGCGCTAACATTTGCATTTTTTCCGCGCAAAATACTTGTCAAAGGCTTTGCTATCTGGGCGTAATCCTTTATTAACCTTCTATAATACCCAGACAGTCCCAAAAACGATCGTAGGCTGCGAAGTGTTCTTGGAATTTTGTATTCAATGATATACTTAACTTTATCCGGACAAGTTTTAATACCCTGTGCTGAGACCACAAAACCCAAAAATTCAACTTCACTCCTGAAAAATTTCGACTTCTCCGAAGAGACGCGCATATTAGCCTCAAAAAGTTTGCAAAGAATGCGATCAATATCTTTAAGATGCTGCTGCTTCGTTTTGGAAAAAACAATCACGTCGTCAATATAAACGTGAAAGCACTTTCCAATCTCGCCCCTTAAAATATCATCAATGGCTCTTTGGAAAATGCTAGGCCCATTTTAAAGCCCAAATGGAAGCCTACAGAATTCAAATTTGCCATTATTTATGGAGAAAGCTGTTTTTTCCCTGTCACGCTCAGATAGCTCAATCCGATGAAATCCAGACTTTGAATCCAATGTTGAGAAAAATAATGATTGTCCTAAATTCGCAAGTGTGCGGTATGGGATATTTGTCATTCATCGTTTTGGCATTAAGCTTCCTAAAATCAACTACCAACCGCATTTTTCTATTACCGTCTTCATCAAATCCTTTCTTATCAACAACCCAAATAGGGTTATTGTAAGGGGACCGAGATGGCCTTATAATACCTGTGTTGTGGCGGCTTGGGCAGCTGAAAAATAAATGAGACAACACAAAAACAAAACAACACGATCTTTTTTTGTATCTATTTTTTCTTTGTTTCTTTATTGTGTTTTGTGTGTGGCTGCTTTGGCGACTGAACGATAACTAACTCAGTAAACCAAAAATATGTACGCATTCTGTTTAACTTGCGGTGTATCAACATCCACATTCCTCCCCCCGTGAATGACTTCGGGATTCACCATCAACAGCCAAAACGGCTAGTTTTGTTACTGGACGCCGGATTATTCCACTGGCTACCCTAACTTCGGATATTCGAATATGTCCATCTTTGGATTGAAACACATTTGTAATACGGCCCTTTTCCCACTGTCTTCTTGGCTGGCTGGGATTGCAAACGATTACCAAATCATTAATTCGAAGCGGTGGTGTTTTGTCATGCCACTTTCGACGCTGCAACAGTTGTGGTAAATATTCGACGACCCATCGTTTCCACAACCGATCCTTTAGGTTTTGGGAGATTCTCCATTGTCTTTTGAGACAAATCTTGACGTCAACGGGATGTGGAGTTTGAGTTGAATTGACGCACCCTAACAAGAAATGGTTAGGTGTTAGTGGTTCGTCTTGGTCACTTGTCATCGGAATATCCGTAAGCGGGCGAGAATTTATAATGTTCTCAGCTTCGATTAGGACACTTCGGAGTGTCTCGACATGTGGTGATGTTTCGCGCAACGGTTTGCTGAGAAGGCGTTTAATAATTCCTATGAGGCGTTCCCAACACCCACCGGAACTTGGATTGGCAGGACAATTGAAGATCCAATTAATGTTATTTTTAGTTGCCTCTTCGGTTATACGGTCCGTATCTAAGAGACGTTCAAAGTGTTTCAGCTCCTTCTGTGCACCAATAAAATTTGTGCCATTGTCACTCCTGATACTTATTGGTGTTCCTCGACGATTCACGAAATTCCGCAGGCAAATGATGAAAGCGTCTGTTGATAAGTTTTCGGCCAGTTCCAAATGGGCAGCTCTGATCGTCAAGCAGGTAAATATAACTGCCCATATTTTTTCTCTGCGGCGTCCGATAGAGACATTGAACGGTCCAAATAAATCCACACCAGTGAAAGTAAAAGGACGAACATAAGGTGTAACGCGGTCAATCGGTAGTTGTCCCATCAACGGTGACGCTGGTTTGGCTTTGTCGTTTTGGCATTCCTGGCATTTTCGTTGCACCGCTCTAAGTACTGCTTTAATTTGTGGTACCCAAAATCGTTGACGTCTTTCGTTAATAATCAGAGCGGTGTTTTGATGATGAAACTTCACATGAAAGTATCGCACAATAAGATGAGTCAATATGTGCTTTTGCGGTAGTAGAATGGGCCGCCTGGCACTATAAGGCAAACACCGGGCTTCATCCAATCGTCCTTCCACTCTCAAGATACTGCGGTCATCAACATACGGCGTGAGACCATGAATGGAACTTCTTTTAGAAATCGGCTGTTTATTCTCTAAGGCGGTGATTTCCTTGGCAAATTGTTCCCATTGAACCATACGGCATAGTAAATTCTCGGCGTTATTCAATTCATCAACAGAGAGAACACCAATTTGTAGCAAATAGTTTGTCCGGCGCAATCGATTCAACAACATATTTCCAAAACGTAGAACGTATGCCATCGTTCGTTTAAGCTTTGAATAAGAAGAGAAAGCATTAAAATTAATTATATCATTACTCGCCTGAATATGAAGGATGGTATTTGTTTTGACTTCTTCTTCAAGTAATTCCGGTGGTGGTTCTAGTTGGAAATTCGGCCATTCATCTTCCGAGCATTTTAAAAAGACAGGTCCACTTATCCATTTGCTGTCAATTTGAAACTTCGGCGGAAACCGGGGGCGGGTTGTTTCATCTGCTGTATTCTGGTTTGTTGGTACCCAACGCCATTGACTTGGACTGGTTGTGTTCATTATCTCGGCTATTCGGTGGCCGACAAATGGTTTGTATTTTCGTTCAGCTGAGTGAATCCAGTATAAGACTGTACGAGAATCACTCCAGAATGTAACATGATCGATGTTGATTTCATGGGCTTTCAGAATTAATCTACTTAGGCGTACACCGAGTACCGCGGCTTGCAGTTCCAGTCTTGGAATCGACATCAACTTCTGAGGTGCTGTTCTTGTTTTCCCAATAACAAAGGCAACATCAACTCCATTTCCATGACAAATGCGGAAGTAAAAGGCGGCTTGGCTAGCGTCAACAAAAATATGGAGTTGATTATTAATGGATATTTGCAAATTTGGCGAATAGCATCTTTTTATTTTAAAATACTTCACTTGCTGGAACTCACTCCACCATGCATTCCATTTCATCTCGATATCAGGAGGAATTGGGTCATCCCAATCAAGACTTTACTTCCAGGTGTTTTGTACTAAAATCTTTGAAAATAAAAGGAAATCCGCAAGTAAGCCATATGGATCGAAAGCGGCCATTAATATTCCCAAAAGCTCCTTTTTGTTGGGGCCCGCATTCCTTTTATTGCTTGTTGTGGGATTCTATGAAACTTTGTTTGGAATCTGAATGTATCGGACGGGGTATCCCAATACATCCCTAGGACCTTTTCCGCTGTTGCATTCCTCTCCATATTGATGTGACTGGCTTCCATAATTGTTCCTCCGTTCATGACATCTTGCAGGTGGTTAGAGTTGGAAATAAAGTTTCTCAATTTGAAACCGGCTTCAGCATTGATGGTTACTACTTGTCGGCAAATCTCTTCGGCTTCATGTTGACATTGCACACAAAATCATCAACATAATGTTTTTCTATTATGGCAGCTGCAGCCTCGGGATATTGTTGTTTGAACTCCTCAGCATTATGATTTTTTATATACTCCGCGCAGCATGGTGAACATATGGCTCCAAAAATCATTGATGACATGGCAAACTGTTGAATAGGCTGACTACAATGTCCATCTCTCCATAGAAAACGTTGTACATGTTGATCGTCTAAGCGTATTTGTACTTGCGAGAACATTTCGCAAATGTCGGCAGCAACTCCAATAATACCTTGTCTGAATTTTAACAGAATGTCGAGCAGTGGCTTTGCTTGTTCTGGACCCTTCAGCAATACAGAATTAAGGGAGATACCATTTATTGCGGCGGCAGCATCAAAAACTATGCGTAGTTTCTCCGGCTTATGTGGGCTTTGAACGGCAAAATGAGGTAAATACCAAACTGGCAGATCGGTGCTTCGGATCTCATTAGCTGTTATCTTCTTGGCATATCCTTTTTCAAAATATTTAGACATCTCTCTTCGATATCTCTCGGCGAATTCCGGTTCACGGCTCATTTTCTTTTCAATATTAAGAAGCCGTCTTTCTGCCATGGCATAGCTGTTAGGAAGAGTAGGAGGGAAATCTTTCCAAAGCAATCCAGTTTAAAAACGCTTACCAATTCGACGAGTCGTTTCCTCCATGATCCGTCTAGCCTTTGCGTCATCTATCGACTCCAACATACAAGGTGTAGCATTAATTCCGAAGCTGTCTGTCGCGAAGAATTCGGAAACTATTTGATGTAACTCGTTCAATGAATGGTTCTCACGTATGTGATGGACGGCAGGATATGACGAATTTATTTTAGATGTTGGACCATAAACAACCCAACCCAATTTCGTTTTTGCGGCAATTGGTGATGACACATCAGATTGAACAGTTGTTGTTGAAACTCCCAAATGGACATGATCCAACCCAATAAGCATTACTGGCTTAATGTTGTTATAGTCGTCCAAAGGAACCACTGCCAAATGTTCAAATTCTGATTTTATTAATGTTTGAGTTGTCAGATCCAAATGTTTAATCGTCCTTATGTTCTTCATGCCAAATCGAGTACACTGTCCGCGTCCTTCAATCTCCAAACTGACTCTTGATGTTTTTTCTGTCGTAGTTTTTTGGCCATACCATTGTAATGTCAATGTCTCATGTGGGCCCTTGAGACCAAGTTTGGTGGCTACATGTTCTTCTAGTGTGATGGCGGATCCTTCATCGATCATAACATAAGCATCAACTTTACCATTAGGTCCGAATAAGGTCACTGGCGCAATTTTAAACAATTGGCTACTATTTCTTGTAGTTGAGCGACGACACAGATATACAGCATCATTTGTGTAGGACTCCTCGTGTAGAATTCGGTGGTGATTACGGCGGCAACCATTTATTTCACATGTCCTTTTAGCTCTGCAATTCATAGATCCATGTCCTTTACATAAACAAGAGAAACATAATTGATGGCTTTTAACTCGTACCCAGCGGCCTTGAACTGTTAATGCTTTTAAATCCTTGCAATCGACAATTTTATGCTCTCCTCCACATTGAAAACACTTGACTTCTCTTTTCGGTGCATTTTCATCTACGTGCATGACTCGACGGGGCGGTTGTGAACTATTCTTCGGCATGGTTTGTCCCGATGGCGGCATTAGGCAAACAATTCTGGCGAGGTCACTTAACCATGCTGAAAAATGTTCAACTGTGGGGAACGGGTTGATGGTGATAGCATGCTTTGCCCAATCAAACTGTTTATTTAGTGGCAATTTTAATACTAGTTTCTCCAAGAGGGATGGATTGCACAGGTGCTGTTCACATTTTGCAGATTTTAAAAACGCGACTACGTTGCGGACTCTCAAAGAAAATAGTATGAGCTGATCCAATTTCGATTCAGTAATTGCAGGGAATTGCTCCACCTTATTTATCTGACATCTTACCAACAAATCTGATCTCCCGAATCGAAATCCAAGCTCCTCAATTGCATTCGATACATCACTCGGATAAATTAGCATTGACTCCACTGCCTCCTTGGCTGGACCCAGCAAACATTTTTGCAGGCGCATTAAATTTTGTCTGTTGTTGTATCCGAAGGCCTGAGTGGTGTCATTATAACTGGCAAGGAACAAAGGCCATTCCTCGGTTTTACCAGAGAATGTGGGCAAATCGTACAGTCGAATCTCATGTTGAGGGTGTAAAATATTGTTGTTACCACTCGGTGCTACTGGCAGTGATGAAGTGGTGTGGTTATTGTCACATAATTCCGGCGACGACACCATCGTTATTGGCGATGGCCCTGGTGACGGCATACTCACCCCTACATCTAACACCGATCTCTGCTGCTGTTCACGGGATGACTCATTCGGCAAGACATTATTTACTCTGTTTCGAAGATTCAGAATATCCCTCTGGCTATCGGCAGTGTTGTTACGCAGCTCCTCAACTGAAACTTTTAGTGCATTTAAGCTATTGACCAACAAAGAAAACATTTCATTGTCAAGAGTCTGTGTCGCGGATGGCAACGGCGGCGTTTCTTCAGCGGTCGGAATTACTGTCTTTTCCATAATATCTTCGTCACTCGACGACTCACTATCACTTTTCGATATGCTCCGTAAATTATAATTCTTTTTCGACATTTATTATTCCGTAGACGAACACAAAATTAATCTCGAACTTTCACGAATCTCTTTGTTCAAAAAAAATTTCAACCCCTATTTGAGTTGTGTTGTCTCTATCTATCGCGAAGCAGATACACAAAATAAAGAAAACTGTTGTGGCGGCTTGGGCAGCTGAAAAATAAATGAGACAACACAAAAACAAAACAACACGATCTTTTTTTGTATCTATTTTTTCTTTGTTTCTTTATTGTGTTTTGTGTGTGGCTGCTTTGGCGACTGAACGATAACTAACTCAGTAAACCAAAAATATGTATGCATTCTGTTTAACTTGCGGTGTATCAACATCCACAACCTGCGTTAAGAAGACTTGTAATTTCTTTGTTGACAACTTGTGCAGATGCCATTGGATAGGGATACGCTTTTGAGTAGACTGGCTCATTGTCCGTTGTTGTGATGGTGGCTACAACATTTGTAGTAAATGGCAATGATTCATTCGAATCCGAAAATACTCTCTGTCTATTTTCTTAAATAGAGTCAAATTGTTTTCGAACATCTAGGGGTACACATATTTTATCAGTGGCAATGTGATTTACGTATCTGCAAAAGAAATACAGAAGCCGTTCCTCTCTACCATCATACTGAATAACTCCTCTTTTCAAATCTAGCTGTGCTTCTATTTTATGCAGAAAGTCCACTCCAACTATACCGTCCAAACTATCGAGGCGAAGAAGAATAAAAAATGGGAAATTTTAGTTAAATAAATGCATTACACATTTAAATTTGATTGGGTCTGATCCGTGTAACGATTTGACTACAAATGGGGTCTCTACCTGTTTTATACCCTTAAGATCACTAATATATTTTATATAATTCTTCGACGCGCCTGTATCTATTAATATTTTTAATTCTTTCCCTCCTAAAGTCCTGCTTTTGTATGATAGGAGGGACTTATCTCTAAAAAATTTATCTCGTCTATTATTTCTGGGTTTTCGCTTTCATTTCATTAACATTCGTGTAAAAATGACTCCTCATTTGTCCTCATTTGAATTTTTTCTTGTGGCTGTCGCATGGATTGGTTATTAGGCCCTGACCTTTTTGGGGGATGTCTATTGCTCATGTAGGTGTTGTTAATGTTATTATTATATAGTTTTCCATGTGAAATGCTGGGATTCGGAGTCGGATTTGATTTTTGAGATTTGTAATGAGATGTTGAAGGATCTATTTCCATTGGGTGGGCTTTAGGTTGTGTAATTGGCTCACGTCTATAATGAGGCGAATTATGTGTCTCATATTTAAAGTTTGAGTAATAGCGTAGTCTATTTGCCCGCTCATTGAAGTTGCCAAAAGAGTTTGCGAAAATATATCGCATTTGATTAGCCTCTAATTCCTCAGCAAGTGCCAAGGCCGTTGGCATGTCAACAGGCCTTGATGCAAATAAAATGTCACACATTGGTTTTTGCAAACCGGAAATGAATGTCCTAAGTGCTTCCTGCCTATACTTTTGGTTGAGTGAAGCTATAAGATCGGATTTTCCATCGTGTGTCATAATTGTTTTATTAATTAACAAGGTACGTTTTTGTTCAACCGCATCATAAAACTCAACAACGCACATTTTTCCTTGTTTAAGGGTGGACATTTCCTGTTCAACAATATAAATTGGCCGTTTATCGGAATAAGTAAAATCTAACCTGCTGATTATGGCTTTAAAATTAAGAACAGTATTGAGAGATGAAAGCACAGAATCTGCAGAACCTACTATTTTATTTCTTATTATAGCTACCATCTGGTAGTACTTAGAACTTCCCTCAAATCCCTCAAACATTTTATGAGCGGCAAATACAGCTTGTCGCCAAGAAACATATTTTAATTGATTACCATGAATTTCTGGAAGAGATTTAAGAAGATCTAGTGACTCTTCGCATTTAATTTGTGGATTAATTGTCACAGCCTCATATTCAACAATCCTTGATGGTGTTTCCAAAGAAGAAAGCCTGTCCGTAAGTTCACTGATTGTGGTTTGAAATGATTTTTGCATTTGTTCGACTGCAGCATTCACAGCTGCTGCGACGACTGCGCGTAATTGTGATTCATCCATTGTTTAAAAATCAAATTAAGTTTAAGTTCTTTACAGTATATAATTAAAATAAAAAAATAAACTTCTCATAAATAAATTTAATAACAAAAGTAATGTTGAAAAAATCTTATAGGTAGAGTTTATGAATTTAACATAAGTTATAAACAATTTCAACCCAAAAAAAACCTTAAAATGTATGTTGTATTTGTAATCAAATAATATTATTTAATCTTAGCTAAATTTACTAAAACATATATAACACTTTATAATAAGAAAGCACTCCACTTACACGTAAATATATTTTCTTATTTATTATTTTATTTATTGTCTCTTAACTTTCATAAGTTTCAGCTTCCTGTGCTTCCTTGGTAGGGATTCCAATATGTTGAATTGTTTATTTTATTATCGCATCACAATTATTTCTTTTGTGCTTTACTGTCTATGGCAGTATTTTGATTATTTAAATTTCACAGCACACCTTTACCTTAGGTGTTTTACTGCCTATGGCAGTATTTTGATAGTCTTTTGCTCAACACGATTTTAGTGAAATTTGGGTTCAAAACAACGCGTTTACAGAAGTTCTTGTTGATCCTTTATAAGGATTTTTTTATTAACAAACGCTCGCGTTACCTAAGTTGGGCACAAATAAATGAAATACGCTTTTGTCAATTTAATTGTTTATTTAAAAATATAAATTATACAGTTTTACAAGTCCTCTATGAGGACGTTGTCTTTCGGTGGTACTTCTAAGACTGACTTCTTCTTCGACTAACTCCTGATGCGAAAACAAGTTGTTTGTGCAGATTCTAGCGGTTCGCTTCTGATGATAAGCACATCTGCGTAAACAAGTTGTTTGCCCAGATTCTAACGGTTGGCTGCTGATATATTTTTTGCAGAAGTGTTTATTTGCGTAAACAAGTTGTTTAATGGTTCGGCAAAACCAACTTGCTGGAGATGGGTGTTAACTTATACAATGCTGGTTCGTACAATGTTGGTTCATACAATGCCAACATATTTAAGCATATCCTTTCGTTTCAACCTGAAAATCAAATGTCCCATCTACTAAAATGATCCAATCGTTCATATCGGTGATACTGCCGCCGTTCAACCACCAATAATTGGTAATGATCGTCCTCACTCTTGTCACTATTCCACGAATCCCAAATGTAATTTCGAAATGAACTAAATTTGTAATTCACATATAAATAAAATGTTTGAATACACAAAAATACACTTTGGTTCGCTCGATATTAATAGTAATATTTATTTAATTATTTTTTTAATGAAAGCGAGCGAATAGTTCACTGAATCTACAATGAATGGTGTATTTCTTAATGCCAAGCCAAAAGTAAAGCACAAACAAAATTCCAGAAAAACATCGGCTAAATGGATTAAACCGAACAAAATCGGGCGGTTACAGATTCATCCGGTTAACAACATTTTTGTGGATTCTCTGGTTGAATTGTTGGGCAACAAACGCATTCGTTGCTTATCGGCTATGGCGGATGATGTGCACGTGTGTGTCCACCTCATAATTTTATAACGAGAAATAGAAAAAAATCGCACATTTTGCGATATATTGGACAATCTGGTAGTCCTTGGTGGCAGCCGATATGCAAGTAAAACTGAAACCACAGAGATGAGACTATCAACTTCCACTTTTCTTATGTCCTCCATGTAAATAAATGGTCGTGACGGTCGTGATAATGGTATTCATACACCTTTTAGCGCGTGCTTATTATCAAAAAATGAGCGCATATCCACGGTTTAGAACATGAAAACGTCGACATTTATGTTGATGTTGTTAATTTTCCACAAACTGCCTTGTGGTTTATGTTACGATTATTCCCACCGTTTAAATTTTTAAATGAATAATTGTTTCCACACATCACTTTTCAGTTTTATTCCTAAAAAATTTTGCCCCAAGAATTTGTTTCCAGATTTGTCGGGGCGAGTGGCAAATGGATTTCCCCAACTGCTCAAACCTTTATGGATTCACTTATCACATGTCCATGACAATACATACAATGCGATGAATGAGACGTGGCTCACCAGCTCGTTGACTGGGCAAGGGCAACGTAACAAGTGTTGGAGTGCTTTTGTGAGTGAGAATTTTTGAAAAGGGTTTGCTTTGGCACTACCCATTGTAGATGGTGAAATATTTAGCCAGTGGCTGACTAGGAGATAGAGCATCCGTGCCGGTAAAGCAAGCTTAAACCCGTTAACAGAATTTAGAAAAAATTGAAAGGATCTTTGGAGGTGTTATTGCACTGAATGTTTCGACAAAACTATTTAACTTTGTGTGTGTCTTTTGGATTGGAAGTATAGCCAGATTAGCCAACCTATATTGGCTCATAGTTGCTCTTGGATAACTCTTTACTAATTTTAAATGCGAAATTAATATTATTTAAGAGTTAACTACAACAAATAGCCAAAATAGGTTGACTAATCTGACTAAAGGTACTTTGAATCGAAAGGGAATACACACAAAATATAGATTTCAATCGAAATATTCAGTGCAGTCTTAGCTTGGAAGGACCTTTAAATAAAATATTTGTTCGTCTTATTTTCTTAAATTTGGTAAGGAGTGTAAGCTTGCTTGCTGTGTGAACCTACTATAGATATCTTCACTTTGCCTAAACTTTCGAACAATTTGGGAATCGTTGAGATGTTGTATTTCTCTATTTAATTTGGAAAAAGGATGTCCATCGCTGCCACACAGCAGAAAGATATTAATTATGTACTCTCTTACGTCTTACGTCTTACTTATCAACAATCACTTTCCTTTTTGCAATGGCAGCAACCACCACCTCTTGTTGCACACATGCACAAAAAAAGATGAAGGAGAAGGAAAAGATAATCTTAACCCCTGTCGAGGTTGGTAATGCAAAATGGCAATTGTTTGCCATTATAACCCGTTTTATGATGGGTTTGTGACTGCAAATTAAATTTACTGACTACGAATTTTCTAAAAAAAAAACTTTATTATCTCGACCGGCAGCGATTCTGCCTACAAATGAACTGAACAATTTTGACTAAAAATCTATGGCTTAAATACTACTCTAAATCTAACGTCGGCGATGTGTTCCCACACTGGAGTGCGGTGTCGGATTGTGGAATGTCTGCAGTGTCGGATGAGTATGGGAGTTGAGACGCTTTGTCAGCACATGACCCTAAAGCGTGTTTTGTCGTTGCTCGTGGTGGAATGCGCTGACCTATATGTTGGCGTGATATTTGAGCGTGTTTATCGTTAACTCCTCCCTTGTTAAATGCAAACGTCCTCGTTTGCAAAAATATCTAGAATAGTGGAATCTGGCTTATTCTAGATGGTCCTGGGTTTTTGTTGACCACCTCTTTGTGACCTGTGTTAGTTACTGGTGATGGCTCTGTAGTTCTTTCTGTGGCTGGTCTTATGGTTGATTCCTTTTTATCGATTATTGTGGTAACCTGGAGGTGTGCCGAGCTCTTTTCTTTGACAAATCGTATTATAAAAATGAGGATAAATATTGATATTGTTATTATTAATCCAGAGTTAATGGTTGTGTTTGTTCTGTGTCCCGATTCTAGCTGCTTTATTTCTTCTGTGTTGACGTTATGGAGTTCTTTCAGCATCTCTAGGGACACTAATTCTTCGGTGTCTTCGGTCATTGAAATCTGCGCGATTGCCGGTAGCGGCTTGAATGTTGATATTACTGTGGACACATACGTTTTATTTTGTACGTTCACTGTTGAATTTTGAAATTTAATGATGAAAGTTCCGGTTAAGCTTGTTGTTTCGTTGTTGTTAGAGATGAAACCGTTAAATTGATTTAAAAGGAGCATTCCTGGTGTTACTTCTTCTATTGCTGGGATGTGCTGGTTGTTTATCCTGGTGCAGTTTGCTTTTGTGGTTTTCAGTAAGTTGGGTATACATGACGTGCCGCTTAAATCTACAACATTACTATCTGGACATATTGATAGGCTATTATATGTTTTACATTCTAATTTAATACCATATATCGTATTTGAACATTTTAAAATATTTTCGTATTCGATTTTATTTATAAAATTGTTTTTCTTAACTGGTTCTATTAAAATTTTCTTACAAGTTTCTATGGATGTGCTGGGTAAGCTTACAATATAAATTATGGATTTTAGGTCTGTAGCTACTTTGATTTCGGAGAAGTCTAATGCTTCGTCAATGTTTCCGAACGTAATATTTTCTTTTTCCAAAAGATTTTTTGCTAAGTTAATTTCCGTTGTTGACAGTATATATGAGTTTATAATTCCTTTTTTCGCCCAATGGATGGCGTACTCTATGTTAAGAAGTTCTTCTTTCAAAATTTTTATTTTATAAGTCATAGTCATTACAATATTATTTTTAAACAGGTCGTTGCCTTTTAGCTTATTTAAAATTACATTGGTTACATTGTTTAATTGATTAATATTTTTAATAACGTCTCTATTTATCAATACTTGTTTATTATTGTTTGTAAGTACATTATTCATCTTATTCCTAATTTTGCGAAAATCATCGTGGTCAGGGTTTCCTGCGATGAATTTCCACGCACTTCCTATAAAGTTAAGTGCTCGCTTTCTTATATTTTTTATTGGCTTTAGTCTACTGAGAAGGTTATTTATTTGATTAATTTCGTGGAGCAGGAAAAGGTATGATGGATGGTTATCGGATACGTTATGTTTTAGCGTAAGCGATATTTCGTCTATTAATTGTTGACAGGGTTCTAGATCTATTATATGAACCAGTTTTAAGCTTCCTGTTTGTATTTTGGCAGATCCCATTTCGATGGCAACTTGCTGGCTCTGGGAGTAATCCAAGATTTGGATGTCGGCTAAGCAGCCTGTGGCGTACAGTCTAGAAGTGAATGGAAATGGGTGCAATAATTTGACCTTGTTTTGGCTTAGGAACGATTTTGTTTTTAGTTTCGTATATGACTTTTGTGGACTACTCTGCCTGTTTCGGTTATTATAGTAGTATTTTGGTTTTCTTTTACCGTTTCTTTCTTATACCTAGGGGTTAATTTTGTTCCTAATCTCCTATGCGTATTTTGAGTTGGTCTTTTATCATGAATTTGATGGATGCTGAGTTAAATGACTTTTCGTTGTCTATTATAATTATTTCGGGAAATCCGAAGGAGAAAAGTAAGTCTCTAAGGGGTTGTCGGATATTTTCAGTGGCTCTGGATTTTATTGTTTTCGCTTGGGCGTACTTGGAAAATTTATCTATTGCTGTTAATACTAATTCTTTCTCTGTTATGTAGATGTCTAGGTGTATAATTTGGCCTGGGTACTGTGGTATAAGTGTCTCTTGGAATTCTGGCTTATTTGGATGTCTGTCGTATTTGTGTTTTTTGCAGGTAAGACATTGATTAGCTATGTTTTTTATTTTAGCAGTCATCCTTGGGAAATAGAATTTTTCGAGGATTTGAATTTTGTTCTCTAAGGGATTTCTGTGGGCTCGGTTATGTGTGTTCAGAATTTCTTCTTCCTGATGGTCTGTGTTAGTAAGGTCCTCAACCTTCAGCTGAGTGAATCGTATTTTATATCTTTTGAAATACAATGAGTATATTTCTTGTATTATTTTCATTACGTTTTCGGTGGTTTTAAGACCATTGATTGTGAGGGGGTGTAGGTATCGTTTGAATATAGAAATGAGGCTTTCTTTAGTATAGGCAGGTCTTTCGAAGACATGCCTGAAGTATCCAGGAAAAGGTTTTTCTAGTCTGTAGCTATCATTATTTCCTACGGACAGTATTAGCTGTGTCTTGAACGCGTTTATGGGGACTTCTACAGATGGGATGAGTTCGTGAGACGAACTTTCATCGCTGTGTTGTGTTGTGGACATGGAATTTACGTTACACAGATTTGGTGCCCTTGACAAGGCATCGGCGACCACATTAGTCTTTCCTGGTTTGTAGCGTAATTCGTAGTTGTATTCTTCAATAAAAGCCTTCCAGCGTTTTATTTTACTATCGTGGTTTTTGTTGCTTAAAGCAAAGGTTAGTGGTTGGTGGTCAGTGAAAATGATGACTTTCGCTGATCCATATAGATAGCTTCTGAGGGAGCTGAGTGCCCAAACTATTGCCAACATTTCTTTTTCGTTGGTGGCGTAGCTCTCTTCGGCTTTGCTCAGTGTGCGAGATATGAAAGTAATGGGTTTATTATCTTGTTCCAGCACAGCGCCAATTGCGAAATTGGAAGCGTCTGTCGTTAAGTGGAACTCCTTGTTAAAATCGGGGTACGACAGGATTGTGTCTTCTGAAGCAAGAGTCCTTTTTAGTTTTTCGAATGCTTCTATCGCTTCCGCGTCTAACTGAATAGTCTTTTTGCTTGCGATATTCTTTGATACTCGGCCTCCCTCGCCTCGAAGAAGGGAAGTTAAAGGTTTTGCCAATTTTGCATAATCTTTGACAAAACGCCTATAATATCCAGATAGACCCAGAAATGATCTTAAATCTTTTAATGTTTTGGGGGGGGAGAAATCTAAAATTGCATTTACTTTTGACTGATTTGTCTTAATTCCGGTTGATGAGACAACAAAGCCAAGAAATTCAACTTCATTTCTGAGAAATTCGCATTTGTCTAGTTGTACTTTGACATATGCGTTTTCTAAGGTTTTAAAGATTTGTTCTATGTTTTGATAATGAGTTTCCTCGTCTTTACTGAAAATTATAATATCATCAATATATATATAGCAAGATTTTCCGATATAATCGCGGAGTATATCGTCAACTGCTCGTTGAAATATTGAGGGCGCATTCTTAAGCCCGAAAGGGAGACGTGTAAACTCATATTTTCCGTGGTTCACAGAAAATGCTGTCTTTTCAATATCAGATTCCTTTAAAGGAATCTGGTGAAAACCGCTTTTTAGATCTAGGACAGTGAACCATTTATTTGTCCCGAGTTGGGATAAAACTTCATTGATTGATGGAATTGGGTATCTATCGGCTATAGTCATGGTATTTAGTTTCCGGTAATCTATAACGAGTCTATATTTCTTGGTTTCCGAAGCGTCGGGTTTTTTTGAAACTATCCATATGGGCGAATTGTATGGAGATTTTGACCTTCTTATTATGCCATCTTGGAGTAATTGTCTTATTTGGTTCTCTACCTCATCTTTAAGAGACATTGGGTAGGGGTAGTACTTTGAGTAAACTGGGGTTTCGGTAGAAGTTCTTATTTCTCCTTTGACGTTCGTAATGTATGCTAAATTTTCATCCTTTTCGGAGAATAATATTGGAAATTTGGCTACCAAAGAATTTAGGCTATATTTCTGGTTTTCATTCATATGATCGGTTCGTAGATCTAGTGTGTTTATTGACTGCATCTCTTGTTGGAAAATTTTTATTCTTATTCCATTCTGTATTTCCAGAATGTTGTCCTTTGTGTGGATGACGGCGGATATTTCTTTGAGGCTATCGTTGCCTAGGATCGCGTGGAAAGATTTTAGAGATGGTAGGACGAAGAATTTAATTTTTTTTTATCTTTGAGGCCAAACAAATTTGTTTCAATGTGGTGACTTATCTTAATGCTGCCTCCTACGGAGTTAGCGAGAAAGCATTTGTCGTTTGGGACTGCGTTGCTGGCGAAAAGGGGTTGAATGTAATTCTTGTTAGAACCTGTGTCTATTAGTATTTCTAAGGTTTTACCACTCTTCGTTCTTACCTTTATGTAGGGTAGCGAAGAGTTTGCTAACCTAAAAAATGAATGTCTGTGAAGTCTATGACTTCGTGGGTGTTGTTGGTGTCGTCTGCTTGCTCTAGGGGCTGAATACATTCTTCTAGTGTCTGTTCGTACTGGTTCGTCTCGTCCTCTGGGACCTGGTTATAATCGCGATAGAGATCGGTATCTATATGGAAATTCGTTTGCCAGCTATTCTGGTGAGTCTGGTTTTTCCTCGATGTACCATGTTGGGGTACGGGTGTCAGTCCCCTTGGTGGGCAACGGCTGAACTGCTGTGGCCTTGGTGCGTACTGTTGAGGTACGTACTGATGGGGTACTGGAACTGGTCCTCCTGGTGGGAATCGGTTTGACTGTTACCTGATTTGGAGACTCTGACTTTGGGCGATTGGTTCTGATTTAATAATCGGATTTGCTGGCGCGAGTGGTTGCCTTGGCACGAAAGAAGGTCGGTACTCTTGATTACCAAAATGTGGTGCGAAGGATTGACCACGAAATGCTATAGTAGGCTGGTTGTGGTAAAAGTTACGCGGTGGCACAACATGGTGCGGTTGCGCTTGTAATTTTTTTGGAGCTGCCTGGTTATTGTAAGTATGGGTTGTTCTATAATTCTGGTTTTCCAGTTTGAGGCATAAATTTAGTGCGTGGGGTAAATCTGGCGGTTCTCTCATGGCGAGAAGGCGCGGCAGATCTCCTCTTAGAGAACGAATGAAGGTATCTAATGCCTCGTCCCTATACGTTTGGGTTAACAGGCGCATGGTGTCGGGGCTCGCGTCCAAGCATGATACTTTATTAATAATCAGGAAGAGATGTGTATATACCAATTGGTAGAATTCTTGCACGGTCTTATTGCCTTGTATGAGAGATGCCATTTGGTATTCCAACGTGGATATGTCTCTCTTGTCGGCAAAATGCATGGCGAGGCATCTAGAAATCGATTTCCATTCCAGCGCAGTGTTATATGATTCTAGAGCTTTGTCCGCACTGTCTACGATTTTATTTCGTATTACGTTAAGGATTCCGTAATGTTTAGGAGTCCCTTTTAGAGGCTCGTAAATATCGAGAACACGCTCGACACTCTTTTTTTCAAGAGCTGAATTCTCGTGGGTCACCATCAAATTTCCTTAGACAGCGGACTACGTCCGGAATTCTGTCCATATCATCGAGGCGATCTCGATACTCGGGGGCAATGCCCTGGTCGACCCCAGCGAAATTATCGCTGTTGGGGTTTAAACAACTGTGGACAATGGAGGGAATTCTATCTCCTAATACCCGGTCTACTATAGACGAGATAAGGGTGTCCAAAGCGTGTGTTGATGCGACATCTCTGTTCGCATCCGAATGAGACGTTGTGGATTGAAATGAATTATTAGGATTTTGTTCACCCATGGAATTCCTCGGGGGGGTTGCTTACTGGTGCAATATTTCTATTGAGGGGGTTTGGCGGATTGGGCTCGAAGAAACACTCGGGGATGGGATTCGAAGGTACGCCCGTTGTGGACACGCCTGAGCGAAGGTCTGGCATTGTAGGGGTTTTTGGTTGCCAGGGAGATTTGCGAGAAAAAAAGGAAAAAAATGTTTAAATACAGATGATAGAGGTTGTCTATCAATTAAAATGTTTTCAATCTTAATTTCTTACTCTTTTGAGTGTTATTTATGATTATTCTAGTAGGAATTGTAATGGTATTAACTCTGTATTCTTAATTAACACTTATGTGCAATTTCCTTAAAATATGCGTCACTTAAGTTCGATTTGTATGTCTCAATTAAATTATATGTAATTTCACTTAAATTAAATTTTTTTTTATGTCTTAATTAAATTATATGTAATTTCATTTAAATTCAATTTTTATGTCTTAATTAAATTATATGTAATTTCATTAAAATATATGTCACTTAAAATATTACTCATCTAGCTTACAACATGAAGAACTTCATCATCCTTGTGGTGGTGGTGGAGCGGCTTAGTTGTGTGAACTTCCTGTTCCTCCGTCCTTGTCTGGGAGCGGCTACAGAACTTTTCTCCACACTGAGGTCCTCCTTTCTTAAAACGGACCCGGCACAAAAGCAATAGTGTCTTTAAAGTTCGGTTAACTATGTCACGCACGACGGGCTGTTTTAGGCCGATTTACGTAGACGGACTTGTTTCTCGAACGCACTGTTTACTACACGCGGCGAGCTACTTTAGGTCGACTAACACGCGTTTTCGCTTTTTCCACCGGGTCCCTGCTCGGGCGCCAATTAAATTTACTGACTACGAATTTTCTAAAAAAAAAACTTTATTATCTCGACCGGCAGCGATTCTGCCTACAAATGAACTGAACAATTTTGACTAAAAATCTATGGCTTAAATACTACTCTAAATCTCACGTCGGCGATGTGTTCCCACACTGGAGTGCGGTCTCGGATTGTGGAATGTCTGCGGTGTCGGATGAGTATGGGAGTTGAGACGCTTTGTCAGCAACATGACCCTAAAGCGTGTTTTGTCGTTGCTCGTGATGGAATGCGCTGACCTATATGTTGGCGTGATATTTGAGCGTGTTTATCGTTAACTTGCATAAGTATAACAAAATTGTATAACAAAAATGGTGGCTGTTTTGATGTGCGCAGGAGCCAGCTTTTGTTCATCAACTCGTCGACTTCATTTTAAGAACTACCTTAACGGTTATGTTGATAACGAAAATCACTCACTGACAGTGTTCTAGATTTCTGATTAAATACGATATCCCGATGAAGCTCTGTTATCATTGGCCCCACGACAATTATAGCGCACAGTTATAGCTATCATTAAACAACTTCATTGGAACAAAAACCATGTTGGAATTGAAAAGTTATCTCCATAGCTGGTTATAGGAATCATTGGCAAATTCCGTTTCACTTCGGTGGAATGGCAAACATTACTTCATTAAAATAAATGTTGATCAGCGAAAAATAAAAATAGATTTTATGCGAAAACTATAATTAGAAATTCAATCGTTTATTTAGTCAGTAACTCATTTTGTTTTAGCAATCTTTAAGAAATAATTAAAAGCAAACATTAAAAGCAAACAGCAAAAGTAAACATTAAATAAATATATTGAAAATAGATAATATATATATAGCCTGGTTAAAAAAAAAAGACTATAATTAATTCATTCTGTCATTAACCAATAGTTACGTATTAGTTTAAAAAAACCAATGGCAGGGTGGATGATTTGTTACAATGCATCCATCTTGTTGTTGTTGTTGTTGTTGTTGTTATGGTTGTTGCTCTTCTATTTCTTCTTCTTCATTCTGAAAATAGATGCAAACAAAAAATGTTACAAAACTCAATAATAAGATAAATTATTAGGTAACAACTTACGTCAAATTTTCGTGCCTTTTCTGATGCCTATTGCGATATACGGAACATGTAAATGTTTTGTTACATCCGATATGTTGGCATTTAAATATCATCAAATTTTCGTGCCTTTTCTGATGCCTATTGCGATATACGGAACATGTAAATGTTTTGTTACATCCGATATGTTGGCATTTAAATATCATCAAACTTTCGTGCCTTCTCTGATGCTGACTGCGATATCGAGAACATTTATATACTTTGTTGCAATCGGGATATTGGCATTTATATATCAATTCTTTGTTGTGCCTTGCCACGTGTACTCTAAAACAATATATGTATTTAATATTTATTTATCTTCTAGACAAAATAACTTACTTTAGATATTCTCCTGCAGAAAATGATTTCAAGCACCCTTCGTTTGGACAGTGAAATGATTTTGCTTCATGCAATCTCTTATGCCGTATTAGGGTATATGTGTTACAAAAACTTTTGTTACATATTTCGCAAGCTGTAAAAAAAATCGATTGATTAGACTACAATCTGCAACAAAATAAAGATAAGTTTATACACAGAGAACGTTTTTAGTTTATTGGACGGCAGGTAATTTGAAGATTACACGTTCATTCTTTGAACTGAATGATGATTGATGTTACAAAGATGTAAAACACCAATCAAAGAATACATTCCTGTTGTATGATGAAAAACTTCACTTTAGATGTTTTTTTTTTAAAAATGGTTCAAAGGAATTTTATTGAACTTAACAAGATTATTAACGCGTTAACATTTTAAATGAAACTGCGTACACAGGCAGCAGAAAACGGATTTTTTTTTATTGAGAACAATATTTAAAAACCTTTAAGTTTCGAAATTTTCAGTTTTGGGCAATTAAGAAATTCAGTCAAAATTCAATTTAATTATAGACCAAGTGTGTAAAGAACAAGCACATACAACACAGTCGGGCCACGACCACACGTTTATCTTGTCCCCCTTTGACTGTAATTTCAATTTTTATGTCTCTTGTTAGAAAAATGGTGATACTTACTTAAAATATGCGTCACTTAAGTTCGATTTGTATGTCTCAATTAAATTATATGTAATTTCACTTAAATTCAATTTTTTTTTTATGTCTTAATTAAATTATATGTAATTTCATTTAAATTCAATTTTTATGTCTTAATTAAATTATATGTAATTTCATTAAAATATATGTCACTTAAAATATTACTCATCTAGCTTACAACATGAAGAACTTCATCATCCTTGTGGTGGTGGTGGAGCGGCTTAGTTGTGTGAACTTCCTGTTCCTCCGTCCTTGTCTGGGAGCGGCTACAGAACTTTTCTCCACACTGAGGTCCTCCTTTCTTAAAACGGACCCGGCACAAAAGCAATAGTGTCTTTAAAGTTCGGTTAACTATGTCACGCACGACGGGCTGTTTTAGGCCGATTTACGTAGACGGACTTGTTTCTCGAACGCACTGTTTACTACACGCGGCGAGCTACTTTAGGTCGACTAACACGCGTTTTCGCTTTTTCCACCGGGTCCCTGCTCGGGCGCCAATTAAATTTACTGACTACGAATTTTCTAAAAAAAAAACTTTATTATCTCGACCGGCAGCGATTCTGCCTACAAATGAACTGAACAATTTTGACTAAAAATCTATGGCTTAAATACTACTCTAAATCTCACGTCGGCGATGTGTTCCCACACTGGAGTGCGGTCTCGGATTGTGGAATGTCTGCGGTGTCGGATGAGTATGGGAGTTGAGACGCTTTGTCAGCAACATGACCCTAAAGCGTGTTTTGTCGTTGCTCGTGATGGAATGCGCTGACCTATATGTTGGCGTGATATTTGAGCGTGTTTATCGTTAACTTGCATAAGTATAACAAAAATGGTGGCTGTTTTGATGTGCGCAGGAGCCAGCTTTTGTTCATCAACTCGTCGACTTCATTTTAAGAACTACCTTAACGGTTATGTTGATAACGAAAATCACTCACTGACAGTGTTCTAGATTTCTGATTAAATACGATATCCCGATGAAGCTCTGTTATCATTGGCCCCACGACAATTATAGCGCACAGTTATAGCTATCATTAAACAACTTCATTGGAACAAAAACCATGTTGGAATTGAAAAGTTATCTCCATAGCTGGTTATAGGAATCATTGGCAAATTCCGTTTCACTTCGGTGGAATGGCAAACATTACTTCATTAAAATAAATGTTGATCAGCGAAAAATAAAAATAGATTTTATGCGAAAACTATAATTAGAAATTCAATCGTTTATTTAGTCAGTAACTCATTTTGTTTTAGCAATCTTTAAGAAATAATTAAAAGCAAACATTAAAAGCAAACAGCAAAAGTAAACATTAAATAAATATATTGAAAATAGATAATATATATATAGCCTGGTTAAAAAAAAAGACTATAATTAATTCATTCTGTCATTAACCAATAGTTACGTATTAGTTTAAAAAAACCAATGGCAGGGTGGATGATTTGTTACAATGCATCCATCTTGTTGTTGTTGTTGTTGTTGTTGTTATGGTTGTTGCTCTTCTATTTCTTCTTCTTCATTCTGAAAATAGATGCAAACAAAAAATGTTACAAAACTCAATAATAAGATAAATTATTAGGTAACAACTTACATCAAATTTTCGTGCCTTTTCTGATGCCTATTGCGATATACGGAACATGTAAATGTTTTGTTACATCCGATATGTTGGCATTTAAATATCATCAAATTTTCGTGCCTTTTCTGATGCCTATTGCGATATACGGAACATGTAAATGTTTTGTTACATCCGATATGTTGGCATTTAAATATCATCAAACTTTCGTGCCTTCTCTGATGCTGACTGCGATATCGAGAACATTTATATACTTTGTTGCAATCGGGATATTGGCATTTATATATCAATTCTTTGTTGTGCCTTGCCACGTGTACTCTAAAACAATATATGTATTTAATATTTATTTATCTTCTAGACAAAATAACTTACTTTAGATATTCTCCTGCAGAAAATGATTTCAAGCACCCTTCGTTTGGACAGTGAAATGATTTTGCTTCATGCAATCTCTTATGCCGTATTAGGGTATATGTGTTACAAAAACTTTTGTTACATATTTCGCAAGCTGTAAAAAAAATCGATTGATTAGACTACAATCTGCAACAAAATAAAGATAAGTTTATACACAGAGAACGTTTTTAGTTTATTGGACGGCAGGTAATTTGAAGATTACACGTTCATTCTTTGAACTGAATGATGATTGATGTTACAAAGATGTAAAACACCAATCAAAGAATACATTCCTGTTGTATGATGAAAAACTTCACTTTAGATGTTTTTTTTTTAAAAATGGTTCAAAGGAATTTTATTGAACTTAACAAGATTATTAACGCGTTAACATTTTAAATGAAACTGCGTACACAGGCAGCAGAAAACGGATTTTTTTTTATTGAGAACAATATTTAAAAACCTTTAAGTTTCGAAATTTTCAGTTTTGGGCAATTAAGAAATTCAGTCAAAATTCAATTTAATTATAGACCAAGTGTGTAAAGAACAAGCACATACAACACAGTCGGGCCACGACCAAACATTTATCTTGTCCCCCTTTGACTGTAATTTCAATTTTTATGTCTCTTGTTAGAAAAATGGTGATACTTACTAAGGTCGGCTTTGGCATTCGCACTGGTTGTAGGAACGTCTGATGCGTTAATCACTGGCGTAACAACAACTGCTGTATTAGCGGCTGTTGGTGGTACTACTGCCGTCTCAATGACTGCCGTTGGTACGATATTCGTATTAACTACAGTCATATCATCACCGGTAAGATCAATTTCAGTCGTTTCTGAAACATTGGTTTCTTGGAAGACTGTGGAAATCAAATGAGTTTCATCACAGAGAGTTGATGGCACGTTCTCTTGTTGATGCTCTTCTTGGTGCCCTCTGCAAAAATAAAAAGAAGACAAAATTAAATCTGGTTTGCATTGTGTGCTTTCTTATATGGCTTCCAAACAGAATCGGAAAATACTTTTTTTTCGGAAACACCCGAAACCTTGATTGAAAACTGAAGTTTTTCTGTGCATTTTTAAATTTCAAAAACTTGTAGGTTTCACAAAAATCATTTTATTTCTATTATTGTCATTTAATTGCCAAGGTTGACATTCTTTGTGTGAAATGGTCAAGTTGTTCTCGAATATCCAGGTATCGGTTCGGTGTAAAAGCCATATAAGTTTGAAACTGTCAAATGGTAATATTAAGAATTACATTAATGGTTCCTGTACGATTTGATGTTCAGTGGATAAATAGTTGCACAAATATTCTGAAAATAGTGTTTTATTACTTAAAAAAAAATTAAGTCCGACATGAGAATCATGAAATATCCTATATATCAAGAGATTCAATTGGATAGGCGATTTTACGACTAACAATATATCTGGCCATTGTTATGGCTCAGAGAGATCTAAGCATTATTGCTTTTGTTTCTTACCATTCTGATACGTAACTAGCGGGTTAAATTGCATCAGCTCTTCTTCTATGAGATTTTCTGCTCCAATCAACTGTGGCGAGGGAGCATTAAAATCTGAGTAAAATTTTAATATTTGTATTTTCGTTATAGAAATGTAAGAAAAAATACAATTACCAAAGAATTCAGACAAAAAATCAAGCAAATCGTTGCTGTCATTATTTGGCTCCATCGTGGTTCTTTTTTTCTAGGGAAAATATGGATTTTTTTTAGTTTTGATAAGTGAAATAAATTAAGTTGTTTTTCGTCTCTGGAAGTCTGTCTGTTTGTCTCACTAACCCCCAGTTTTTTAGTGCTGAGTTAACCCACGGTTAACTAATACCGAAAGAAATTTAATCCAGCGTTAACTCATGAAACTCATGTGTGGTGATTTCGTTTGATAGCTTTTAAGGTTTATGGATTTTAATGTCAAAAAGTTATCAAAATGTATATAATCTGCAACAGCTCAGTTATCAGCTTTTGTCGCGGTGTTACAAGTCGTTTTTCTCAATTTCACTTGTTTGGTAAGAGCAATATGCATCGATTGATGGTCAAAATATACTGATTGATGAAATTCGGTTCGGCGGCAACAACGGAGCCAGTAAGGATATTTTTTTTTCTTTTTATATCGGAACTTTCCGAATGTAGCACGGGCTTAAGGAGGACAGATTTTTACGAAAATAATTTTAATAGGATGGATTTTCAGACCTCAGATTTAATATTTGTTTTGCACAACGGAGGGAGAGTGTGATTACATTTTTAGGGCTTATTCGTATGGTCGTGTAGATGGTTTATCTAAAGTTTTCACGAAATAAGTCCACGCGTTCGTGAGTATGACTTTTCATGTCAACATGTAATATCGTCCATATAAAAAAAACGCAAATATGTAGGCGCTTATGAGCGTGTGCGGTATGTCTGCTTTAACACTTTGACTTTCGAGTCATGACTTTTTTCGAAGTTCCCTTTTGTTATTTGCTTTCGTGAGTCTCGCGATCTTATACCTGCGACTTTTTGTCTTGACTTAAATTTGACATTCCTCTTTATTCAGATAGATAGATTGATTTTATTTCGTTAAATATACATTTGGTTTGTTATCGCACATTTTACAGAGATTTGATAAGATATATCTTTCTACTGAAACATTATTTATTCAATTGAAAATATAAAGGAGACAAAAATAGATAGTTTGGAGGAAACACGAAAAAAACCTCCAATTTAAATACAAAAAAAAAAAAAAAAATAAATAAATAAACAAATAAAAAAAATAAATAAATAAACAATAAACAAATAAACAGATAAACAAATAAATAAATTAATAAAAAAAAAAAATAAATAAATAAATAAATAACTAAATAACTAAATAAATAAATAAATAAATACATAAATAAATAAATAACTAGATAAATAACTAAACAAACAAAAAATAAATAAATAACAAATAAATAAATAGAAAATTTCAAAATATGTATATACATATATAAATGTTTAAACAAAATAATAAACAAATAAATCAACAAAAATCAGTCAAGTGGTATCACATATTTTGGTTTTGTTTTAATTCCAGAAGGGAATAAATATTTCACTCAAAGAGTGATAGATAAATAAATAATATAATTTGATTAAATAAATAAATAATATAATTTGATTTAAATAAATAAATAAATAAATAAGTAAATAAATAAATAATTAAGCAAACAAACACAATAAATAAATTAATGCATAAATAAATAAATAAAGTAATAGATAGTTAAAACATTAATAGATAAATAAGTAAGAATATATAAGATGATTAAGAGCATTCAATAAATAAATAAATAACAAAAACAATTAATAATTAAAAAAAAACAACAAAAATTTGAATTACATGTTAATCGTGATTAATTCATTAATAAGGGGGTTTTCAGTAAAACTACAGCGTTCTAGAAATTTAAGCCTTAGTTTATGTATCCTATTTGAAATCAATTCAACATTTGCTTTACAATGAACATCTAGAGTTGAATGATGCCATGGCAAATTCAACATCATTTTCAGTAGCTTGTTTTGAGATACTTGCAATTTTTGTATGTGGAATTTCGAACAATTACCCCATACCTGACATCCATATAGCAAAATAGCCTGAAAAATTACTTTTTGAATGATTATTTTATTTTCGATTGAAAGCAATGATTTTCTATTTATAAATGGGTATAACATCTTAATTGCAATCCCAACCTTTTTAATTGTCCTGTAGATGTGTTCATTAAAAGTTAGTTTTGTGTCCAGATGTATTCCCAAATAACGAACGGATGGCTCCCACTTTATGAAAGATCCATTGATCTGTAATTGATTATTTGGAAGAAAGCAGGGCTTTCTTTTTCGTGTGAAAAAGATAGCCTGCATTTTTCCTTCATTCAATTTAATCTTCCATTTGCTATAATAATTTTCCAATATTTTTATCGCATTTGTAAGGTTCCTCTCAATATTGAGAGCGAATAAATGAGAAGAAAATATGGCAGTGTCATCTGCAAAAATTGCAGTATGACATTCAGGCAAATTTGGAAAGTCTGATGTATACAGATTGTACAAAATTGGACCAAGAACTGAGCCTTGTGGCACACCCGAGTCGAAATATATCAGGTCAGAAACACCACTATTTACATGGACTTTGAAACAACGACGAGTAAGGAAACTTTGGACAATTTTACAAATGTATGGGGGAAAGCGGAAATTTATCAATTTATATAGAAGGCCATCATGCCAAACAGTATCGAATGCTTTTTCTATGTCAAGAAGGACCATTCCAGTAGATCTGCCCACTGCACGATTTATCTTGACATGGTTACATATTCTAAGCACCTGGTGGGAAGAGTTGTGGTGAGGCCTGAATCTAAATTGTTCATTTGGATATAAACTATTATCACAGATATGTTTTGAGATAGCCTCTTTGAGAACTTTTTCATAAATTTTGCTCAAATTACTGAGTAAACTTATTGGTCTGTAACTTTCAGGATTTTCAGCGGCCTTTCCAGCCTTTATTATAGGAACCACCTTAGCCAGTTTCCAGGTTTCAGGAAAATATTCCATTTTAAGGCAAGAGTTTATAAGGAATGTTATATATTGTATTCCAATTCGAGGGAGTTGCTTGATATATATATTTCTTATGAAATCAAGACCTCCTGTTTTTCGAATTTTTAATGTATTGATAAAGAATGCAATGTCATCTTCGGTTATATAGATAGAAGAAGGTGTTTGGTTAGAACTGTCAACTAGAAAATTTTGAATAGTGTTGCTTACTGTGTTGTTCGTAACTTGGTCACCTAGGTTACTTGCTACAACATGATTATTTGCAAAAGTTAATGCCAGTGCATTTGCTTTCTCTATATCTGTGTAAAAGATGTTGACAGAATTTTTAAGGAACGGTAATTTTCTGTTTTTATTCCTAATTACCTTAACTATATTCCAAAAAGGCTTTCCGTTTTTCTCTAGGGTATTAAGTCTAGTATTCCATTCCTTGTTGCGATGTTCTGAGATAAGCTTGGAAATTTGGGTATTTAGATAGTTGACTTGATATCTAAAATAGGGCTGACGATATCTCTGCCAATCTCGTCTATACTTGTTTCTTTGCTTAATAAGTTCCAAAGCTTGAATTGAAAGTTTTGAAGAAAATTTTCTTTTAACAACTTTTGGTACAGATTTTTCAACAGCGTTTAAAATGTGTGTAGAAAAGTCATTTACGATAGAGTCGACGTCTTGTTTTGTAGAAATATTTTCTAAACTAGTTGGGACATTTCTCAGCCTTACATTTATTTCTTTTCGATAACAAGTCCAATTTGCTTTTTTGAAGTCTTGAACATATTCCAATTTGTTATCCCATGACCAGAGAAGACTGCAAAGCACAGGGTTATGGTCAGAGCTAAGGTCGTTCACTGAAATCGGTTGTGTTATATTATGACTAGACAAATTAGTAACGAAAATATCAAGTACAGAAGGACTACCACGAGAACTAGCTGGGACATAAGTTGGACTAGGAGGATACAAAACAGAGATTGGTAACGTAACAGAAAGAGGATGAAGAACATTTCCCCAAGAATTTGCTCTTTGACATCCCCAAACCCTATGCCTACAATTTAGATCGCCTCCAATCAAAAATTCATCTCTTTGGGAAAACAATCTAACGAAGTCATTTTTGAGGCCTAATCTTTTTGCATCTGATGCATTTCCACCGGGGAAATAAACACAAAATATCTTTATTCTTTTTTGATTTCCCAGTTTCACCTCAATACCCACATTTTCCACGTACTGAGTTCTTACAACAGGTAAAAGCAAATGTTGAATTGATCGTCTTATAAGGATCGCGACACCTCCACCCCTTCCTCCGATTCTATCATTCCTATAACATTTAAAATCAGGTGTGGACAAATTTAAATTGTTTTTAAGCAAAGTTTCAGTGACTAGGGCAACATGAATGTTGTTGCTTTGTAGGAAATTCAAAAACTCTATAGTTTTGTTGCGAATACCCCTCGCATTCCAAGTTACAATATTTATATTTCTATCTATCATATTACTTAACATCAGAATATAAGAATTTGGTAGCTAAATGTGCGATAACATTGAACTGTTCAATTTTAGTTTTACAAACTGATAATTTGGTGATCATTTCCATGGCCAGAGAGTTTAGTTCCTCCGCTGTAAAAAGTGTATTCGAGTTCTTGTTGCCAGACATGTTGCTTGGAATGTTGCTGGCGATGTTGCTTGGAATGTTGCTGGGCGCACTGCTAAACTGCATATTTGAATTTACGAGAGAGGTATTCAGCCACGCGTTTGATGTTTGCGGACGAGAGCTAGCATAATTGATATTATTCTCCACGTTATGAGCTACCTGTGGTTCCCGTGGACGATGGCGGTTGTGCTGCTGCAGCGACGGAAATTCGGTCAGAGAAGCGATTGAAACCGGTTTTTGCAGAGAGTGAGCAGAAACATGTGATCTGGGAATAGCTGTTTGCTGAACATATGATTTTGTCTTTACTGATTTTTCCATCAGTTGCATATATTCCGCTCTGTTTTCGCATGTGGGATCAGTGGATTTGTGAGCTTTTCCACAGTTTGCACATTTCTGCGGAGCAGTACCTTGGCATTCGGCAGTCTTATGTGGACCAGCGCAAATCGAACAATAGGTTTTTACATGACAATTTCGCTCACCATGGCCAAACATTTGACAATTGTGGCATTGCGTAAGTTTACCTTTGAGCTTTCGTTGGTAGCTCCACTTCACTTGAGTGTGGAAAATGGAGCGATAGTGTTTTTTTAATTCGACTAACTTTATAGATCCATTTTCAAGAGAAATAATGTAAATTATGTCACTATAGTGTTCGTATTTCTTTAAAATTCGTTTAATTTCAATACACTTTAAACCAAGTTTAATAAGTTCAGTTTTAAGTGATTCCACATTAGTATCTTCCATACCATGCAATACAACTTTAAATGATTTTGCACTTTTTAAGTCGTGCGAGAAGAATTGACAGTTTTGTGCTTTTAATGTGGCAATAACTAAATTGTATGTTTCAATGGATTCGCACAAAATCTTTATTCCAATTGAAAGCTTTTTCACAGAATAATTACTGATATTTAACGATTTCATTAGAGAATGCACATAATCACAATTTTGTTGGAGAAGCTTGATTGGAGGAACATACACCTTATTAACAGGGACAGACACTATTTCGTCTACCATATCATCGTTATCACTGTCCGGTAGACATTGAAGAGGACTGTAGTAGTTTGTACTTGAGTCCTTTTTACGAGCACTGTTTTTATTCATTTTTCTAAACTTTTTATCCAAGGACAATGGTTTGTCCTCGGTATCGGGTGACCTTTCGCGTTTAGGAATTTTAATAAATTAACGAGTACGATTTGGTAATTAGTAAAGCGAACGATGTCGATGCGCGTAGGGCAAAGCTTTCAACTCAACTGACCCCTCTTTATTCAGCTTCACAAAGCTGTGACTTCTTTCTCAAGAGTCTATTTGCAAAAGCAGACGTAGCGAAACCGACTCTATAAGCAACGAAATTATATGAAGCAACATCACGATAAAGATGGTTGGGTGTTGTAGAACGAGGGTAGACTCTGATTGGCTTTAACTTGGCAATGCCCAGTTAACTCTGACTACACATCAAGTACCTATTTTGTACCTCCAAGTGGTAACCATCGGGTACTGGTCTCATCCAACCGGATAAGACTTGCTAAACGATAAGCGCGAGCGTTGATAACATGACGAAAACAGCAACACTATAAACAGCCAGGTCAGAATGGCAAGGAATGATTACCCGGCCTGCTGTCCCAGCGAACCTAGACAAGCTGCTTCGACATATTCGGACAACAGGTTGTCTAGGAATTTCAAGGGTTATTCAGGTCCCTTCAACAGAGCTGGTGGCGGATGAACCGAAAGGCCAACAGCAGCACTCAATCCCGTTGTGGATACTAATTGCCCCGTGACCTAGGGGTATCTAATAATCTAATCTGTTGAAGAGCCGGGCAAAAAGAGGATAAAAAACTGTGACATCTACTACGGACCGTGTTATAGTGAGCAGAAACAGCAACTATTCGGATGCGGATTTGTTATAAGTGCCAGACTTAGGCAAGAAGTCTTATGTTTCCAAGACATTAGCGAACGCATCATCAAGGCCGAATTCGCCAACATTAGCCTTATATGCGCTCACGCCTCAACGTATGAAAAAGATGATATAGCTAAGGATAAGGACTGCTTCTATGAGCTCCTTGACAAAACCTATGAGCGACTACCGAAGTACGATGCTAAAATCGTGCTGGCACATTTTAAGGCAAAAGTTGGAAGAGAAGACGTGTTTAGCAGTATTGTCGGAAAACAAAGCCTAAAAGACAACTCGTCTGGTAAAGGACTTAGTCTAATTGACATCGCTACGGACCGAAATGCCACTATAGCCAGCACGCTGTTTCCTCACCTTGATATCCATAAGGCGACATGGTGTGAACAAATTTTATGTTGAAAGACTGCAATCGCAATAGACCGCCAAGACCTTCGTGCAACGTGTATCCCTAAACCTCTCGATTAACACCATACCACCAGCATCGAATGTCGAAGAACAATGGCCACGATGCCAACAAGCCATTAGATCAGCCGCAACTGATGTGCTAGGTTTCTTGCGCCCACCAGCAAGGAACGCGTAGTTTGATGAGGAATGCCGACGGATGCTCACAGCCAAGAACGAGGCCTACAAGTCTAAGCTAGATTTAAAGACGAGAGCTGCCGTTGAGCTCTATAGGCATATAAGAAGGGAAGAACACCGGCTTTTCAGACAGAAGAAAATAGAGCAAGAAAAGCGCGCGATCGAGGATATAGAGAGGTGCCGCTCCAGGAACGATGTTCGCTGGTTTTCATAATGTGTAAAACGTCAAAGCCAAGGATACAAGGCTAGAACAGAATCCTGTCCAGATGAATAAGGAAATATCGTAGTTGAGACACAGTCGATGCTGAGGATATGGAAGAACCACTTCTGCAGACTGTTAAAGAGCGATGACTACCAACATTCCGCTATCAGGCAGAACGAACCATTCAATATTGGCAACGACAGCGAAAACTGCCAACCACAATATCTAAATCTAAAGCAATATCTAAACTCAAGCTTAATAAGGCTGCCGGAAATAATATGTGAACGCCTGAAACCGTTTACCAACAACCTGATCGCCCCTTATCAGTGCGGTTTTAGGCAAGGAAAGTCCACAACCGATCAAATCTTCACACTTCGGCAGATCCTGGAAAAAACCCAAGAAGTCCAAATCGATACCCACTACCTATTCACCGATTTCAAAGCCGCATTCGACAGCATTTATAGAGACGAACCATACACAGCCGTGTCTAGTTTTGGTATACCGACACATTCGAAACCAAAAAAGGACTTAGGCATGGCGATGCGCTGTCATGTGATTTCTTCACTCTGATTCTTGAGAGGATTGTGCAAAACTCAAGAGCCAACACCAGAGGCAACAGTTTCCAAAAGTTTGTATAACTACTTGCATACGCCGACGACATTGACATCATTGGTAGGATCCAACGTGATATCATTGCCACGGTTGCTAGTATAGAAAGGATGCGGCAAAAATGGGTTAAGCAGTAAATAAGGGCAAGACGAAGTATATGCTGTCAACAGGAAAGGACACACAACATCGACGTATTGTACAGAACGTGACCATTGACAGATATAACTTTGAGGTTGTACGGGACTTTATTTATCTCGGCTCCGCTAATAATTCTGACAACAACATCTCGTCAGAAACTAAACGAAGAATTACTCTTGCCAAACGCTGTTTCTTCGGGCTAAGAAGGCAATTCAGTAGTAAGGCCTTCACTCGAACTACTAAGGAGATCTTATATATGACCCTGATCATCCCAGTCCTGCTCTACGGCGCTGAAGCATGGACCGTCTCAGAAGCGGATGAAGAAATCATTGGTCGATTTGAGAGGAAAATTATTCGGTCACGTTTGCGTTGACCGGCTGTGGAGATGAATATTCAACCAAGAACTATACGAGATGAACAGCGACATGCCCTAGTCAAAAAGCTCCGCATTGGACGTTTAAGATGGCTAGGACATGTAGAAGGAATGGACACCAATACTCCGGCTAGCAGAGTCCTCGATTCCTAGCCAGACGTCAGATGCAGTAGAGGAAGACCTCGTCTTAAGTGGCGCGCACAAGTAGAAACCGACCTCAACTAACTTGGAGTGTGCAACTGGAGGCAGTTAGTTAAGGACCGGGCTAATCGGAGAGGCAAGTTGGTTGAGCCCGTGTTTATTCCGGACTGTAGCGCCACTTAAGTAAGTACTTCGCTTATTTCCTTGACCAAGGTGATTGTTTATTCATCACTCAAACCAATCCTTACTAATTTCATTTTCTCATCATTTAAAGTGCTGCCAGAGTTTTACTTTTTCAGAAAAGTGCCTATCCTCGTCCTGCTGCCTGTCAAATCCTCTCTTTCGTTATATTAACAAAATATGTCTCGAATCTTTTGCGAACATCTAAAATTGATACAAAAATGGTTGCCATCTACGCAGACAACACTAATTGTTAATTTAGCGGAGCGGATAGGAGAGGCAAGAACAATTTATTTAGTAAACTTAAACTATCAACAGGCAAGAAGCTCATTGGTGTAAATTGTGCAGCTCACATGTTAAATTACTGCGTTATATCTTTTCGCTCCCGAAGTACTATTTAAATTTATTATTTGCTAGTAATAAATTTAATAGTCGGCTCTTATTAATTAATTCACACAATATTAGAATATATTATGCAATATATTCGACCTACATTTTTCGCCTCTGTCGGTTTGTTTACTAACTCACCATGCCTTGCCAAACCAATGATAACAATGCCGTCTGGGTTATTTATAAGGAAATTTGTGGCAAATCCTTTCCTGCCATCTGTGTTGGGCTCAATAACTGAAAAAGTGTTTTTTTTTAAGAATTTCCCAACAACCTACCGTATTTTTGTGATGAATGCAAAAATATTACACTCCTTGCAATCAAGTGCTATAGTGATTCGAATGACTCTTATCAACAAAGTCTTACTAAATATATTACGGACAGATTTTCAAAACTTTAAAATCGTGTAATAAGTGTTGAAGGCTTTAGTAACTCGGTTCTCTACACAACAGACTTCATCAAATCCAAATTTAAAAGTATCGACAAGCAAATATCCAACTTTGCTGAGATAACAATAACTAGGTCAACGAAACTCGAAACGACATTGAATCAATTAAATACATCAATAAAGGATCTAATTCCTCGAAAACAACTTCTAATAAACAGATTCTCGATTCAATCATCTCCTTACGTAAAGACTTCGATGTCCTTCTCCAGTCCAACTCAGAAAAGGCATTCTCCCCAAGCAGCCCGATTTTCAATAGACTGAATGGGATGAAGATGAATTGAAATCGACTCGCTCGATTTTAGTTGATATTAAAAATCTCACCGGAACGATCAGCAGAAAAATTGACGACCTACCCATAATAAACCAACAAAAACCAAAAATTTCAACTACAAAAAATGCAAAGAAGCTAAAAATATTTGCAAAAGTTTACTACGAATCTAAAAAAAAAACGAATATATGCAGAACAATAAATACAACAGAGGGCACTTTTTGGTATTGCATTGCTTGCCGTAAATTATCTTTGTCCAGTCTCGCCTTTAAAATGCCGACTTTCAAATCTGACATTCCTCAGCTCTCAAAAGGCTTTAAAGACTTGTTTGAGACATTTAATCATACAGTTTCCACTGTGTCTTCTACAACTGCAGAGTCTTTATCAAGCTCTTTAGATAATAGTTTTTTTTTTCATCTATTCCTCGTAAGATATCCAGCGATGAAGTTGTCAAAGGAATACGAAAACGTGTCATCAATTCATCGTCGGCAAATCCGAGAGCTAAACGCTCAAATCTAAGAAGCCAAAATCAAAACAGAACTATTGGCGTTCCTACTTTGTGAGTCGAGTCCTCTCAGGCTGTTTCTTCTCCTGTTACTTTTTCCCCATCATCTGATCAAATTCCGACAGTAACCGAAAATATATCGACGACGGAATCGATTCCTAAACCGAAAACAATTTTTATTTCTAGGTTGAAACCAGGCACTTCGGCTGACGATGTCATAAATCACTTGGTGTCAACAAATCTCTTTCCTACAGGGCTCTCAATTAAATGTACTAAAATCAGTAAACCTGAAAGCTTCGTCTCGTCATTTAAGATACTTGTCCCTGCTCATTTATGGTTCGCGAAAAACATCGAAAAACGATTATATTCACGCACGTCAAAACTTAATAAAATTGAAAATGGAATCAACACACAACATTGGTTAATGGTGCATCGACCATTCGACACCCCCTTCAATTTCACTTGGAGTTCCAGTCTATCGCCGACAAAAACATAAACTTCATCTTCACACTTCATCTCAACTTTCAGCCCTTGACCGACGAAACCATAATCTTCTGCTTCACACTTCATCTCAACTTCCAGTCCTTGACCGACAAAACCATAATCTTCTGCTTCACACATCATCTCAACCTCGAGTCCTTGACCGACAAAACCATAATCTTCTGCTTCACACTTCATCTCAACTTCCAGTCTACACCCAACCAGTACAAGCAAACAAAAACACCCTCTCGGGGAGTTTTTGCAATGCACTTCCAGTTCACATAAACACAACACACAACAACAACATGCAAGCTGCAGACGAAATCATCGCCCGCGTAAATAATATTCGTACATGCGAGAGAATAGAAAGGCAAAACAAATAACGAAAAATTAACTAAGTGTGAGAGTCAATGCTGGAAAGCTGGAGTAATTGCTGTCATGGGTTCTTTCGTTATCTGTTGTGTCACTTTGTGTACACAAACGCATGTTTTGTATTATACAACCAATTTGTAATCAGAAGCAACAGTGGGAATAGCTTAATGACGACAGGAAGACGGAAGAAGGCAATCTCAGAACATTGTTCGGGAGGAGAATGTTGACGTCATCGATAACAATAACGGTGGTGACGGCAACACTGCCACAATGGGGTGGAATGCACCCATCCACAACACATAAGGGAACTTCTATTAAATACCCAATGTCAACGAAGTACATAAGCCGAATAAAACTTTACATTTTCTTATAACGTTCCGTAGATTAGTGGTTTATTTTCGTACGGAACATTTTTTAACAGAATTCCAAAAATAGAGTTGTTGCCAAGAAATCTCTGCAAGCAAATTTTTAACCCCGTTGTGCCCAAACACTTGATTAGGAGAAACTCATCAGATGCAGTGCTGGTATTTGTGGGTGCTATTCTTGGGATACTTCGGGCTCACTTTTAATAGCTACAGATACTTTCATCTCTACCTGGTATGGAATCGTAACATCGTTCGCTTGCCTAGTATCAAGTACCCTCCTTAGCCGAAGAGCTAGTACGCGCGGGAGATAGCATGCTTTGATACTTTGGCCTCGAACATCCTTTTTTGATATTGCCCGTACTGGCTTACAGAGTCCAGTGGCCGCGAGTCATAAGGGTGACTTTATTAAGGGAAGATTTTGAGAAAATGAGCGAAAAGTCAGCGAGCTAATATTAAATTAGTGTTTCTTATTTATTACTATTGAGCAGTTGTTACAATTGGAAAAGAGAAGTTACTGATGTCGTCCTGTTGATGTCTACTATTCGACTGCAGACACAGTCGCCTGTCTGCTGCCTTGCTTCATTGAAACTCCAGGGTCGGGTGTCAAATGCATACACAACAGAAAGCTACAATTTTGGTTGTTGATTTCGTGAATTTTTCGGATTTGGTTTCCAGTTACTTTGGGTCCTTTTCGAAGTGTAGGCTTCCTCATTGCCCTGATTATTCCGTTACAAATTAAAGTGTAAACTATGTACAGGGTGTCTGCCGGAATGGTATACTTCTTTGCTTTGCCGCCATTTTGGTAAAAATTATTCTTGACAGTTCATATTTGGCAGTAGTGAAGTAGACACGTGCCAAATTTATTATGGAAAAATATTCGATAAACCAACGTGTTTTCATCACTAAAACATTTTATCAAAATCAATCCTTGATAACTGTGACGATGAGAAAGTTACGTGAAATTTTCGGGAGAAACAACGTGCCAACAAATCGCACTATTTATGGTGTAGGGAATGATTTCGAAGAAAAAGGGTCTGTAGGTGAAGGCCCAAGCATGGACCACAAAGTACTGCAAGATCGGGTGAAAACATTACCGCTGCTCAAGGAAGTGTTCAAAACAATCCATCAACCTCAATTCGACGCCGTGCTCAGGTGCTTGGTCTTCAAAGAACAACTTTGGCCACAATTTTGACGACAAAGTTTTTGCATTTATTGCCATTTAAAGTTCAGTTGACACAAGAGCTTCTTCCGCAAGACCATTTACGCCGCCGTACATATGCAAATAGGATGTTACAGCTAGCGCGTGACAACCCCGATTTTGATGAAAAAATCATAATGAGTGATGAAGCACATTTTCATTTGAATGGATATGTGAATAAACAGAATAGTCGGTTCTGGGCAATGGAAAACCCTCAAATTAGTCATCAATCACATTTGCATCCTTTAAAAATTACAGTCTCGTGTACAATTTGGTCAGGAGGAATCATTGGACCTTACTTCTTTAAAAATGAAAACGGCGTAACGGCGTAAGGTTAACTGTGAACGGGGAGCGATATCGTGATATGATTGGACATTTTTTAACGCCACAACTGCATGCTTTGGGCTTGATTAACATGTGGTATCTACAAGACGGTGCCACATCGCATACAGCCAGGAATACATTGGAATTACTGCGCGAGACCTCTTTCCACAAAAAATTATTTGAAGAAATGGTGATGTTGATTGACCTCTACGGTCACCTGATTTGACTGCTTCGGACTTCTTTTTGGGGGGATATCTGAAAAGTAAGGTTTTTGCAAACAAACCAGAAACGCTTGAGCAACTCAAACAAAATATTCGTGATAAAATTAATGAAATATCGCGTGAAATGTGTGAGAATGTAATAAAAAATGTGCTCAAAAGGGCTCGCACTTGTGAGACTAACAGAGGCGGACATTACCCTGATATTGTATTCCATACATAATTGCCGACATTGCAGAAAACATTTATCAATATAAGATCCATTTTCTTTAATTTAATCAAAACTTATAAACAAACATGGTATTATACCTTCCCGGCGGACACATGAACAGGTGATATGCTCGAAAAAAACAAGGGGCACCATATTAGGGGTATTTCCAGGTTGAAAACTAATAAATTTTAAACCGCTGGAAACTTTTGCTGCATGCAAAACTGAAGAGTCAAATATGTTTTAAGATCAAAAAGTTCATATTTTTTATAATATAAAGTTATGCAGGAGCCGAAATTAAGGGTATCTTAAAATCACCATAAAGATTTTTCCAAATTTTGAAGGTCGTTAGCGTCCCCAAGATATATTTTTATTTTATTTTTAAGTTTTTTTGTCATCTAAGGCCAATCAAACATGTTTTGAGTGGTCAGAAAAGGAAGCTACACTTCTTTTATTTATCCGTATCAATCTGCATTTTAATTGAGTTTATGATTGTTCGAGGAAGTTGTATTTGTTGTAAATATATAGGACATGATTGGTTTGAGTTGTTTTAGAACTTAATCTACGATCCAAAAGTTGAAGCGTTCAAGCTCCTCAAGAGCTTAATCGATTCAACCTCTGATTCTGATTTCTTTGAGGTTTTCTGCGGAAGTATTATAAACTGTTGTTTTGAGTTTCTTTTGTTGGTGTTATTTAGATGTTAACCGTATTTGTCGGAGATGAGTCTGGATTTTTATTTAGGTTGAGATTATTTCGCCTGAGCTTATCAGCAAATGTTTCTGATAGTGTATGGCTATAATAGGGATTACGATCTTTGTAAATACGTTTAGCTTCTCCCGTTTTGCATTATTTTGTTGGTTTTAATTAAAAGAATTTTCTAAGTTTGCTTTTATCTTATACATACTCTTGATTAAGATGGGTGAGGGAGTGAACAATTTGCACACATAGTGTGGCTTCATTTTTCTGGAGAGGGCAGTGGAAGACTACATGTGTCCAAAGAGTGTAGAACTAAATAGAGTGCGCATCTCATACAACGAATATTGTCTATGTGGGGTACTGATATGGATGCCCCCCCATCAAACAACAGCCTTGCCGACGCATACGATCTACGAAATTTCCCCTTCGGACTTTACCGCCCTCGTCAGAAACGGCTACAAAATTTTAAGCTGTGAAGCTTACTCTATGTAGTTCTATACTCATTGATGTGTCTCACATATTGCGTTCCTATTGCAACGTTTTATGGTATGACCAAGCAATTGGCAATTTTTACAGCGCATGGGATTTATTTTTGGTTTTATAGAAACCAATTTTGATATATTTGGGTGGGTGAAAAAGATCAATCGTAAATAAAATTAGACCTGATGGTTTTTGCTTTCCGTTGTTATCAATTGTTGTGTATTCTATCATTTCTGTGATGATTTCGTTTTATGGGCCATATGGTATTCCTTTATTGGAATTTAGGCGATCATGAAGTTTTACTTCAACTGGACACACTTTATCTAAGTTATTTGACTTAATGAATTTATCAGCAATTTTTTGGGATTTGGTCATGAGAGGCACACTACAGTCACGGAGGAGGGATGTTTTTTCATATTCTGTGCTAATATTATCGATTGCTTTTTTCAGAAGGAAAGGGTGGGTGGCCGCGGTGTAGTGGTAATGTGTTCGTCTGTTGAGTGGAAGGTTGCGCGTTCAATCCCAACCAAAATCCATTTCACTTTTATTTAAAAGAAATAAAAGGTCGGTAGCCTAAAGTATGCACACCATCTTGAATTTCTTCAAATTTAACGAACACAAGAAAAAGTGACTCCCCGAAGCTAGTTCGGACACCACCCATGGAGTTTAAGTCTCCACTACATCCAAAATCTTTCCTATCCTCTCTTTCTTCCCCTTCTCTAACGCTCGTACTATGGTAACATATAAAAGGGTATTCATAACCCCTTGAGTACGTGTAAATTATAAAAAAAAAAGAAGGAAAGGGTTTAGGGATGAAATAGGTTTATCTATATTTTTCGAAACAATTTTCAGTAGTCCTTAATATCTTTAATATCAAATCGAAATTTGATATTAAAGGTAGTAGGCAATAGTTATTGGTATGAACCTGTAAAGTTTTAAGCTTTAGCTTTATGTGGTCTGGGTCCAATTGCCTGATATGACACCTGCCAGTTCCGATCGGTCCTTTTATATTTTAACACTTTAGATTAAACACTTGTAAGTAAATATTGGAAACAAAATATGTGAAAAACAAATCTACTCTACTCTATATGGTGTAACGAGGGATACCGGTTAACGCACTAACGAAAAAAGAAAATCACACGATATGTCAAACGCTACTCGGAAACTGGGATTCTAAACTGTTGGCAACAACACTGACAATAAAAATTACAAATGATAATCCGAAAACTTGAAAGCTCTTAAATATTCACCGTTAGCCGGAAATTTCGAAACTGACAGCAAGGAGGTATACTCGAAAATACATCGACTGTTGTGTTATCAAATAAATTCCATTGAAAAACACTGACAACACAAGCCTACAAAGGATTGCATAGAATAGTTTATAAGTAAAAAAAAATTAATAATAATCAATTAAATTCTTTGCGCGACAAGTGTTTGATCTCGAACAACAGATGATCTTATTTATTCAAATTCCCAAGAAGATGCTCATTGCCAATTTCAACGATAGTATTCGATTGTGCATATTCAATTAGAGATAAGTATTAATAAAACAGAAAACAAGAAAAAAAAATATTGGAAAATGTGGAATGTCATCATTGATTTAGAAGCAAGAGAAGAGAAGGAACAAAAAGGGTCATTCAATAAATTTACATCCATATAATACGTTTGAATTAAATATGAAAGTTATCTATTCAATCCACTGACTAGAATGTAATGCAACTCAATGTTGTTTTTTTTAACCAATACCATGAAATTCAAATCGTTATTAATAATTGAAGTCCATGTAATATTTCCTTGCAAGAAATTTATTTAAAAAAATATTTTGAACCCTTTTCTCCGAAGCATAAGTAATTTTTTTTCTTAACTTACCTACAAACACTTCCTCCGAGCAAGGAGTATCTCTTCATGCCAACCTGACCATTTTACATTATTTTTAGACGAATTTAGCTCAAATATTTTAGCAATAGCAGTAGAAATAGTATTGAAAATAAAAATCACGGTAATCTGTATTTATATTCCACCAGAGCAAGGATTCTCTCACAAGGATCCTGACTCTGTTTTAAATAATCTTGCTGAGCTGGCTAGTATCAATGTCAGAAATTTTAACTAAAATCCTAATTAACTTCCGAAAAAAAGTAAATAAATTGAACACAGATTTTATACATAACAATAAATTCGAATTGGTTTGGTTGGGTGTTGTAGAACGAGGGTTGACTCTGATTGGCGTTTACTTGGCAATGCCCTGTGTTGTTACTCTGCCTTCACATCAAGTGCTTATGTTAAACCTCCAAGTGGTAACCATCGGGTACTGGTCTCATCCAACCGGATTCGACTTGCTAAACGATAAGCGCGAGTGTTGATAACACGAAGAAAAACTGCAACACTATAAACAGCCAGGTCAGGATCGCACGTAATGAATACCCGGCCTGCTGTCCCAGGCGAACATATGCAAGCTCAATCGACATATTCGGACAACAGGTTGTCTAGGAATTTCAAGGGTAAGTCAGACCCCTTGAACAGAGATGGTGGCGGATGAAACGAAAGGCCAGCGACAGCGCTCAATCCCGTAGTGGATACTGATGGCCACGTGTCCCAGGGGTATCTAATAAATTGCAACTGGCCGTCCAGGTTGGGGGGTTGTGCTTTGGATTAACTACCCACCCATTTAAAAAACCATTGTTACGATGCAACCAATAGCATCGGAAAGGACTGATTTTATTGCTGACGACACGGCTAAACGAAAAAAGGACAAAAACGTTCGTATCTGCACCTGGAATGTGAGAACATTAAACAGGAGAGGTACCAGCGAACAACTAGGGGAAGCCACAAACCGCTACACATCAGAAATTACTGCCATCAAGGAAATACGATATAATGGGCCGGGCAAGAATAGGATGAAAAACTGTGACATCTACTACGGACCGTGTTATAGTGAGCAGAAACATCGGCTATTCGGATGCGGACTTGTTATAAGTGCCAGACGCAGGCAAGAAGTCTTATGTTTCCAAGACATTAGCGAACGTATTGTAACAATCCACATCAAGGCCAAATTCTCCAACATAAGGCTTATATGCGCTCACGCCCCAACGGAGGAAAATGATGATATAGCTAAGGACTACTTCTATGAGCTTCTTGACAAAACCTATGAGCGACTACCGAAGTACGATGTTAAAATCGTGCTGGGAGATTTTAACGCAAAGGTAGGAGGAGAAGACATCCTTAGCAGTATTGTCGGAAAATAACGCCTACACGACAACACGTCTATTAACGGACTTAGGCTTAATGACTTCGGTACGGAACGAAATCCACTATAGCCAGCACACGGCTTCCTCACCTCGATATCAATAAGGGGACTTAGCGGTCTACAGATCAACGAACGGTCAACCAAATTGATCACATAGCGATAGACAAGAGGCACGCATCCAGTATATTGGATGTTTGAACATTACGAGGAGCTAACATTGACTCGGGCCATTACCTTGTTGCAGCCGAGGTTAGAATGCGGATATCCACCACGCCACAGCAATCCAGAAATACTTTTTAAAAAAATTAATGTCGAAAGACTGCAATTGCAAGAGACCGCCAAGATCTTCGCGCAAGGAGTATCCCTAAACATCTCGATTAACACCATACCACCAGCATCAAATGTCGAAGAACAATGGCAATGATGCCAACAGCCGCAACTGATGTGCTAGGTTTCCCGCGCCCACCAGCAAGAAACCCCTGGTTTGATGAGGAATGCCGACATATTCTCGCAGCCAAGAACGAGGCCTACTAGGCTAAGCTGCAGGTGAAGACGAGAGCTGCCGTTGAGCTCTATGGGCAGAAAAGATGGCAAGAAAAAGAAGCAAGAAAAGCGCGCGATCGAGGATATAAAGAGGTGCCACTCCAGGAAAGATGTCCGCAAGTTTTACCAAAGTGTAAAATGCCAAAGCCAATGATACAAGGCTCGAACAGAATCCTGTCGAAATGAACAAGGAAATATGGCAGTTGAGACACAATCGATGCTGAAGATTTGGAAGAACCACTTCTTGAGACTGTTAAACGGCGATGACGAACAACATTCCGCTATCAGGCAAAACGAACCATTCAATATTGGCAACGATAGCGAAAACTGCGGACCACCCGACCTGAGTGAAGTGAGGATAGCAATATCCAAACTGAAGCTGCCGGAAATGACTGCCTTCCCGCCGAGCTTTATAAAGCCAACGGAGATGACGTTGGTGGATGTCATAAACCGAATCTGGTCGGAAGAAAATATGCCCGAAGGCATACTTTCTTCTTTCGTTTGCCCGATCCACAAAAAAGGGAGACCCTGTTAACTGTGCCAACTGCAGACGCATAAGTCTCCTAAACATCGCCTACAACGCCTGAAACCGTGATGTCATAGCCACGTTTGCTAGTATAAAGAAGGAAGCGGCAAAAATGGGTTAAGCAGTAAATGAGGGCAAGACGAAGTATATGCTGTCAACACGAAAGGCCACACAACATCGACGAATTGGACAGAACGTCGCAATTGACAGATATATCTTTGAGATGGTACGGGACTTTGTCTATCTCGGCTCTGTAATTCTTTCAATAACTTATTCGGTCCAGTTAATAACGATAAAGTAAAAACCAATGTCAGGGCCGAGATACGAAAGACGACGGACTCTCGCGAGTCTTGGAGATGCAAAATTCTTTACCACATTGGACCTCACCTTGGGCTTTCACCAAATAGCCATGAGGGAAAAGGATATCCCTAAAACGGCCTTTTCTACAATGAATGGTAAACTCGAGTACGTCAGACTACCCTTCGGTCTTAAGAATGCTCCGGCAATCTTTCAGCGAATGATTGATGACGTCCTAAAGGAACTGATCGGAAAGATCTGTTATGTCTATATTGACGATATAATCATATATAGCAAAACAGGAAATGAACCTGAGGGACATTGAAACAGTCTTTTCAAAGATTGACGAAGCTGGACTCAAAATAAATCTAGAGAAAACTCATTTCCTAGACACCAGTGTAGAATTCCTTGTAGTTACTTCAGTCGCAAGCTAGCCTTCAAAGCGTACGGTTGTGTTTTTTTTTTCTTGAGTTTTCTACGAGTATTATATATAATCAAAATGTCTAAAGACAAAAAAAAGTGCTTAAAATGCTTAAACCCCATCCTCGATGACGGTATAAAATGTTCGTTCTTTTGCAATAATTTTGTTCATAAATTGTGTGCGAATGCTACCGAGGAAATCTGCAAAGAATTGTTGAAAAAAGGTTCGGAATTTGTATATCGCTGTAACGAGTGTGAGAAATACCCAATAAAAAATTTCTTTTTTCGGGTTAATAACCTTGTGTCAGCCATTGACTCTTTAACCGCAAAAATAAGTGATATCGACGCTCATCACTTGGATATTAGAAAATTACTAACTGCTGTTGCTATACCCTCTAATGATAAACAAAAAACAGCTGTGTTAAGCATAAACAAAGCCGCAGAGGAGTGTGATACTGTATTCCTTCCTAGTGAAATCAGTGCAAACGGTTCATGTGCCACCAAATCATTTGAGTCAGCTGAGTCTGTGCTATGCTCTTCTAACAAGCCCTCTTTCTCCGCTGTAGTTAGTTCACCACCGCAACCACCAGCCGAGGCGACAGCTATGAAGATTCCCACCAGTGCCCCGACTAATTCCATACACCCACATTCATTATCATCAAACAATAAAATAACATCTCGCTCATGTATTGAAACCAAGAGTGACAAACCGTTCCAAAAGCGTATCACCGGCAATATTATCACTGCGTTTGAAGGAATCGATGTAATGCCATCATACAATTGGCTTCATCTCTCACGATTCTCACCGACAACAACAGCAGCAGCAATAATCAACTACACATCACATAAGCTTAACACTCCAGCAGAGAAATTGACATGTGTACCACTTATAAAAAGAGGTGCTGAGTGCTGACCTGTGCTCTCTTAATTTTGTCAATTTTAAGCTAGCGGTTAAATCGACTACAATGCATGAAGCTCTAAATGCAAACAACTGGCCTCTCAATGTACATGTAAGAGAATTCATATCGCTTCCAAAAAACGAGAAGTTAGCGGTTTCGCTACCAGCCAAATAACAACACAATCAGCTGCTTCATTGTCGCCACAGAGAATGCATAGCTGTTTATCATCGTCATCATCATCTGATTTACATTCTCCATCCCACTATTTCTCTGTTTACTATCATAACGCCAGCGGTATGCGCACAAAAACAAATCAACTTTACATTGCTGCTTCTACACATGAATATGATGTCATAGCTATCACCGAAACTTGGCTCAATTCTAGTTTCTCATCGTCGGAATTATTGGACTCACATTACATTGTATACAGACACGATTGGCCTTTATCAACTGAATACACAAAAGGTGGAGGAGTACTCCTGGCAGTTCATTCATCTCTTTCGAGTAAGGAAATCATTCTTCCAAATCATTCTGATGATATCGAGCAAACTTGTGTACACGTTGCTGATGCAATTGCTCATAAAAATATATTTATTATTTTAATATATATTCCGTCTGGCAGTTCGTTTTCTGCATATCAACCATATATCTCGAATATTGATCATGTATGTAAAAATTTAAATTTTAATCAGTATCCAATTGTATTAGGTGATTTTAACGTAGGAAGTATTGATTGGAGAGAGACAGGAAATGATAAATTACTAACACCATTTAATGTTAAAACTGAAATCGAGTCGTTAGTAGTTGATTCAATTTGCTCTCAATCTCTCTTTCAAATAAACAATGTAAAAAATGATTTAAATCGAATTCTTGATCTCGTATTTATAACAAATGATTATAAATTTTATGTAGAAAGGGACGATTTAACATTATTACGCAATTCAATTCATCAGAAAGCTATAATTATTTACCTCAAATCATATGATTATACAAATGTAAACAATAATTGCAATTTATCTCTATTCAATTTAAAAAAAAAAACTAATTTTGAAGGCTTAAACAACGCTTTAAACTCAATTAACTGGCAAACTAAATCGTTAAAAAGAATGAAAATATCTAATTCTATTGTTGACAGACAGAATTTTCTTCGTTTAAGGAAAGAGTTTGATTTTTTAAATAGAAGTGCTATATAATCTCTATTGAATCAACGATTAAAAGTAACAGCAAATCATTCTGGTCCTTTTACAATTCAAAACGTAAAGTATCTGTTTTTCCAAGTGCAATGGAATACCGGACAGAAGTATCTCAGGGTGGTAAGTCCACTTGTGAACTTTTTGCAAAATATTTTTCGGATAAATTTCTTGCATCCAATATTTCTAAGCTAATTTCAATAATTTAAACCAAATTACTGATATTGGGCATTTAGAATTTTCGGAAAATTACATTTTAGAAGCATTGTTAAATGTTGACGCTAGTAAAAGCCCAGGTATAGACACCTTACATCCAATTATACTAAAAAAATGTGCTGAGTCTTTGGTTGTTCCTATAACAAAAATATTCAATACGTCATTATTAACTGGAATGTTGTTAGACCAATGGAAAATTGCATATATTTCACCCATTTAAAAAAAAGGCGAAAGACATCTTATTGAAAATTATAGACCAATTACTAAACTTTCATGCATTCCTAAACTTTTAGAAAAAATAGTTAAAGAAAAACTTTATAGTGATATCAAGCAGCATATATCTCCAATGCAGCATGGTTTCGTTAAGGGTAGATCAACAACCACAAATTTAACCATCTTTACGAAATTTTGCCTTGAAACAATTGAAAGTGGAGCACAAGTGGATGTTTTGTACACTGATTTCTCAAAGGCTTTTGACAGAATTAACCAAGATGTTCTAAAACAAAAATTGGCAAAACTTGGTTTTCATTCTGAAATACTTCTGTGGTTAAACTCATATTTAACAGATAGAAAGTTGAGGGTTAAAGTTAATAACTTCTACTCAGATGTATTTACTGCGACTTCTGGAGTAACACAGGGTAGCCACCTTGGACCGTTGCTATTTACTTTGTTTGTTAACGAAATTCCATCACTTCTATCAATCAGCAAATGTCTTTTATACGCCGATGATATTAAGGTATTTATGAAGATATCTGATAATAGTGATTGTCTTCTGTTCCAAAATGAAATATTTATTCTCGAGCGCTGGTGTAAAGCAAATGAATTACAACTTAATCTGCCCAAATGTAAAGTATTATCAGTATATAGATCGCGAAGCCCCTTACAATACCAATACACTGCGAATGGTGTAATGTTTACCCGTGAAACAGAAGTAAATGATTTAGGAATACTGCTCGATAATCAATTGACTTTTAATCGGCACATTGATTACATTATTAGTAAGTCATACTCAATGTTAGCGTTCATCAAACGAAATACCACAGACTTTCAAGATCCGTATACTTTAAAAACACTTTATTGTTCGTTAGTTCGCTCCTTATTGGAATATTGCTGTTTAATTTGGGACCCTACTTACGATGTTCACTCTGTCAGAATCGAGAGAATACAAAAATCTTTTACTCGTTTTGCTTTACGAAGGTTTAACAGAGATAACGAATTACCACCATATGCGTCACGTTGTTTATTAATTAATCTCCAAACTCTTTTTGTTCGAAGAAAAATGCTATCATTAGTATTCTTAAGTGATGTGGTTAATAACCACGTAAATTGCGATGAGTTGCTTTCTTCGTTACCTTTGAATGCTCCTATAAGGTATCTAAGAGAACCAAGTTTATTTATTCCACCTTTACATAGGACAAACTATGGATCATGTGAAATCATCACGCGTTGCGTTAATTTATACAATTCGGTAGTAACCACTGACCTAGATTTAACTTTAAATCGCGATTGTTTTAAACGAATTGCACTTTGGATTTTAAAATCCAAATATGCTTATTTAATAAATTAATATTAAATTTTGTTGAATTATTACTTATCAAATGCATAAATATAAGATATTAAATAAATAGAATTAAGTTATTAACATTATAATAAATCTGTAAAGGTCTTACCTGGTAGATATATAAATAAATAAATAAACAAGGGTCCGGTTCACTTATATAATTATTTAACCATAATTGCGGTGGTGTTGATCCTCGTACCCTAGTAGGTTGTTTGCAGTTTTACCTTACAACCAAAGCGGATAAATTCGAACCTTCCGAGCCGGAGTGACTACCCCGAAAATTTAATGGAGACTACGTCATCGGGCATCTAGGGACCAAATTAATTTAAAGCACAGCTATCACACAAAAATGAGTAAAAAAAAAAAAAAAGGCCACGGCTCAGTGGAATGCGTAGTTGACTGCTACGCCAAACGCTTCGGGTTTTCAAGCCCCAGCTTCGGCAGCATTTGTTTTCTACGAAAATTGCCAGCTTATTTGAGACCACCTGTGCGATAATATGAGACAATATAAATCTATGTCTCCTCCTCTGTGCCACTTAGGTCAAGATACATACAATTGTACATGTCATTAAACTATGACTTACCTTGACCTAGATTTTAAGATAAAAATTGTAAAACATAAATTTTAATAAACCTTGTTATATTGCAGATTAGTAGTTCTTTTCACTCCCATGCAGACCCTACATATATTCGCCTACGAATCTCCGAATGCGACAATTAAAGAAGGAAACGCTTGGGTGACAAATGGACTTTTTAGATTAATACACGTTATTGACTTGACAAAATATGACGCACTCATACAAGACACTGAACATCTGATGTTCCAACATGTTAAGGACAAAGAAATGAGACCTATCTTAAGTTATCACTTAGACCAAATTAAGGATCGCCTTAACGAACTGCGGGACGCTAGGGTGAGGAAAGTTAGGTCAATAAATTGGAAATGGATAGGTGGTTCACCTTACGCAACAGACTGCAACAACATTTTAGAGAAGCAGACAGACATTATAAAGAATAACAACCGACAATATGTAATTAACGAGAAACTGTTCGACACGACGCGAGAAGTTACAGGAAAAATTAACAAGGTAATAGACGGATACAACAATGCCATAGAAAAAGGACTGACTGACCAAATAAGACACGACTTACTTAACAAAATACTTATTTTAAAGGAAGGGGTCAATGAGATAGTAAGAGCTTGCCAAATGGCTAAGAACGGCATAGTCAACAGCAATCTATTGGACTCAGAAGAGATTAATACTATTATAAACGAACTTGAAACATTGCCTTATCAAAACGTTGTAGAAGCTATTGAATACGGCCGACCTTCAGTATATGGTAACGGAACATTAATGCTATATGTCCTGTCCATACCTAAGACGGACCCAAAGGTATATCACCTGGTTACGGCTCGCGCCGCAATTAAAAACGGTAGACAAATCGAAATGGACTTTTCAAGAATTCTTATTAGCCACGACAAGACGTACGGTTTGAACGGAAAATGTCTAAATATAGGTAATACATCTGTGTGTGAAGAAAGCATCCTTGAAGAACTGCCAGAAGACTCCTGCTTGCCCAGAATACTTAAGGGCGGTAATGCACTCTGCGACTATAAAACAACGAATAAAAAAATAAAACTGGTTGGAGAAAACACTATTTTCCTGACAAACTTCAACGGAACAATTTTAAATAAAAATTCCTCTATTCCGTTAGTAGGTACCTACCTGATACAGCTGGACAATGACACTGTTGTAATTGAAGGAAGAATTTTTAGGCAAAGATTACTTGGATTTATTAAAATTAAATCTATATTACAAAAGTATGAAAAACAGTATAATAAAAAAAGGCAAGTTAGGTTGACAACAGATTCAAAGTGAATGACATATCAAAGTCAAGTAAAAATGACAAACGAAAATATGCCTGCTTTTTTACTAAACTATTTGAATTTATAATAGTTTAAGGTTGCTGTTGCATCATTCCCTCTGTCCTAATTTATCCTACGTCGCTTGAAAGAAAACACGTGGTTTTCTTATTCTTTCAGTTCGTCTAGGATTCGGTGATGCTGTCGATTCCGTTCTTTGCTTGGGTGTTATCAGCAAATCGGTCTGTGGTTCTGGTAACTGCCTCTGAGATGCCGTAGGACTGGTCTCCTCTCTTTTTATTTGTGTGTCCGAGGTCGTAGGCATTTCAGCATTTTCGTCTAAAGCAGGGTCATGTGATGATGATGGTGCTGCATCTAAGTTGATGTCGAAATCTTCAGTGGCTACATCGTCGGTGGTTTCTTTACTCTGTCGTGCTCGAAGTTGGTTTTGATGTCGTTTGATGGTGCCTCTAGACGTTTGTACGATGTAGGTTACACGTCCCTTAACCTTAGTGATAATTCCAGTGATCCAACGATTTCCTCTGGTATAAGACCTAGCAAAGACTTTTTGTCCGATATCAAATTTTGTAGGGTGATGCTGACTTTGTTGGGCTTCTGGAAACATAGCTGAAAATATAGTTCGGGGTTGACGGCCGTGCAACAATTCTGATGGTGATTTTTTTGATGATTGGCTAGGTGTTGCCCGAAATGTGATCAAATATTTATACAACGCCCTCTCTCGGTCATTCTCTTCATTATTTTCTTGAAAGACTCCTTGAAGGTGCGCACTGATCGCTCAGCTAAACCATTTGAGGCGGGGTGGAAAGGTGCGGTTCTAACATGTTCAATGGAATTGAGTTTGCAGAATGTTTGGAACTCAGAGGATGAAAATTGCGGACCATTGTCGCTGACGATCGTTCTTGGAAGGCCCTCAATAGCGAAAACTTTCTGCAGTGCATATATGGTGGATGCTGACGTTGTTGATGATAGCTCAAATACAAATGGGAAGCTGGAAAAGGAATCCACTATTAATAACCACACTCGACAGAAAAAAGGACCTGCAAAATCGATGTGGATTCTTTCCCAGGGTTGAATAGCTTCCGGCCATGATGAGTATTGCTGTTTGGGTTGACTTGCGTTCATGTTGCAGGTGGTGCAAGCTTCGGAAGACTTCTTGATCGCTTGGTCGATGTTGGGAAACCAAACATATCTGCGAGCAAGTTGTTGCATGCGAGTTTGACCCCAATGACCCTCATGCAGCATTTGTAGAATCTTGTCTTTGAGTGCGTTAGGTATAACAACACGAGTGTGGTCAGTTTGAAGGAGCAAAACTCCACTCTGAAGTGAAAGAGCAAACTTACGATTGCAATAAATCATTAAATTCACCTGCGATTTTTGTAGCGATTGCGGCCATCCGTTTTTGACGTAATGAGAAACGCGACTGAGAGCTTCGTCTGTTTTGGTATATGCTGCAATGATGTCTGAGCTGATCGGAAATTCTGCGATGACTGACTCATAAATGTGTTCAACGGAAAGCATTTCTTTTTCTTTGTTGTCAAACTCGATGTCATCTCCAATAGGCAAACGGGATAGAACGTCGGCATTAGCGTGTTGTTTGGTGTTACGGTAGTGAATCGAATACGTGTAGGCCTGGAGAATGATCGCCCAACGTTGGAGCCGGTGATGAGTCATAACTGGTAATTTTTTTGATGGGTGGAAGAGAGTGATAAGCGCTTGATGGTCGGTGATGAGTTAAAATTTTCTGCCGTAGAGGTACTGATGGTATCTAGTGACGCCGAAGATTATTGATAAGGCTTCTCTTTCGATTTGCGAGTATTTGGTCTGGCTCTCATTCAAGGTTTTCGAAGCGAAAGATATTGGTTTCTCTGAACCATCTGGGTATCGGTGTGACAGAGCGGTGCCTATACCCTTTTGCGATTCGTCTGTTGCCAAAATTAGAGGAAGCTTTTCGTCGAAATGAACCAATTTCACAGCTTTGATGATGTCATCCTTCAATGAATGAAAAGCCAAATTTTGTTCTCTTCCCCACACGAAGTCTGTGTCTTGACGTCGAAGTTGATTTAAGGCTGAGGCCTTTGATGAGAAATTGGGTATGAACTTATGGTAGTAGTTTATTTCCAATGAAAAATTCTAGTTCGGTTATGTTTTTCGGTGTTGGCATTACCTTAATGGCCTCTATTCTCTTCTCAGATGGTCGAATTCCTCTTGCATCAATTTCGTGTCCAACATACTCTAGTTTTTTTTCTGCAAGATGACATTTTTCTTTTCTGCATTTGAGGTTATGTGCCGATAGCCTTTCTAATAATGTTCTGACATTATTACGATGTTCCTCATTATTTTTTCCAGTGATTATTACATCATCGAGATACACTGCACACCCAGGTATGCCAGCGACTATGCCTTCCATGATTCTTTGAAAAATGCCAGCTGCACTAGCGATTCCAAATTGCATCCTTTCATATTGGAAAAGTCCGAAGGGAGTGTTGATGACCATTAGTTTTTTTGAAGACTCTGTGAGTTCGATCTGCAAATATTCGTCACTTAAATCGATTTTTGTGAACAATTGTCCACCACTGAGCTTATGGAACAGCTCTTCGATTCTTGGAATGGGATATCGATCAATTTCAATTTGAGGATTGACGGTGACCTTGAAGTCAGCGCAAATTCTTAATTTTTCGTTTGGTTTTTTGATAACAACGATTGGAGCAGCCCAATCACTCGCATTCACTGGCTTGAGAATATTTAATGATACCAAACGGTTAATTTCGGTACGTACGTCATCATAGAGTGCGAAAGGAAGATTGTATGGTTTGCAGAACTTAGTTTGAGCGTTCGGTTTTAAAACTATATTCGCTTTGAACTTGGAACAGTGACCAAGTTCCGATGAAAAGGTTGATTGAAATTCATTTCTTATGAGATCAAGTGATGATTTAAGCGATTCTTGGTCTATATTGAAACACTGAGGGTTTGAAGAAGTGTGCTCATTAGTATTGTGGAGACCTGTTCAGCGAGAGATAGAGACTGAGTAGCAAGAGAGCGATCGTGTGGGAACTAGTGCCATGATGCGTGGGGGTCAGTCGTGTGTTAGGTGTCGAACCATTCAGAGCTAACAAATAAAGAAGTGCTTTACTTAGTTAAGACATTGGTGTTTTATTAGTAGAATACAGGTTTACACATTGGCGACGAGGTAAAAAAAAAAAATAAACATAATTTTGTTGTTTTAATAGAAATTCAAAATAAGTATGTGACGGAATAAGATATATATATACATGTATAAATAATCGCATCCGAAGATGCATACACACATGTATACATATGTATACCATATGTGGCAAGTGTTTGATAAGAAGTATGAATTGTTTAGTTTTTTTTTTGTTTTGTTATAGTTCTGACATTTGGATTGGCGAAGAGATTGTGGAGTAACACTAAACTGTTTATGATATTCCATTAAATTGGAAGTTTGACGAAGGCACATTAAATTGTGAGGAGAAAAAGTGAAATTTGTTGAAGGCACATTAAATTGTGCAGCAAACTAAAAAAAAAATAAGCAAGTATCAAGTAAAGACACATTGAATTGTGCAAAACAGAAGAAACGTCACATTAAATTGTGAAGGTAAACAGTCTCGCTGAGGAAGGCGGTCGCATTGAATTGTGCTAAAGAGTTAGAAAATAAAATCGGTAAAGAAAAATAAGGGCATTAACCATGAGCGAAATCAAACCATTTTTATGTGAAGTGATCGATAAGGCGATAATTAGATCAGAATGGGAGAAGTGGTACCGCTCATTCTCACTCTATTTGGCGGCAGGGGAAATAAAAGACAATGTGAAGAGGAAAAATAAGCTTCTGCATTAAGGGGGGGCCACAATTACAAGAGGTAGCATTTAATATACCGGGTGCTCTAGTTGAGCCAGTAGAGGGAAAAGACGTCAACGTGTTCGAAGTGCTAGTCAACAAACTTGGCCAATATTTCTTACCACAAAGAAATTCTACTTTCGAACGTCATCTATTTCGATCATTGAGACCAGAACATGGGGAGAATTTAAACAAGTTTATGATAAAACTAAGGAATCAGGCAGCAAAATGTTCATTCGGAGAAACCAAAGAAGAAATTCTTGAGATATGCTTAAAAGATAAGATCATAGATTCGTGGGCACCAAATGATCTAAAGAAAAGATTGTTGGAAAAAGAATATTCCTTGGCAGAAATCACTGAAATGTGTCAGGTCTACGAGCAGATCAATAATCAATCTGAAGTGATGTTACCACCAACTTCAAGTACATATGTTAATAAAATATCTTTTCGGCATGAGGGCAGAAAGGAAGACGATGAGTGTAGTATATGTGGTAGGCAAGGCCATTTGGGGAACTTTCCAAACTGTCCGGCGAAAAACATGAAATGCAACAAGTGCGGGTTAATGGGGCATTATGCGCGTAAGTGCAAAACAAAATTGATCAAGCGGAAAGCATATGATGAAAAGGAACGATTCACTAAACGACATAGATCTGGATCTTCAAAAGTGCGCTTCATCGAGGAGGAAACCCGAAAAACAACTGAGCGGGAAGGAAATGATCAATTGACAGAACATGATTGCTTTCAAGTTGTAGAGGGGGACGAGTATAGTGCCAGTGGAATCATAAATTGTCATATCGGAGGGCATCAGATACAGATGGTCATCGACTCGGGGTCACGATTTAACCTTTTAGGCGAATCCGATTGGCAGGAACTACAAAGTAATAATGCAGTTATGTGGAACACCCGATATGAAACACCAAACCAATTTAGGGCTTACGCAGGTGACCAACTACTTAAAGTTAAGGTGGTGTTTGAAGCTCCGATATTCATTGGAAACCGAGCGGAACAGATTTCTTCATTGTACGTGATTGAGAATGGAAGACAATCTTTGTTGGGGCGAGATACAGCAATCAAGTTAGATGTTTTGAAACTGGGACTGGACGTGAACTACCTCGAAGAAGCGAAACCATTCCCGAAAATAAAAGGGATTAAAATTAAGCTATCAATAGATGAATTAATTAAACCAGTCCAGCAGCCACTACGCCGTGTTCCAGCGGCTTTAGAAGAGAAGGTCGAAGCAAAACTAAAGGAGGCAATTGAACAGGACATCATCGAGCCTCTATCTGGACCGAGTTCTTGGATTTGGCCAATTGTAGTAGCGTTTAAAAGTGATGGAGAGATCCGGATTTGTATCGACATGCGACGAGCGAATGCGGCCATACAACGCGAAAATTATCCCCTTCCCACATTTGAAGCTGTGATCACTAAGCTAAAAGGCGCAAAATACTTTTCAAGACTGGACTTAAAGAATGCGTACCACCAGCTGGAACTGGACGAAGATAGTAGATACATAACTACGTTTATAACTCATAAAGGTATGTTTAGGTATAAGAGACTACTATTTGGGATTAATTCGGCACCGGAAATATTCCAAAAAGTAATGGAGAACCTTTTGGCCCCTTGCGAAAATGTTTTTAATTATTTAGATGATTTGATTGTTTCCGGGCGCGACGAAAAAGAACATGATGAGGGGTTGAAGAGGGTGTTAGACATATTTAATAATGCCGATGTAACCCTTAACAAAGAGAAGTGTATGTGGAAAGTCCAGAAACTTAATTTCTTGGAGCATATCTTATCCACTGAAGGAATAAGCCCAGACCCAGAGAAGATAAAGACCGTACTAGAATTTCGTTCGCCGGAAAGTAAAGAAGAAACTAGGAGTTTTCTAGGATTAGTGACTTATTTGGGAAAATTCGTTCCTGACTTAGCTGATATTACGGAGCCACTCAGAGCCCTCATAAAGAAAGACGTAAAATTTAAGTGGGCGGAAGCTCAACAACAATCATTTCAACATCTGAAAAAACTGCTGGCACAATGGTCCACCCTTTCGTATTTTGACCTCAAAAACCGCACGCGGCTAATAGCAGATGCGAGCCCGGTAGCCGTAGGTGCAGTGCTCATCCAATTTGAAAACGAAATTCCAAAGCTAATATCGTTTGCTAGCAAAAGCTTATCTGAAGTTGAAAGGAGGTATTCTCAAACGGAGAAAGAGGGTCTCGCCTTAGTGTGGGCGGTTGAAAGGTTTTCGTATTATTTGGCGGGAACAGAATTTGAGCTAGTGACAGACCACAAACCGCTGGAGGCTATTTTTAAACCTACATCAAGGCCACCAGCCCGTATTGAAAGGTGGGTGTTACGGCTGCAGGCATTTAAGTTTAAGGTAATATATAAGCCCGGGAAACTTAACATCGCAGATTCGGTTTCACGGCTCTGTAAGATACAAAATTCCGACACTTTCGATGAAGAAGGGGAACAAAACATTTTCACTATAGTTGAAAGATCTATCCCCAAGGCAGTTACTATATCAGAGATCTGTGCTGATAATGTGGTTGACCAAGAACTCATGGAAGCTGTGACTAACGTTAAGAATGATACATGGGAATCGAGGACGCCGAACATTTATTTTCCTTTTCGACTGGAGCTTTGTACTATAGGCAATATTTTGTTGAGAGGAACTAGGATTGTTATACCGGTAACATTGCGGTCACGAGTCTTGGAGCTTGCTCACGAAGGCCACCCTGGGGAAACAGTAATGAAGAGAAGAGTCCGTTCAAAAGTGTGGTGGCCATTGGTAGACAGACATGTCGAGCAGTTTGTGAAAAACTGTAGAGATTGCCTACTCGTATCAAAACCTGTCAATCCAGCGCCCATTAATAGGCATGCGTTCCCAGATAGACCGTGGAGCAACTTAGCAATGGATTTATTTGGGCCGCTGCCCAACCATGATTATATCCTGGTGGTTGTTGACTATTACTCCAGATACCAAGAATTTAAGTTTTTAAGGAGGATAACATCCAGAGATGCGATAAACTTTTTGAAAGAAATATTTTGCAGACTTGGGTATCCCAAGGTGATCACCGCGGACAATGGGCGGCAGTTTATCAGCGAAGAGTTTAGAAGCTACTGCAACGAGAATAACATCGAGCTCATAACGTCACCCCCGTATTGGCCACAAGCAAACGGAGAGGTGGAAAATATGAACCGCTCAATTTTAAAACGCTTAAAAATAGCTCATGCCAATGGAAATGACTACAAAGATGAAATACAAAAGTTCGTCCTGATGTATAATGTGACCCCACACGGTACAACGGGGAAAGCTCCTTTGGAGCTTATTTACAATCGCCTGATCCGGGACAAAATCCCTTCGATACAAGACATAGAAGAACCAATACTTGACTTGGAAGCCAAAGATCGGGACGCAATAAATAAATACAAGGGAAAGGAAAGGGAAGATAAGAAACGTGGAGCTAAACCTTCAGAAATCAGGGTAGGGGATAAGGTGTTAGTCAAAAACGTAGCATTCCCAAGCAAGCTAACCACCAACTTTGATCCAACTGAATTTAAAGTGGTAGACCGGGGGAAAAGTGAGGTGACGGTAAAAACTGGAAACAAAGTATTCAGACGTAATATAAGCCATGTTAAAAAAATTCCTACTTCTCAATTAGAATTGGGGCCTAGTTGTACACCTAATATGTCTCCTTCAGATCTTACAGGTACCGAGATTTCAACAGGACCAAACAGGAATTCGCTGATCACAACTACTGTACAACCAACACCAGAAGTGGCAGAAGCACCCAGATAAAGCAGCGATTCCCGATTGACCTTGAAGCTGAAAAACGTAGGAGGGATGTGGAGACCTGTTCAGCGAGAGATAGAGACTGAGTAGCAAGAGAGCGATCGTGTGGGAACTAGTGCCATGATGCGTGGGGGTCAGTCGTGTGTTAGGTGTCGAACCATTCAGAGCTAACAAATAAAGAAATGCTTTACTTAGTTAAGACATTGGTGTTTTATAAGTAGAATACAGGTTTACACAAGTATATTGGTCCAACTTAGGAATCTGTATGTCGAATTTCATTTTTCGGAACCAATCCATGCCAAGAATATTAGTTGCACATTGACTATCGACTACAAGCAAATTCAAGCTTTCATTATTGGTACCTAAGGCTACCTCAACTGATATTGTGCCTTTCAAAGGTAAGATACTACCACCGTAAGCTATTAGAATTTTAGTTGTAGGTGTGCAAGGCGGTTTGTTTAGCTGATGATATCCTTCAAGGAGAATGAGTGAACACGACGCTCCTGTGTCTATTTGAAAATTAAGAATTTTGCTATTGACGCTATCGAAGAATAGCTTGTCTGAAGCAACATGGCTATGATTTATATCGATATGAGATACTAATGATAATGACTCAAGTATATTAACAGTACTTACAGTTTCGAATTGTTTAATCGAATGAACATTTTCGTTATTCATGTTTTTTGGAACACCTTGCTTCTGATTAGATGACTGGGATGATTGACGATGTTGATTGGATTCCGTTTTTGTTGACATGCAAACTGCTGAAATGTGTCCAACCCTTTTGCATTTCTTACAAACCGACTTGTTTTTGTAATGGAAGCATTGTGATCGCTGATGATTAACTCCGCATCCAGGACACGATTTATTTCCATCTCTCACGGAGGTCTTACTACCAACACCATTGCTAATTACCCTCTTACCTTTTGACTGATGATATCTTGATTGATAAACGGCATTCACCTCTGCTCCGCTTTTTTGCTCACCCTTAAGCTCACTGCATGTTTTCGTGGTTTCTTCGTAGAGTTGTGCAATCTGAAGAACCTCATCTAGCGTTGGGTTTTCTTTTTGAAGGGCTGCTGATCGAACCTTGTCATGGGGAGTATATAAGATGATCATGTCCCTGATTTTAGAGTCCACATATGATTCCCCACAACCCTCTTTTCCACAGACGAAATTGCATTCTTTGGAATTTCCCCGCAGTTCTGCAACCCAATCAGAATATGTTTGGTTATGTTGCATGAACGTTCTATAGAACTTGAATCTAGATGCAAGCATGTGAGGCTTTTTCTCAAAGTGATTAGTTAGCTTTTCAATTAATGTTTTGAATGGTTCTTGCGATACATTGTCTCCATACAATTTTTGAAGAAGTTCAAGTGACTCACCACCAATCCAGCTAAGCAAACACGCACGCTTTGTGTTGTCTTCGAGAACGTTGTTTGCGATGAAATGTTGTTCCAGCTGAAGAAGATATGTTGCCCAAGATTCCCTAGATTTATCGAAACCTTTGAAGGAAGGAACAAAGGTCTGTTTGATGCTCTTTTGTTCCAGAATGTTCTTGAGAAATTCCTGGTTGGAATCCTGAAGCTGTTTTAAGATTCTTTCAAGAGTTGCGGTGTCCATATTCGCGCAGTTCGTTTCGTTGACCTCGTCGCCAATATGTTGTAATTGAAGGAAGAATTTTTAGACAAAGATTACTTGGATTTATTAAAATTAAATCTATATTACTTTATAATACAGTATAATAAAAAAATGGCAAGTTAGGTTGACAACAGATTCAAAGTGAATTACATATCAAAGTCAAGTAAAAATGACAAACGAAAATATGCCTGCTGTTTTACTAAACTATTTGAATTTATAATAGTTTAAGGTTGCTGTTGCATCAGACACGGTACACATTAAGGAGAAGACATACCACAGCAGAATGCTTTACAGTCCGCAGGCACTTCCGCCGGTCCTGGCCAACGTAACCAGTAACAGAATCAAACCGAACCTGGAATACGTGCATGACCTTAGCACAAGGAATATCGAGCTCATCAATATCTTAACCAAAAACCTTAACTCTTCTATTCTTACAGAAATCTTTATTGTCATAGCATTCATCACTACTATTTGCCTATTCTGGAAGAAGATTTACGGAAAGGTCAATATCCCGGAGCTCCGCCTATCCTGTCGTCGAACACCAATTCCACGTCCTTTGCCACGACCTCCCCAAGCGGTCAATAACAGTCACAAAGTCCAAAGTTCATCTCCATGTCCACTAAACGATCTGCGGGACGCAGATACTTTAAGGGAGGGCAGTTATCACCATCGGTCATTAACCAGACATACAAAAAATGCAAGCGATGCACACGCGCATCCGCTTCGCACCTTGGAATCATTCCCATGATGAAACCCAATACGAGGCTAACGAAATATATCGGATCTGCATGGGAACTGCAGATCAGCACTTAGTTATAGGAATATGATAAATGTATCTAGTGAAGTAAGAACATTCATTCTGGTTTCGGCTCTGGTCGAGGTAGTACGCTAATAAATAATTATAACGAAAACTCAATCCGTGTTTCTTTTAAAGAAGACCAAGTTGGGTCTGAAAAATAAATTTTTTTATCTTTGACCAGGACGAATTCCTTAACTCATACATACATACACATTCCACTTGGGATAAATATTTTTCCAAACAATGAATGAATCTACACTGCAGACATCAATCATATTGAAAAATAAAAGGCTAAAGGCCATCCGTTGGTCTTGTGCTTCAAAGAATATGCATGTGCCATTTGATCTAAGGTATCGACTCCTCCTTTCGTTGAATTATAATTGATTTCTGATTTGTTTTTATTTGACAGATCGGTGATGTTTTCATGATGCATGTTCGACAAAATGATCACAGCACGATTTTTTTGGGAAAATAGGATACAAAAGTCATAGTTTTTGGAAAACCAAATAACTTGCTCTCTAATTCCCGACGAGGAGTTGGTAAAAAATTTGATGGTATACATCTTTTGTTCTTACGGATCGTTCCTACGCAATTCAAGACCTTGGAAAGCAAGCTGGAAGGAAGGTCATAGCTGGTGAAGTAGTCGTCAAATGTAATGTTTCTGTTGGTCCTGATAAAAGGTTCACAAAGGTCATCAACAACCTTTTGCGCCGAGTTTTCTGATCGGCTTGGTCCTTCCTCTCCCAAGTATGGTTTCACACGTAATGGATAGCTAGAGCTACTTCACAAATCCACCAAATTTTCATACTATACTTATCAGGTTTGTTTGGTATGTATTGCCCAAGCGATACGCGACCCCAAAAGGGAGCCAGTTGCTCATTAGTAGTTAGGTTGCAGCCGGGAATATAATGCTTTGAAAAATTTAAATTCACTCTTTCCCACAGGTTTCTAATTGGAGAGAGTTTATCCCTTTGCTTTCGAACAGTCCTGATGTTTTTATCGTCAAATCGAATAAACCGCAACAATTGGGTAAATCTGTTTCGTGACACACATGCTTTATATAAAAAATGTCCATAAAGAGGGCTACAGAGTTCGTTGTAGTCAATAATTCCTTGCTTATTTCTTCCGGCAGTAATCAACAGGCCTAAAAATTCTCGAATTTCAATGTCGTCAACTGGCTTCCATAATGTTCCAATAGTACAAACAACTTCTGTATCAGTGAAAGTCACTATAATACCAATGGTTGCATCATCAAAAAAAACAACCTGAATGCATCAAATGGGGTATCAATGTGGACCCCAGGTGGAATCTTCACCTTATTCAAAGCTGGTGTATTAATGTTGTGCCCTCGAGTTTTTCCGTTTGCAATTGGGGTTGATTTCCATGCCGTGCCATCTTTTCCAATAAAGGTTTCCAAATAGTTTGGGAAATCATCCTCAACTGCATCACTGTCACTTCCCTGCTGTTCATCGCTTACTTCATCGGCACTTTCTTGAAAATCTATCTCGCTAGAAGAAGTATCGTCATTTCGATTATATTCATCCTCACTTACTCCTTCATCAGGATCAATATCATTTTCCTGTATTGCAGCGATAATCTCTCCTTTAGTTAATGCTCTACGCCGATCAGTCATAATGCGCGGTGAAAAGAATTTTGAAGCAGGGAAATGTGAATACCTATTAAGGAGATTATTCGTCACACATTACATCAAAAAATGAAACGAATGTGATGCCCCTAATAATATTTTTCATATGTTCCTCTGGAGCTCACCTTGGTAGAGGGTGTCAGTAAAGTATGTTTATCACGATATCTAAAAGGCAGTTAATTTAATTAAAATTTATTTTAGTTGTTTTATGTGTCAAAAAGCAATTGTTTTGAATACCAGAAACTTCATCATGTAGTCTCGACTTTTTCAAATCGATTATCAATCACCGTGAATTTTGAGTTGAGGGCATTCTCAAACGGCTTACCCTGTTCCTCAAAATATTTCTCGAGCTGATGGCGCTGTTCTTCGACCTGCTTCCTTCGACCTTTGGACTGTTAACGCTGTTATGCTCGTAGCCCTTCGAGCTGTTGGCGTTGCTTTTCGCGTTGTTGTTCCAATTTGTTATTTTGTTCTTGTAGAGAATTGTTTCGTTCTCCAAATTTTGCATCCAGAAACTTCATCATGTAGTCTCAACTGTTTCAAATCGATTAGCAATCACCATGAATTTTGACTTGAGGGCATTCTCAAACGACTTACCCTGTTCCTCGAATTCTTTCTCGAGCTGATGGCACTGTTCTTCGACCTGCTTGCTTTGACCTTTGGACTGTTTACGCTGTTCTGCTCGTAGCCCTTCGAGCTGTTGGCGTTGCTCCGCGCGTTGTTGTTCCAATTTGTTGTTTTGTTCTTCTAGAGAATTCTTTTGTTCTCCAAATTTTGCCTCCAGAAACTTCATCATTGATGACATGTCGAAGCCTGCACTTACTTGTTGCTCTTCGAAATCAAAGACCATCGAATTAGGATCTTCACCACTTTGCTTTGTTGCGTCAAGAAGACGAATAAATAAATCACTATTTACTCCTATTTGGGGAAAGCTGCCGGGGACTCAGTTCAGGTTTCAGCTCCGCAACGGTGAGCTGATCTCATGATTTGCGAGCCATTATTGTTTTTAAAAAAATTTAAAAACAAGGATTCTGCGCTTTTCGACCAATCAACTTTTTTTTAGCCCTTTGCAATTCGGTTTCAGGAAAGGTCTATCCACAGAAGATGCACTTTTGGACTTCTGTTGTTTTATAAAGAAGGGTCTTGATAACAAAAAAATGTTGTGGTGCACTTTTCGTCGATATAACCAAAGCGTTCGATATGGTTAACCACAAAATACTTTTAAACAAGTTGCATAACATTGGCTCCCGTGGTTGTTTTCACCGCTGGGTTGAATCTTACTTAAGAAAACGAAACCAAAAAGTTAAAGTGAGCAATGTCTTAAGTGTATCTAAGAATGTCAATGAAGGTGTTCCTCAAGGATCTGTGGGCCCATTCTGTTCCTAGTTTTTATTTACTCCCTTTTCCAACAACCTTTTGCGGGATCAGTAAAAGCGTTTGCTGGCGATCTTGCCATTGGATATGATGCTGATTTGTTTTTAGTAAGGTTGTGGTTTGCTGATCATAAACGTATCATAAGCAACAAAACAGAACTTATGTTTTTTAGTCATGAGTCAAATGAACCGCTTAATGTTGAAGTTATGTTTCATGATCCCTTTTGTGAAAAATACAAATTAATAAACAATAATTGCTTTAGGTTAAACTCTATGTCGCTTTATAATTCGCACGCCGTTTGCAGACGAATTTGCTTTTGCATCGATACCGTAAGGCATTTTAAATATCTAGGGGTAACAATTGATCAACATTTGAAATGGTGCAAACACTTCCATAATTTGAAGCAGTACTTCTTGTCTAATATTCGATGTTTTTATCGTCTGAGGAAATTTTCTTCAAACACCACCCTTACTATAGTGTATTATGGATTGTTTTATTCGAGGTTATAATATGGAATTTAATGTTTGGGGCGGGGGGTGCTGATCTTAATAAATTGCAACAGTTAGTCTACAAAATGTGCAAAAGAAAAATATGCAACTCATCGCGCCTGGCTCACTCCATGGAATTATTTCGACAAACAAACATTTTACCCGTTCGTCACCCATATTACTATAAAGTTCTGAAAAATATTTTTATTAGAGGCGGATATAGAAAAGGTCTTATTAGTAATTTTTATAACTTAAGAAGCAATACTCGGTCTGTTCTATCTCTGCCTTTTCGAATTACACTTTTTAGAAACTCTTACACTATATTCTCTCACAAATTGTTCAATAAACTCCCTGAAGATATGCATAACGTAAGAATTCTGTCACTGTTTTTGAAACGAATTAAATCATGGCTTCTTACTTACAGTATTTATGAAATCGAAACTTTGCTGCAGTACGTTGTTTGATGTAATTTGATTTACTAGTTTTGATTAATTGTGTTCCCTATAAACTTCGTTTAATTGTTATTTACAACGTTGCTAAGATTAATTTATTAAATTAATTTATGGCGCAAGAGGCTCGTTAGTACCCAGGACCTAGCTAATTTTGTTCACAACCATTCATGTGTGCGTGCGTAATTATTTGCACGATGGAGGGACCTCCTGTTTTATGCCGAATCCGAAAGACTAGGTTGAGATAAGCTTTTCATGACAATTGATACTACTCGGATGACTTGTCAGATCATCACGAGAAGAGGGCCAGTGAAAAATCATTTAGGTGTTGCTACGGCTGGGAATCGAACCCAGACCTTCTGCGCGGCAGTTCAACGCAATAACCATCGCGCCACTGAGCCCGTCACTTTGCTAAAATAGTGTATTTTTAAGTCTTATTGCTAAATTTGAAATCAGTTTTGTAAATTACTTACATATGTCACCCCACATTGTAATTATACACATCTAGTGATGGGCAAACACCTTCTCGGGGTAAAAACCCGTTTATTTACAAGGTTTTTGCCTAAACGGTATTTATTTGGGTATTTATAAAAACATAGAAAATCTTGTACAAATCTTTATTCATTGGACATTTTATTATTATTTTAGAAGATTTATAAAGGAAAATAAGTTTTGCTAACAGTATTAAGGAATTTCAATCTGAATCAGTGGACATGTACATATCAGATTCTGTACATTTTGACGGACTAGTAAGTGGGTTGATATTCTGATGACTGCAGCTCAGTTCATTTTCATCTCTATTTGTTGGCTTTAGTTTTCTTTGGAGAGGGAGGACGACTCATGGACAGCCAGTGTTTGTAAACTAACTTTGTTAGTAACTAGGCTTTCAAGGCTGAATATGTGGCTTCAACATCGAGTTTTACTCGGAAGTTTCAATGATACAGTTACTTCTTTTTCCTTGTTAATTTTATTAAGAAAGGCACTGAGGATCTGGCTGCACCTTATTCTTTTGATAGCATCAGTTGTCTTTCCAATTACGTTTTTACAGGCTTACATTTGATGATGTCATTACAACACATGTAATGTGTATATATGGCTATATTTTTTTCTAAGTAAACGAAAAGCTTTTTGCATATTAGCAGCATTGTCACCAATCACAACGAAAAATTTGTTTGGTTGATATTTTTCTACAATTAACTGCATTTGTTCTTGCAAGTATTCCGCTGTGTGCCTTTTATCTTCCGTTATTAAGAAGTCCACAAAAACCGGATAAGGTTTTGAAATCACAAAATTGATAACACCTTCATTGCGGATATTGCTCCAACCATCACACTGCAGATGTACATTTTGGGCAGAGTTTACTTATTCCGAAATACTGGACTTTACCGCTTTTTACTCGTCCTCTAAGTAGTAGTAATTGTAATGAATGGGATGCATTCAATGACGTCACATTTGTTTGATCACTGTTGATACTTTGAACTGTGTCGATAGCATCATTCTTATCGCATGAAAAGTTAGCATTGGTTTTACTTCCAAAAAAAGTGTCCATCACTATACACATCCCCCTTTTTTATGACATGTGGCATTACCCCTATTTTTATTTATTTATAAATGCTACAAACTATTCTCTAACACTTAAAATTGTAAAACTTAAGTAATTATAAAGAAATTATAAATGAGAATATGAACAAATATAAGGAAATAAATAAAAAATCACACCTTTCACAATCACCCACTTAATCGCATAACAAATTATTGTTCACTATTCCCGAATTTTCATGATTCACTATATTCACCTCACTATGTTCACCTCACTATGTTCACTTCACTATGTTAACCTCACTATGTTCACTTCACTATGTTCACCTCACTATGTTCACTTTACTATGTTCACCTCACTATTTTCACCTCACTAGGTTCACTTCACTATGTTCACCTCACTATGTTCACTTCACTATTCTCACCTCACTATGTTCACTTCACTATGTTGACTTCACTATGTTCACCTCACTATGTTCACCTCACAATGTGCTGTAACCGTTTCCTCTTTGCCAATTCCTTCTGTACTTATTTCTGATCTTAATCATTTCCATGACACGAGAATGGAGTTTTGCGGAAGATGTAGGTTTTGGGATTTTTGGTACACTAACTTCTACTGCATTTAAGATGTGTGCTGTAAACGTCGTTATAATAGAGTTTCCGTAATTTTTGTCATGTAACACAACACTGCCAGATTTATGTAAGCACGAAATGTCTGCCAAAAATATCATGTTTTCGGTGAATTGAAAATAAAATTATCTGCTGTGTTATTTCTGCCATTACAAGTGTAGAAATTTGAATTTTTTTTCCGAAGTTTAATCGCTAGTCGTCTGAATAATTGTTTTTGAAATCTTGGTGGTCCAATACAATATTTTAGTTCAACCGATGTGATTTGAATGTAAATGGGGTTTTGTTAAATCTTGATATTTAGGATTGTATTGGGGAAAATTGATATCATCAGATTAAGATATAAAATGGTGGTCAATTATGGACACATTTTGAGTCTTATATGACGCTATACGAAGTTTTTTCTTTTGGGAAATCACAATTGGCAGGCGAGACAGGTGGCAGACAATTAGGGAGTGTCATCAGTAACTATTTTGTAAATTTCATGCAATGAAAACGCAAATCGGATAGTAAATTTGTTTGCCAAATACCTACCGATATGAAGATTTGTGTGATTTAGAAGCGAACGGCTTTATTGCGTCTGATATTGCAAATTGGACTCATCAACATTTATAATTCGCCTCAGACCTTACATACTGTGGTGCTGCATTTCGCAATGTAACAACATGCCTGTACAATTAGCACGGTCCTTAGCTAGCTGCCTCCAATCGCGCTCTCAGAGTTGGTTCAGATCGGTTTCTGTTTTTGCGCGCCACTTAAGACGGGGTCCTGCCCTACTTCGTCCGATGTCTGGCTGGGAAACAAAGACTCAGCGAGCCGAAGTATTGGTGGCCATTCGTTCTACACTTTTAAATTCATTTTTTATTAACATAAAATATCAACTTACCACAAGACAAAAATGCTTAAATCTAACTTATAAATAACATTTTCTCCTAACCTAACTTATCGGCCCTTAGCGGGAGCTGTAAGCTTATATTTAACACTTTTATTGTGCTTTTCGGCATAAGTATGTCGTGTTTTTATGTTGATGTGTATATTTGCTATTTTAAATATTCAAAGAAAAACTTTGAGGAGTGACATTTTGTTTTCATATAAAAAGCTTAATCCAGATTAAAAAAAACGAACTTAAGACTACTTAGGACTATTTCACTACTTTAGACTGCATAAAACCCCGAGGGGTCGCCGAGTCTTTCGGTCACCAGGCAGCATGCAATCGACCATATTGTACGCCAATATGGTGTACACACCCCCGCCTCAGACCTTATACATAATTTTATAGTCTTAGTTAAGGAGTGGACTAAAAGTTGTATACTCCTCATGTAGCCACCAGAATTCCGTTCGCTGCTTTTCAGCATCGGTCCTATCGCGATCCGATACCGAAGTGCTAAAGCGGAGGAGCTCCGGAGCATTGCCGACATACCCGTCGGGGATAAGCTGCTTCTCACGCAATATCCCTTAATGTGATCGAAGTCACGTTGCAAAAGTGTGTTGATGACCTCAATTTTCGGAGCTGATCTGTATGCCACTAGATCATCTGCGTACGCTATAGCGTGTCTGAGAGAACCTACAAGATCACTTGTATAAATGTAAAACAATATCGGGGAGTTCACCGCCCCCTGTTGTAAACCGTTTTTAATTTCAAAGACTTTACTCTAAGTTACAATGCCACATTTGACAACGAACTTTTTTCCCATAAGCATTTCATAAATCATACATAGCATGAGCTTACGCATGCCCAGTCTGCTCAGCTTGTAGAAAAGCCCCTCTAACCATACGGTATCGAAGGCCTCCTCAAAGTCAATCAGACAGGCCACTGTGCACTGTTTTTTGGACATATTCCATTGAATATCGGACACAAGTTTCGACGCGGCATGAATGGTGTCATGCCTCGCTCGAAAACCAAACTGATTTTCCGGAATAATCTTGTTTTCCTCGACCCACTTAAACAGAGCTCTATTGACTATCTTTTCGAAAACCTTGCTTTGCGTTCTACATGTCCTAGCGATCTTAGACGTCAATGCGGAATTTTTTGACCAGGGGCATGTCGCTTTACAGCTCGTGTAGTTCTTGGTTAAATCTTCGTCTCCATAGCCCGTCAACGCAAACGGGAACGAAGAATTTTTCTCTCCATTCTTCAACGCCGTAGAGCAGGAGAGGGATGATCAGGGTTTTATATAGGATCTCCTAAGTAGTTCAAGTGAGAGCTTTACTACTGAATTGCATTCTAAGCCCGAGGAAACAGCGGTTTGCTACAGTAATTCTTCGTTTAAGTTCTAACGAGATGTTGTTGTCAGAAGTAATAGCGGAGGCGAGATAGACAAAGTCCCGTACTATCTCAAAGATATATCTGTCAATTGCGACGTTCTGTCCAATTCGTCGATGTTGTGTGGCCTTTCGTGTTGACAGCATATACTTCGTCTTGCCCTCATTTACTGCTTAACCCATTTTTTGCCGCTTCCTTCTTTATACTAGCAAACGTGGCTATGACATCACGGTTTCAGGCGTTCACATATCACGGCAGATAGGATCTTGTAGGCGATGTTTAGGAGACTTATGCGTCTGCAGTTGGCACAGTTAACAGGGTCTCCTTTTTTGTGGATCGGGCAAACGAAAGATGAAAGTATGCCTTCGGGCATACTTTCTTCCGACCAGATTCGGTTTATGACATCCACCAATGTCATCCCCGCCGGCTTTATAAAGCTCGGCGGGAAGGCCGTCATTTCCGGCAGCTTCAGTTTGGATATTGCTATCCTCACTTCACTCAGGTCGGGTGGTCGGCAGTTTTCGCTATCGTTGCCAATATTGAATGGTTCGTTTTGCCTGATAGCGGAATGTTGTTCGTCATCGCCGTTTGACAGTTCTTCCAAATCTTCAGCATCGATTGTGTCTCAACTGCCATATTTCCTTGTTCATTTCGACAGGATTCTGTTCGAGCCTTGTATCATTGGCTTTGGCGTTTTACACTTTGGTAAAACTTGCGAACATCTTTCCTGGAGTGGCACCACTTTATATCCTCTATCGCGCGCTTTTCTTGCTTCTTTTTTTTGCCATCTTCTCTGCCCATAGAGCTCAACGGCAGCTATCGTCTTCACCTGCAGCTTAGCCTAGAAGGCCTCGTTCTTGGCTGCGAGAATATGTCGGCATTCCTCATCAAACCAGGGGTTTCTTGCTGGTGGGCGCGAGAAACCTAGCACATCAGTTGCGGCTGTTGGCATCATTGCCATTGTTCTTCGACATTTGATGCTGGTGGTATGGTGTTAATCGAGATGTTTAGGGATACTAATTGCGCGAAGATCTTGGCGGTCTCTTGCAATTGCAGTCTTTCGACATTAATTTTATTTAAAAAGTATTTCTGGATTGCTGTGGCGTGGTGGATATCCGCATTCTAACCTTGGCTGCAACAAGGTAATGGCCCGAGTCAATGTTAGCTCCTCGGAATGTTCAAACATCCAATATACTGGATGCGTGCCTCTTGTCTATCGCTATGTGATCAATTTGGTTGACCGTTCGTTGATCTGGAGACCGCTAAGTCCCCTTATTGATATCGAGGTGAGGAAACCGTGTGCTGGCCATAGTGGATTTCGTTCCGTACCGAAGTCATTAAGCCTAAGTTCGTTAATAGACGTGTAGGCTATATTTTCCCACAATACTGCTTAAGATGTCTTCTCCTCCTGCCTTTGCGTTAAAATCTCCCAGCATGATTTTAACATCGTACTTCGGTAGTCGCTCATAGGTTTTGTCAAGAAGCTCATAGAAGCAGTCCTTAGCTATATCATCTTTTTCCTCCGTTGAGGCGTGAGCGCATATAAGGCTAATGTTGGCGAATTTGGCCTTGATGAGGATTGTTACAATGCGTTCGCTATTGTCTTGGAAACATAAGACTTCTTGCCTAAGTCTGGCACTTATAACAAATCCGCATCCGAACAGCCGCTGTTTCTGCTCACTATAACACGGTCCGTAGTAGATGTCACAGTTTTTTATCCTCTTTTTGGCCGGCTCTTCAACAGATTAGATTATTAGTTACCCCTAGGTCACGGGGCATTCAGTATCCACAACGGGCCAATCAGAGTCAACCCTCGTTCTACAACACCCAACCCAACCAATTCGAATTTATTGTTATGTATAAAATCTGTGTTCAATTTATTTACTTTTTTTGGAAAGTTAATTAAGATTTTAGTTAAAATTTCTGACATTGATACTAGCCAGCTCAGCAAGATTATTTAAAACAGAGTCAGGATCCTTGTGAGAGAATCCTTGCTCTGGTGGAATATAAATACAGATTACCGTGATTTTTATTTTCAATACTATTTCTACTGCTATTGCTAAAATATTTGAGCTAAATTCGTCTAAAAATAATGTAAAATGGTCAGGTTGGCATGAAGAGATACTCCTTGCTCGGAGGAAGTGTTTGTAGGTAAGTTAAGAAAAAAAAATTACTTATGCTTCGGAGAAAAGGGTTCAAAATATTTTTTTAAATAAATTTCTTGCAAGGAAATATTACATGGACTTCAATTATTAATAACGATTTGAATTTCATGGTATTGGTTAAAAAAAACAACATTGAGTTGCATTACATTCTAGTCAGTGGATTGAATAGATAACTTTCATATTTAATTCAAACGTATTATATGGATGTAAATTTATTGAATGACCCTTTTTGTTCCTTCTCTTCTCTTGCTTCTAAATCAATGATGACATTCCACATTTTCCAATATTTTTTTTTCTTGTTTTCTGTTTTATTAATACTTATCTCTAATTGAATATGCACAATCGAATACTATCGTTGAAATTGGCAATGAGCATCTTCTTGGGAATTTGAATAAATAAGATCATCTGTTGTTCGAGATCAAACACTTGTCGCGCAAAGAATTTAATTGATTATTATTATTTTTTTTTTACTTATAAACTATTCTATGCAATCCTTTGTAGGCTTGTGTTGTCAGTGTTTTTCAATGGAATATATTTGATAATACAACAGTCGATGTATTTTCGAGTATACCTCCTTGCTGTCAGTTTCGAAATTTACGGCTAACGGTGAATATTTAAGAGCTTTCAAGTTTTCGGATTATCATTTGTAATTTTTATTGTCAGTGTTGTTGCCAACAGTTTAGAATCCCAGTTTCCGAGTAGCGTTTGACATATCGTGTGATTTTCTTTTTTCGTTAGTGCGTTAACCGGTATCCCTCGTTACACCATATAGAGTAGAGTAGATTTGTTTTTCACATATTTTGTTTCCAATATTTACTTACAAGTGCAACCTTCCACTCAACAGACGAACACATTACCACTACACCGCGGCCACCCACCCTTTCCTTCTGAAAAAAGCAATCGATAATATTAGCACAGAATATGAAAAAACATCCCTCCTCCGTGACTGTAGTGTGCCTCTCATGACCAAATCCCAAAAAATTGCTGATAAATTCATTAAGTCAAATAACTTAGATAAAGTGTGTCCAGTTGAAGTAAAACTTCATGATCGCCTAAATTCCAATAAAGGAATACCATATGGCCCATAAAACGAAATCATCACAGAAATGATAGAATACACAACAATTGATAACAACGGAAAGCAAAAACCATCAGGTCTAATTTTATTTACGATTGATCTTTTTCACCCACCCAAATATATCAAAATTGGTTTCTATAAAACCAAAAATAAATCCCATGCGCTGTAAAAATTGCCAATTGCTTGGGCATACCATAAAACGTTGCAATAGGAACGCAATATGTGGGACACATCAATGAGTATAAAACTACATAGAGTAAGCTTCACAGCTAAACATTTTGTAGCCGTTTCTGACGAGGGCGGTAAAGTCCGAAAGGGAAATTTCGTAGATCGTATGCGTCGGCAAGGCTGTTGTTTGATGCTGGGGTATCAATATCAGTACCCCACATAGACAATATTCGTTGTATGAGATGCGCACTCTATTTAGTTCTACACTCTTTGGACACATGTAGTCTTCCACTGCACTCTCCAGAAAAATGCAGCCGCACTATGTTTGCAAATTGTTTACTCCCTCACCCATCTTCATCAAGAGTATGTCAAACCTTAAAGCAAACTTCATAAATACTTTTAATTAAAACCAACAAATAAATGCACAATGGGAGAAGATAAACGCATTTACATAGATCGTTATCCCTATTAGCGCCATACGCTATCAGAAACATTTGCTGATTAGCTCAGGCGAAATTATCTCAACCTAAATAAAAATCCAGACTCATCTCCAACAAATACGGTTAATATCTAAATAACACCAACAAAAGAAACTCAAAACTCACCAGCAACAGCTTATAAAACTTCCGCAGAAAACCTCAAAGAAATCAATGAAAATTTACCTCAATATAGTGTGACCTCAAACAAAGCAAACGCTATCAACACTTACGAATCGTATTCCCTATCAGGCTCAACTTCATCATGATCTCATTCCCTAGCTGCTCACCATCCCGCAATAGTCTAAACATCATTCCAATACAACCTTCCATCAACTTCAAGCCAAGTCAGTTCTAACTCCGTTAACCCATCCTAATCAAATCATTTCTTTCTTATTACCACCACCAGTCAATTCTTATTAATAAAAAAAAATCGAAGTAATACTTTTGAACTAAACGACAATATCGACATTTAAAATCACACTTTACAACCAAAATACCGACTCTGCGAATCAGAGGTTGAATCGATTAAGCTCTTGAGGAAGCTAGGACGCTTCAACTTTTGGATCGTAGATTAAATTCTAAAACAACTCAAACCAACCAAGTCCTATATATGTACAACAAATACAACTTCCTCGAACAATCATAAACTCAATTAAAATGTAGATTGATACGGATAAACAAACGAAGTGTAGCTTCCTTTTCTAACCACTCAAAACATGCTTGATTCGCCTTAGATTACAAAAAAAAAATAAAAATAAAATAAAAATATATCTTGGGGACGCTAACGACCTTCAAAATTTGGAAAAATATTTATGGTGATTTTAAGATACCCTTAATGTCGGCTCCTGGACAAGTTTGTATTATAAAAAATATGAACTTTTTGATCTTAAAATATATTTGACGTTTCAGTTTTGCATGCAGCAACAAGTTTCCAGCGATTTAAAATTTATTAGTTTTCAACCTGGAAATACCCCTAATATGGTGCCCTTTGTTTTTTTCCGAGCATATCACCTGTTCATGTGAAACCCTTATAATGTGGATTTCTTTATAAATCGATAACATTGTACAGAGTGTCCGCCGGGAAGGTATACTACTTTTTTGTTTATAATTTTTGATTAAATGAAAGAAAATGGATCTTATATTGATAAATGTTTTCTGCAATGTCGGCAATTATGTATGGAATACAATATCAGGGAAATGTCCGCCTCTTTTAGTCTCGCAAATGCGAGCCCTTTTGAGAACATTTTTCATTACATTCTCACACATTTCACGCGATATTTCATTAATTTTAACACGCTCAAGCGTTTCTGGTTTGTTTGCATAAACCTTACTTTTCAGATATCCCCACAAAAAGAAGTCCGAAGCAGTCAAATCAGGTGACCGTAGAGGCCAATCAACATCACCATTTCTTGAAATAACTTTTTGTGGAAAGAGGTCCACTGTATTCCTGGGTGTATGCGATGTGCCACCGTCTTGTTGATACCACATGTTAATCAAGCCCAAAGGTTGCAGTTGCGGCGTTAAAAAATGTCCAATCATATCACGATATCGCTTCCCATTCACAGTTAACCTTACGCCGTTACGCCGTTTTCATTTTTAAAGAAGTAAGGTCCAATGATTCCTCCTGACCAAATGGCACACCAGACTGTAACTTCTAATGGATGCAAATATGACTGATGACTAATTTGAGGGTTTTCCATTGCCCAGAACCGACTATTCTGTTTATTCACATATCCATTCAAATGAAAATGTGCTTCATCACTCATTATGATTTTTTCATGAAAATCGGGGTTGTCACGCGCTAGCTGTAACATCCTATTTGCATATGTACGGCGGCGTAAATGGTCTTGTGGAAGAAGCTCTTGTGTCAACTGAATTTTAAATGGCAATAAATGCAAAAACTTTGTGGTCAAAATTGTGGCCAAAGTTGTTCTTTGAAGACCAAGCACCTGAGCACGGCGTCGAATTGAGGTTGATGGATTGTTTTGAACACTTCCTTGAGCAGCGGTAATGTTTTCACCCGATCTTGCAGTACTTTGTGGTCCATGCTTGGGCCTTCACCTACAGACCCTTTTTCTTCGAAATCATTCCCTACACCATAAATAGTGCGATTTGTTGGCACGTTGTTTCTCCCGAAAATTTCACGTAACTTTCTCATCGTCACAGTTATCAAGGATTGATTTTGATAAAATGATTTAGTGATGAAAACACGTTGGTTTATCGAATATTTTTCCATAATAAATTTGCCACGTGTCTACTTCACTACTGCCAAATATGAACTGTCAAGAATAATTTTTACCAAAATGGCGGCAAAACAAAGAAGTATACCATTCCGGCAGACACCCTGTACATAGTTTACACTTTAATTTGTAACGGAATAATCAGGGCAATGAGGAAGCCTACACTTCGAAAAGGACCCAAAGTAACTGGAAACCAAATCCGAAAAATTCAGGAAATCAACAACCAAAATTGTAGCTTTCTGTTGTGTATGCATTTGACACCCGACCCTGGAGTTTCAATGAAGCAAGGCAGCAGACAGGCGACTGTGTCTGCAGTCGAATAGTAGACATCAACAGGACGACATCAGTAACTTCGCTTTTCCAATTGTAACCACTGCTCAATAGTAATAAATAAGAAACACTAATTTAATATTAGCTCACTGACTTTTCGCTCATTTTCTCAAAGTCTTCCCTTAATAAAGTCACCCTTATGATTCGCGGCCACTGGACTCGGTAAGCCAGTCCGGGCAATATCAAAAAAGGATGTTCGAGGCCAAAGTATAAAGGCATGCTATCTCCCGCGCGTACTACCTCTTCGGCTAAGGAGGGTACTTGATACTAGGCAAGCGAACGATGTTACGATTCCATACCAGGTAGAGATGAAAGTATCTGTAGCTATTAAAAGTGAGCCCGAAGTATCCCAAGAATAGCACCCACAAATACCAGCACTGCATCTGATGAGTTTCTCCAAATGAAGTGTTCGGGCATTGAACAACGGGGTTAAAAATTTGCTTGCAGAGATTTCTTGGCAACAACTCTATTTTTGGAATTCTGTTCTGAAAAATGTTCCGTACGAAAATAAACCACTAATCTGCGGAACGTTATAAGAAAATGTAAAGTTTTATTCGGCTTATGTACTTTGTTGACATTGGGTATTTAATAGAAGTTCCCTTATGTGTTGTGGATGGGTGCGTTCCACCCCATTGTGGCAGTGTTGCCGTCACCACCGTTAATGTTATCGATGACGTCAACATTCTCCTCCCGAACAATGTTCTGAGATTGCCTTCTTCCGTCTTCCTGTCGTCATTAAGCTATTCCCACTGTTGCTTCTGATTACAAATTGGTTGTATATACAAAACATGCGTTTGGGTACACAAAAAGAAACAACAGATAACGAAAAAACCTATGACAGCAATTACTCCAGCTTTTCAGCATTGACTCTCACAATTAGTTAATTTTTCGTTATTTGTTTTGCGTTATTTATTTGTGTGAAGCAGAAGATTATGGTTTTGTCGGTCAAGGACTCGAGGTTGAGATGATGTGTGAAGCAGAAGATTATGGTTTTGTCGGTCAAGGACTGGAAGTTGAGATGAAGTGTGAAGCAGAAGATTATGGTTTCGTCGGTCAAGGGCTGAAAGTTGAGATGAAGTGTGAAGATGAAGTTTATGTTTTTGTCGGCGATAGACTGGAACTCCAAGTGAAATTGAAGGGGGTGTCGAATGGTCGATGCACCATTAACCAATGTTGTGTGTTGATTCCATTTTCAATTTTATTAAGTTTTGATGTGCGTGAATTTAATCGTTTTTCGATGTTTTTCGCGAACCATAAATGAGCAGGGACAAGTATCTTAAATGACGAGACGAAGCTTTCAGGTTTACTGATTTTTGTACATTTAATTGAGGGCCCTGTAGGAAAGAGATTTGTTGACACCAAGTGATTTATGACATCGTCAGCCAAAGTGCCTGGTTTCAACCGTTAAATAAAAATTGTTTTCGGTTTAGGAATCGATTCAATCGTCGATATATTTTCGGTTACTGTTGGAATTTGATCAGATGATGGGGAAACAGTAACAGGAGAAGAAACAGCCTGAGAGGACTCGACTCACAAAGTAGGAACGCCAATAGTTCTGTTTTGATTTTGGCTTCTTAGATTTGAGCGTTTAGCTCTCGGATTTGCCGACGATGAATTGATGACACGTTTTCGTATTCCTTTGACAACTTCATCGCTGGATATCTTACGAGGAATAGATGAAAAAAAAAAACTATTATCTAAAGAGCTTGATAAAGACTCTGCAGTTGTAGAAGACACAGTGGAAACTGTATGATTAAATGTCTCAAACAAGTCTTTAAAGCCTTTTGAGAGCTGAGGAATGTCAGATTTGAAAGTCGGCATTTTAAAGGCGAGACTGGACAAAGATAATTTACGGCAAGCAATGCAATACCAAAAAGTGCCCTCTGTTGTATTTATTGTTCTGCATATATTCGTTTTTTTTTAGATTCGTAGTTAACTTTTGCAAATATTTTTAGCTTCTTTGCATTTTTTGTAGTTGACATTTTTGGTTTTTGTTGGTTGATTATGGGTAGGTCGTCAATTGTTCTGCTGATCGTTCCGGTGAGATTTTTAATATCAACTAAAATCGAGCGTGTCGATATCAATTCATCTTCATCCCATTGAGTCTATCGAAAATCGGGCTGCTTGGGGAAGAATGCTTTTTCTGAGTTGGACTGGAGAAGGACATCGAAGTCTTTACGTAAGGGGATGATTGAATCGAGAATCTGTTTATTAGAAGTTGTTTTCGAGGAATTAGATCCTTTATTGATGTATTTAATTGATTCAATGTCGTTTCGAGTTTCGTTGACCTAGTTATTGTTATCTCTGCAAAGTTGGATATTTGCTTGGATGAGACCAGTACCCGACGGTTACCACTTGGAGGTAAAAAATATGTACTTGATGTGTAGTCAGAGTTACAACACTGGGCATTGCCAAGTTAAAGCCAATCAGAGTCTACCCTCGTTCTACAACACCCAACCATCTTTATCGTGATGTTGCTTCATATAATTTCGTTGCTTGGAGAGTCGGTTTCGCTACGTCTGCTTTTGCACATAGACTCTTGAGAAAGAAGTCACAGTGTGTGAAGCAAAGCTGAATAAAGAGGAATGTCAAATTTAAATCAAGACAAAAAGTCGCAGTCGCAGTCGCGAGACTCATGAAAGAAAATAACAAAATAGAACTTCGAAAAAAGTCATGACTCGAGAGTCAAAGTGTTAAAGCAGACATACCGCACACGCTCATAAGCGCCTACATATTTGTGTTTTTTTTTTATATGGACGATAGTACATAATGACATGAAAAGTCATACTCACGAAGGCGTGGACTTATTTCGTGAAAACTTTAGATAAACCATCTACACGACCATACGAACAAGCTCTAAAAATATAATCAAATTCGGTTTGGTCGTTCGTGAGTTATAAAGGCATAACCCACTTGCAAACAATTTTTAATATCAAAACAGGTAACGGACATTTATATTTTATTATCTTATATGCATTTGATAGCAATATTCAAACCTATCGAAATAAATTCTCCAGGGAGTTTTTCTCTTAAGAACAAAGTAGATCAGAAAATTTATTCGCGATAGTCCTGATTATCGAATTATAAGTAAATTTCAAAAATTAGTTGGGAATTAACTCCATAATTACCAACTACTTAAAAAAATTTCATTCCCTTCCTGTGAAATCAGGGGTCCCAAAAACCGTCCTTCTAAAAATCTGTCCGTCTTAAATCCGTGCAAAATGAGCAATGTGCTGTAATCACACTCCCTCCGTTGTGCAAAGCAACCAGGGGTCCGAAAATCCATTCTTCTAAAACAGTTTTTTTTTTAAATCTGTCCGCCTTAAGTCCGTGCAATATGAGAAATGTGTTGCAATCACACTCTCCCTCCGTTGTGCAAAACAAATGTTAAATCTGAGGTCTGAAAATCCATCCTATTAAAATTATTTTCTAAAAATCTGTCCTCCTTAAGTCCGTGCAACATTCGGAAAGTTCCGATATAAAAAGGAAAAAAATATCCTTACTGGCTCCGTTGTTGCCGCCGAACCGAATTTCATCAATCAGTATATTTTGACCATCAATCGATGCATATTGCTCTTACCAAACAAGTGAAATTGAGAAAAACGACTTGTAACACCGCGACAAAAGCTGATAACTGAGCTGTTGCAGATTATATACATTTCGATAACTTTTTGACATTAAAATCCATAACTCTTAAGAGCTATCAAATGAAATCACCACACATGAGTTTCATGAGTTAACGCTGGATTAAATTTCTTTTGGTATTAGTTAACCGAAGGTTAACTCAGCACTAAAAAACTGGGGTTTAGTGAGACAAACAGACAGACTTCCAGAGACGAAAAACAATTAATTTATTTCACTTATCAAAACTATAAAAAATCCATATTTTCCCTAGAAAAAAAGAACCACGATGGAGCCAAATAATGACAGCAACGATTTGCTTCAATTTTTGTCTGAATTCCTTGGTAATTGTATTTTTTCTTACATTTCCATAGCGAAAATACAAATATTAAAATTTTACTCAGATTTTAATGCTCCCTCGCCACAGTTGATTGGAGCAGAAAATCTCATACAAGAAGAGCAGATGCAATTTAACCCGCTAGTTACGTATCAGAATGGTAAGAAACAAAAGCAATAATGCTTAGATCTCTCTGAGCCATAACAAAGGCCAGATTTATTGTGAGTCGTAAAATCGCCTATCCAATTGTATCTCTAGATATATAGGATATTTTATGATTCTCATGTCGGACTTAATTGTTTTTTAAGTAATAAAACACTATTTTCAGAATATTTGTGCAATGATCTATCCACTGAACATCAAATCGTACAGGAACCATTAATGTAATTTTTAATAGTACCTTTTGGCAGATTCAAACTTATATGGCTTTTACACCGAACCGGTACCTGAATATTCGAAAACAACTTCACCATTTCACACCAAGAATGTCAACCTTGGCAATTAAATGACAATAATAGAAATAAAATGATTTTTGTGAAACCTACAAGTTTTTGAAATTTAAAAATGTACAGAAAAACTTCAGTTTTCAATCAAGGTTGCGGGTGTTTTCGAAAAAAAACATTTTCCGATTCTGTTTGGAAGCCATATAAGTAATCACACAATGCAAACCAGATTTAATTTTGTCTTCTTTTTATTTTTGCAGAGGGCACCAAGAAGAGCATCAACAAGAGAACGTGCCATCAACTCTCTGTGATGAAACTAATTTGATTTCCACAGTCTTCCAAGAAACCACTGTTTCAGAAACGATTGAAATTGATCTTACCGGTGATGATATGACTGTAGTTAATACAAATATCGTACCAAGGGCAATCATTAAGACGGCAGTGGTACCACCAACCGCCGCTAACACAGAAGTTGTTGTTACGTAAGTGATTAACGCATCAGACGTTCCTACAACCAGTGCGAATGCCAAAGCCGACCTTAGTAAGTATCACCATTTTTCTAACAAGAGACATAAAAATTGAAATTACAGTCAAAGGGGGACAAGATAAACGTGTGGTCGTGGCCCGACTGTGTTGTATGTGCTTGTTCTTTACACACTTGGTCTATAATTAAATTGAATTTTGACTAAATTTCTTAATTGCCCAAAACTGAAAATTTCGAAACTTAAAGGTTTTTAAATATTTCTCAATAAAAAAAATCCGTTTTCTGCTGCCTGTGTACGCAGTTTCATTTAAAATGCTAACGCGTTAATAATCTTGTTAAGTTCAATAAAATTCCTTTGAACCATTTTTGCAAAAAAAAAACATATCAGAATGCTGCACTCCACTGTGTGGATCGTTCTATATCCTATCCCATCCCATCCTTCAAACAAATATCCTCAAAATGTCGGCTTTTTGGAGACGAAATATAAAAAATTAAATTTTCAGAACAGTTTATCAAAATCATTAATGGTTCCACAAAAAACATCGTTTTTCGTCTGGTTATGCAATGAGGTATTGTATGGAAATAGTTTTTGTATGAAAACGCCTCCAATAAGTGGGTGTTGGTTAAAATGATATATAGAAGGAATGTCTATATTAACAAAACCAATGGTTTTGCGTCAACATTTTTTGGAAATGGTTAAAATTTTGCAGAACTTTTGTTTGTACTGAAAACGCCTCCAAAACGCCTATTTGGCAACAAAAATTGGATGAACAAAATGTAGAAATTAGGATTGTCTAGATATGTTCTTCAGACATTTTTTCAAAAGCTCTAACGGTTTGGCCTGATACCACCTTTTTCTTAAAAGGGGAAATTGCAGTTGGCGGATTTCAAAAATCTGCTGGGAGCAACAATAAATACGTGTACCAACTTTGACCATTCTAGCTCAAAATGTAAGGCCCAAAAACTATTGACGTACGGACGGACAGACATGGCTACATCGACTCAGCTATCGATTCTGAGTCGAACCATATACTTTGAGGTATACCTAGCTCAATTATTTCATTTTCTTATAAACTATGTATTCAAACTAATACACCCCTATGGGATAGGGTATTAAAACATCTAAAGTGAAGTTTTTCATCATACAACAGGAATGTATTCTTTGACTGGTGTTTTGCATCTTTGTAACATCAATCATCATTCAGTTCAAAGAATGAACTTGTAATCTTTAATCTACCCGTCGTCCATTAAACTAAAAACGTTCTTTGTGTATAAATATTATCTTTATTTTGTTGCAGATTGTAGTCTAATCATTCGATTTTTTTACAGCTTGCGAAATATGTTACAAGAGTTATCCACATATATATAACCTAAGACAGCATAAAAGATTGCATAAAGAAAAATCATTTCATTGTACATACGAAGGGTGCTTGAAATCATTTTCTTTAAGAGGATATCTAACGTATGTTATTATTTTTAGAAGATAAATAAATAATAAATACATATATTGTTTTAGAGATCATGTGAGAAGGCATTCCACAGAATTCATATTTAAATGCCAATATCCCGAATGTTACAAAGTATTTAAATGTTCCCAAGATCGCAGTGACCATCAGAGAAGGCACGAATGTTTGATGATATTAAAATGCTAACATCCCGGATGTAACAAAACATTTACATGTTCCGAATATCGCAATAGGCATCAGAAAAGGCACGAAAATTTGATTTAAGTTGTTACATAATAATTAATCTTATTATTGAGTTTTGTAACATTTTTTGTTTGCATCTATTTCAGAATGAAGAAGAAGAAATAGAAGAGCAACAACCACAACAACAACAACAACAACAACAACAACAACGAGAACAAGAAGATGGATGCATTGTAACAAATCATCCACCCTGCCATTAGTTTTTTTAAATTATTACCTTACTACTGGTTAATGACAGAATTAATTAATTAAAGCCATTTTATTTTTTTGCTTAACCTGGCTGTCTAATTAAAATATAAGCTCAAAACGTTATAAGAAGGAACATTAAAATATATATATATATACATATTATGTAATATCTATATATCTAATTATTTATTGTTTACTTTTAATGTTTAGTTTTAATGTTAACTTTTAATTATTACTTAACGATTGGTTAAGCAAGATGAGTTACTGACTGAATATACGATTGAATTTCTAATTATAGTTTTCGCATAAAATCTATTTTTATTTTTCGCTGATCAACATTTATTTTAATGAAGTAATGTTTGCCATTCCACCGAAATGAAACGGAATTGGCCAATGATTCCTATAACCAGCTATGGAGATAACTTTTCAATTCCAACATGGTTTTTGTTCTAATTAAGTTGTTTAATAATAGCTATAACTGTGCCCTATAATTGTCGTGGGGCCAATGATAACAGAGCTTCATCAGGATATCGTATTTGATCAGAAACCTAGAACACTGTCAGTGAGTGATTTTCGTTATCAGCATAACCGTTAAAGTAGTAATTTAAATGAAGTCGACGAGTTGATGAACAAAAGCTGGCTCCTGCGCACATCAAAACAGCCACCATTTTTGTTATACCATTTTGCATTACCAACCTCGACAGGGGTTAAGATTATCTTTTCCTTTTTCTTTTTCTTCTTTTCTTGTGAATGTGTGCAACAAGTGGTGGTGGTGACTGCCATTGCGGAAAGAAAAGTGATTGTTGATAAGTAAGTAAGTAAGAGATAATGCATAATCAACATCTTTCTTCTGTATGGTCATTAGCAATTGACATCCTTTTTCCAAATTAAATCAATAAATACATCATCTCAACGATTCTGAAAGAAACTTCATTGTCGACAAGGATTTATGAAAGTAAGGTCCACACAGCAAACAATCTTACACTCTTTACAAAATTTAAGACAATAACACTACCAAATATTTTATTTAAAGGTCCTTTCGAGCTAGATATAACTGCACTGAATATTTCGATTGAAATCTATATTTTGTGTGTTGTCCCTTTCGATTGAAAGTACCTATAGCCAGATTTGGCTCATTGTTGTAGATAAGTCTTAAATAATTTTAATTTTGCAAAACTTCGTTAACACGATGCCACGGTCTCCGCAAATAGTTTAATAAATTCTCATCGCCAATGACGGACTCGGTAACGATAACGAGTCTGAAAGTCCCTCATAATAATAAAGCTTTAAAAATGAATTACTTTGGGAGTCTTTCCAGGTGTAAAAGAAAACCTGGAAAGGACTCCCTTACCTCATTTTTCCACTCTCGCTTTATTGGCGTTGGGAAAATACCCTAATTGAGGATATGAGGATAAGATTTTTACGACGGGATGTAATAAGACTCGTAACTCATGGGATGTAATAAAACGAGCATAGCAGATCCTTTTTTGGCGAACACCTTTTAAGCATGTAAATATAGATTCGATTTTATTACAAATTGAATGCCAAAGTATTTGAATCTTACGACTTTTTTTGCTAAGCGGGACTTTTCAAACTCATTACTGAGTCATTTGCGATGATTTTAACAATTTGAGAGTCAAAAAAGAGAAGCAAAACAACACAAAATAAACATTTTAATCAAAACATTCTGTTCAATAAGATCTCGAAAGTTCCTTTAAAACTGTTTCTAGAATTTTTCAACTTGTGTAAGCTTGTCCAGGGTGCCACTGCCTCATAGTGAACCACTGTTAAAACATCTCTCCACACCAACAATGGGTGGGGCCCAAAGAGAACCCTAGAAATAACGAAGACCGTCAATTTGCTTACGTACATGGAGGACATAAGAATAGTGAAAATCGAAGGTTTCATCTCCGTGGTTTCATTTTTACTTGCATATCGGCTGCCACCCAGATTGTCCAATATATCGAAAAATGTGCGATTTTTTTCTATTTTGGTATAAAATTATGAGGTGTATACAAGGGGTACCCCTTATACATTTTTGATCCAAAAAAACTAGATAATTAAAAAAAAATTACTTTTGGTGGTATTGGGCTTCTTTTGCATGACCTCTGATCCAACGCAAAAATTCCAATGGCGTTAAATTGCAAGATTTGGATGGGCACTTCTTATCGCAAAAATGGCCAAATAATTTGGGCAATAAATCATATGTTCCGGCGAGGACCATTTTATTTTCTCTGGCTACGTTAACAAACAAAATTGCTACAGCACGTTTGTCAAGAAGCCGATGCATCCACATAGAGTGACAGTTTAGTGCAGATTGTGGATTGGTGTCATCAATGGACCATTTTTCTTCGAAAATGATGCTTGGTATAACGTTTCGGTCCATTGTGGGTACTACCAAAGATTATAAAGTCATACAGATGACGCAATGCATACAAGAAAAATTGTTCAATGGCGGGTTGCACTGGCACAACCCACCATATTTTTGGATATAGTTTCTCATGTGTACATGTGCACATCGTCCGCCCTAGCTGATAAGCAACGAATGCGTTTGTTGCCCAAAAATTCAACCAGAGAAACAACAAAAATTACGTTAACCGGAAAAATCTGTAACCGCCTTATTTTAGTTAATTCTATTTAGCCGATGTTTTTCTGGAATTTTGTTTGTGTTTTACTTTTGACTTGACATTCAGAGAACACCATTCCTTGCAGATTCAGTGAACTATTCGCGTGCTTCCAAAAAAAAATTAAATAATGATAAATATTACTTTAAATATCGAGCGAGTAAAATTATATGTTTGTGTGTGCAAACACTTCATTTAATTACAAATTTAGTTCATTTGGAATTTACATTTGGGATTCGTTGGGTAGTGACAAGGGTAAGGACGATCATTACCAATTATTGGTGGTTGAACGGCGGCAGTATCACCCATATGAACGATTGGATCATTTTAGTAAATGGGACGATGTTCAAGCGTTTCAAAACGAATTACTATGATGCATTTCATTCTTTTCTAAAACGCATCAACTGCGCAAACAAAACCAAACAGAGCATCGTAAATGGCTATGATGCGAATGAAATTTGAGTTTCAGGTTGAACCGAAAGGATATGCTTAAATATGTTTACATTGTACGAACCAGCATTGTCTATTAATGGTAGAGGGTGAGTTATGTTTAACAACGATTCTAGCTCTTAATGGGGACAGCCCCTGGCAATATCTTTGGGAAATTTTTGCCTATTTTCGATTGAATGATCGAAATTACAACAACATGTGTACAGACAACACTATTTTGGTTAGAATTATAGCTATATCAAGCGTTACCAAGTGTCCTCTTTAGTTTCCTTCAAATACTGACGGTAATTGAAGTTCAGTTCTCTGTATTACCATTTGAAAGAATTTTTGTTCCTTAACCGGAGATCGAACTTGTAACCCCGTGCCTAGTGAGCTGTTAAAAGGTATGGTTGTTACATTGTTTAGATATTATTGGTGTTTGAAACATTTTACAATAGTTCGCATCAAAGTCGTAACAAAATGTCAAAAATTTCAAAGCATAACAAGTGCAACGCAATGCAAAAATAAACATATCTTGGCATCAGCAAAGCAGTGTGCATTCACAATGCCCATTTATTTGCTGTTTTGGAAATTAGCCACGGTCAAAATTGCATGATCAAAGTCAAGATATCTCCAATGGCTAAACTTCGCATTTTGATTTTATTAATTCGTCGACCGATTTGTTTGTGGCAGTATGTACTATGTTGTTACTGGGGTTAATGGTAATATTTTGTTATATCGATTTTGAAGAAAAAGAAAGTAAGAAACCAGAAACAAAGGGTCGCTTTAATTTATAACAGTATGTTGCATTCACAATTTAAATTTATTTAGTCAGAACATTTATAAATTAAAAAATTAATTTCACTTAGTAATAGAAAATAAGCTAGAAAAAACAGATTGTTTGAAGTCTGTTTTGCTTTCAAGTCTGGGTAATTTAGCACGGCTCTCTAATATCATCGCCATGCCTCTAGATCTTCCGGTATAACTCGTTTAGAAAAGCTAGCTACCAAATTAACGTGTCGTTCCGTTCCTTTAAAGGATGTTTTTTAGAGGTACCTATAGAACTTCGAATTAAAACAAAATACAAGAAAGCCGTTTTCAAGTCAATCAGTTTAGCTTTATTGGAAGGAAGGATAATTTTATTCAATGACGTCTCAAGCGTCCCATGTGGATTTTCTTCACTCCAAATGCGGCAATTTTGCCGTTGTCGTAGCCATTCAACCAAAAATGAGCCTTATCCCTGAACAAAATTTTGCGATGAGAATCAGCATCGAGTTCAATCTCATTTTCGGCCCATACACCAAAATCACGACGCATTGCATCGTCTCGCGGCTTTAATTCCTACACAAGCTTGATCTTGTAAGGTCGTAAACCAAGATCTTTGCGCAAATTCTTCCATAAAGTTGATGGACAAAGCTCCGATTGCTTCGTGTCCGATTAATGCGTGTTCTCTTCAAAATTTTGCTCTACAGCGGCTATAGTTTCTTCGGTGCGCACTGTTCGACGTCTCTGCGGATGCGTTTTAGAATAAACGTAGTGCGAAAACGATCTACGGTTAATATTTAATTGCTGTGATGGACGATTATTTCGACCATTAAATGGGCGGAGCTTGCAGTAAACTTCGCGAACTGGACCAATATTTTCGAAATAAATTTGCACGATTTGCAAGCGTTGTTCATTTGTCAACCTGTTCCTGATGAAATGACAAACCAAACTGAACATAAATGAAATTAAAGTTTCCCGATTTGACCACAAATGTCAGTCTTATCTCTATTTTTTTCCGGGGGTTGGTGGAAATCTCAAATGACACGATGAGCACATTCCCAAAGTATTGTAAGAATTTAACCCACTAAAACCACCAGATTTTTGGATTTTTATTGCAACTAAGTATGCGACTTATCTAGCAATTTGTTTTATCACGAGTAATGAATGTTTGGCAGTTAACTTTCCTGTGAGAGTTCCTGCTTTTTCCGCAATTTATAGCGCGGTTTGTTATTATCGGGCCAAATCTAAGGGCTTGGTTCTTTAAAGACGCCGAAATAATACCACGGCGCATTGCCGAATGATCTTAACATTTTGTTTTCAAAAATTTTTAAGGTATTTACATTCGTTTTACTGGTACAACCCCATAGTTGTATACCATGTGTCCAGACTGGCTTAATCACTTGCTTGTATAATAAAAGCTTGTTATCAAGGTTAAGATTCGAATATTTTTCGAGTAACCAGTACAGTTCTCTGTTTATACCCTATCCCATAGGGGTATATTAGTTTTGATAAAAGTTTGTAACATAGAGAAATAATTGCGCTAGATATACAGTATATGGATCGACTCAGAATCGATAGCTGAGTCGATTAAACCATATATGTCCGTCCGTCCGTCCATCCGTACGTCACCAGTTGTTGGGCCTTAAATTTTGAGCTGGGATGATGGGATTTGATCCACATGTTTGTGGTTGCTCCCAGCAGATTAAGTGTAAACAGTTTTGAAATCCGCCCACTGCCACGCCCCATTTTTAGAAAAACAAATTTTTAGGCCAAACCATTAGTGATTTTGAAAAAGTGTCTGAACAACATATCTAGACAATATAAATATCTATATTTCGTGTATACATAGATTTTTTGGAACGCCTACTTGTCGGAAGCGTTTTCCGTAAAAAAAAAAAAAATTTTCGATAAAATTTTAAACATTTTGAAAAAAAATTGATGCAAAATAATTGGTTTTGGTAATATAAACATTTCTTCAATATATCATTTTTACCCACGCCAACTTTTTGAGGCATTTTCATACAAAAACCATTTGTATAAATAAATTAAATACGCTTTTATCAAATTAATTGTTTATTTAAAAATATAAATTATACAGTTTTACAAGTCCTCTATGAGGACGCTGTCTTTCGGTGGTACTTGTAAGACTGACTTGTTCTTCGACTAACTCCTGATGCACAAACAAGTTGTTTGTGCAGATTCTAGCGGTTCGCTTCTGATGATAAGCACATCTGCGTAAACAAGTTGGTTGCGCAGATTCTAACGGTTGGCTGCTGATATATTTTTTGCAGAAGTGTTTATTTGCGTAAACAAGTTGTTTAATGGTTCGGCAAAAACAACTTGCTGGAGATGGGTGTTAACTGCTCCCCTTTTAAATTTAACCGTCCTCGGCTAATTATTATTATTTGTTATTATTATTATAATAAATGTGGAGTACTACTAACAATATTTTTATGTTACTAAATTTATATAAATCTAGACATTTAACTTCATCAAAAAATATTTTTTTATTATACATTAAATTTGCATGAACTTTTTTAACAAAAAAAACTTAAGAACGAAAAAATAATCCAATAGGTCTTTTTTTTCGTTACTGTATGGATGGTTCTGTTGTATTTTGCTGCAGATAATAAAATAAGTTCATTGTCATTGATACCCTGTTCTAATTTCGTACATCTGGCGATTTCCGTTAACGTGCTATGGAATCTTTCAACTTGTCCATTAGATTGGCTATGAAAAGGAGGTACTGTAAAAATATTTATTTTAAAATGGTCTCGAAGTAAAGTTTTTATAGTTTGCAAGTTCAAAGATTTTTCATTGTCGCAGACTACTGTTTTTGTATTCTTAAAAAAATTTAGAATCTCGAGTAGAGGTTCTTTAATGTCAACAATTGCTCTGGATTTTATTGGAAACACTGCAGCAAATTTTGAGAACTTATCCAAGCAAGTGAGGAAGTGCAACTTATCCGTGGAATAAATATCAATATGTAATATTTCACCTGCACAAGTTGGTAAAGGAGTTACACCTATTTCTACCCTTGGGGGTTGTCTCTGGTATTTCGCTTCGTTACATATTGAACAGTTGGCTATAAGTTCCATTAACTTTTTCCGAATGTCAGGAAAGTAATAGTCACGAAGTACTTGTTGAGTGTTTTCGCGTAGGGATCGATGAGCTCAATTGTGTTCTACAGCGAGGATTTCCTTCTGGTCATATTCGTTATAAATATCTATCACAAATTTTTCCGAGCGGATAAATTTGGTAAATGGAAATGTTTTAATAAGTTCATCTTGGATAGATCCTAAAACATTTAGTTCACAATGGATACCGTTAACGACACGAGGATTAATAACGTCCTTCGACCTTTTCAATAAATTTTTTTTTCTTTAAACACTATTTTTCTCACTATTTTGTTATCTGACCCTTTACTTAGAATTATCTGGTTTCTAAAACAATTTACAGGATTTTCTACAGTGCGAATCGTTTGAGTCAACGATTCTTCACTATGTGCAGTTATTGATTCGGATGTATTCGCCTGTTGTATGACATTAACATGTTGCCTCGATAACGCATCCGCAACATGGTTCTCCTTTCCTGGCTTGTAATGAAATATTGGAGAAAACTCCTCTACAAAAGCTTTCCACCTCTTTATTTTAGTGTTAGGGTATTTTTCAGAAATAGAAAATATCAACGGCTGATGATCTGTAAATATATGAAGTTTTCTAACGCCATACAAATAATTACGCAGTTTTCGCAATGACCAAACAATAGCGAACAGTTCGCGTTCGTTTGTGGCGTAGTTTTCTTCAGTTGAAGATAAAGTTCTAGATATCATCGTTATTGGCCTACCACTCTGCGACAAGACTGCACCTAATGCACAAGAAGATGCATCAGTCGTCAAGTCAAAAGGTTTATTGTAGTCCGGATAGAGGAGCAGAACGTCCTCTGAGGCCAAAATGTTCTTAATGCGCCTAAAAGCATGAATAGCATCTTGATCAAACTCTACAGCGATTTTCTAGACTGCCTAGCGCTAACATTTGCATTTTTTTTCCGCGCAAAATACTTGTCAAAGGCTTTGCTATCTGGGCGTAATCCTTTATTAACCTTCTATAATACCCAGAGAGTCCTAAAAACGATCGTAGGCTGCGAAGTGTTCTTGGAATTTTGTATTCAATGATATACTTAACTTTATCCGGACAAGTTTTAATACCCTGTGCTGAGACCACAAAACCCAAAAATTCAACTTCACTCCTGAAAAATTTCGACTTCTCCGAAGAGACGCGCATATTAGTCTCAAAAAGTTTGCAAAGAATGCGATCAATATCTTTAAGATGCTGCTGCTTCGTTTTGGAAAAAACAATCACGTCGTCAATATAAACGTGACAGCACTTTCCAATCTCGTCCCTCAAAATATCAGCAATGGCTCTTTGGAAAATGCTAGGCCCATTTTAAAGCCCAAATGGAAGCCTACAGAATTCAAATTTGCCATTATTTATGGAGAAAGCTGTTTTTTCCCTGTCACGCTCAGATAGCTCAATCTGATGAAATCCAGACTTTGAATCCAATGTTGAGAAAAATAATGATTGTCCTAAATTCGCAAGTGTGCGGTATGGGATATTTGTCATTCATCGTTTTGGCATTAAGCTTCCTAAAATAAACTACCAACCGCATTTTTCTATTACCGTCTTCATCAAATCCTTTCTTATCAACAACCCAAATAGGTTTATTGTAAGGGGACCGAGATGGCCTTATAATACCTGCGTTAAGAAGACTTGTAATTTCTTTGTTGACAACTTGTGCAGATGCCATTGGATAGGGATACGCTTTTGAGTAGACTGGCTCATTGTCCGTTGTTCTGATGGTGGCTACAACATTTGTAGTAAATGGCAATGATTCATTCGAATCCGCAAATACTTTCTGTCTATTTTCTTAAATAGAGTCAAATTGTTTTCGAACATCTAGGGGTACACATCGTCGCTTTCATGGCAAAGTGACATAAGTCGAAAATGTATGATTTTCAGGAATGATGTTTTAAGTTTTACCTCACACTAAAAAATTGTTTTCTTGTTAAATATAAACAATATACCAAGTTTGTTTACATACAAGTGAAGTACTTTTCTCCCTCTTTCAGATAGAATATAAAGTTTTTTACAAAATCAATATATAAAAAAAATCCTTCGGACTTACGACGTTTCGTGAAAAATCTAACAGTCTTTTTTAGTGATAATTTTCGTATTATGTCACAAAAATTATTTCAATTATATTCAAATTATTTCAAAATAAATTCAAACAATATTATTAATCAGAAAATTTATTAATTCATATTAATTAAGTTTAACAAAAAAATACCCCTTTTAAAAATAGGTGACAAAAAAATAAATGATTAAATCTAATAATAAATATAAATAAATATTGGCACTTCAGTTAGATTAAAAGTTAAACAGAAAATTTATTAATTCATATTAAATAAGTTTAACAAAAAAAAACCCTTTTAAAAATGGTGATAAAAAAATAAATAAATGATTAAATCTATAAATACATATCGGCACTTCAGTTTAATTAAAAGATAAACAGAACATTTATTAATTCATATTAATTAAGTTTAACAAAAAAATACCCATTTTAAAAATAGGTGACAAAAAATAAATAAATGATTAAATCTAATAATAAATATAAATAAATATTGGCACTTCAGTTTGATTAAAAGTTAAAAAGAAACAGAAAAATCCATTGATAAACATAGATAGTTTTAGTGATAATAAAGTAAAACCACATTTATTTTTTTAGTAACTTTTAAGTCCTTCATAAAAATATTTATAAAAATGTGGAATTTGGTATTTTTGAAAAAGCTGTAGAAGACCTTCCTTCTTCTTGGACGAAATTCCGGCATAAGTGTTGGGCAACGGCATCAATACAAGATTACAAATTGACTCCAATGATCTTGTATTTTTTCTGATTTGGATTTTTTTGAAAACCTCATCAGAATAGGATGTTTTGACAAAAAATTCGCCAGGTGAATTTTTCTGAAATGGCATAATTTTTATGTCTCCTAATTTTGTTTTTTGTTTTCTCTCATCAATGGAAAAGTTGGATCCGATTTTTTCAGATAAGTTCTTGATATCGTAAAATGATGTTTGATCCAGCTCATGAACATTGTATGGAGATCCCGTCTTCTTTGCTGATCTAATAATGGTTACGTATTGGTCTGGAGTATATATTGGTGCTGATTTCAGTGATCTCTTAACAGAACGCTCTATAACCGAATGAGCAGCATCACCTTCATTTTGTGAGTGACCCTTAATCAGGAATTTATGAGTGATACTCCTTAGATTAGGCAGTACTTGAACAGCAAACGCATATAAGGAAATCATAAATTTATTTTTCTGCTGCCCACAACAATTATCGCTATAAAAGATAACATCGAATTCCATCTTTGCCTTGTCATTGAGTTTTTGAAGGTACTTGAAAACACATGTGCAAATTTCATTAGCTCCTCGTCCTGCTTCTCCCTCGTGCCAAACATAACAATCAACCTCCTTATTGTCAAGTTGACTCACAGTAAAATTAAAAACGTTAAGCTTAGACACGTAGTAAAAAGTTCCAGAATCACCTCTGGGACACTGGAGCACAGCCTGAAGATCATAGACTGCAACGATGAATGAATCACTTGTAGACTGTTTTTCCCGGTTTTTTTCTTGTCTAGATAATGATTTCTCTTCCAAGTGTTTGTCATATTATTTCTCTTGTAAAATTGTTTTGTCTTCGGAGTTTTCATATGCAACGCAATCTGCACACTGGTCCTTTTTTGGTTTATGGAAAGAAATGTTGTAATCATTCTTAAATATGCGATAGTATGACGAATAACTCGCATATGGAACACCCATTTTTTTGCATTGATCAACATAGTTACTATGTAGTCCGGCAACTGTGTTACCTCCTTCGATATATTCCCTTGTTGAACTCGATCTGCAAAAATGACTTGGCATACGTGGAATTAAGTCGATATGCTTCTTCACTCTTTTGTCAGTCTCAATATCAAGCTTATTATAGGGCGTGTGCTTGCCTCTTTTATCGATGTCAACCATGTTTGTTATATTTAGGTCTTTCTTTGCGAGTACCGTCCTAATAGGTCTTTCATTTATTCCTAGAGTTGACATAAAAAAGACTTTGCATACCCTTATGCGACAGTTTTCGATAACAAAATAAAATGCATTATTATGACTTCGTGGTTTCCTCGTAGACGACTGTTCCAAAACTCGGATATATCTATATTTAGGCTTGATTTCGCTGATAGACCCAGCAAGAAAATTTCTTTGCTTATTGGTACTTCCCAAAGCCCAGTATTTTTTAAAAACATTAATTCTATTTTCTTGACTTACCTTGGAAGAACATTGGAGCTTACAATTGCAAACCGGGCCATTTTGTCGCTCAGGTATAACCTTCTTATTTTTAGAAGAAGATACATAAGACAGTCCTAAGTTTCGCAAGGTCTTAGCTTTAGTTTTTTTCCATTCAGCGCTATTTTTCTTACGATGATGATTTTCTTTTTCATCCTTTTGTGGAGTTGGTGTATCTTTGAGGTTACAAGGTAGATCGAAATTCGGGTCTTTTTCGAAGTCATCTGACGAAAAATCTTCACCTGAAGATGACAGCTCGTCCCCTGAAGATTCAGGATTTTCAAAGACCTTATTGGAAGGCACAATATCCTTTGTACCAGAAGGTTGATGTTCGTTATTAGCTAAGGATATGGGTCCAGGTTCAAGACTACTTGGTTGACTAAATGCTTGTTTCAGTAGGTTATGAGTATTTGCAGAAGAATTTGTGAACGTGCTTTCCCTTTCTTGTCCAAAGGCATTCTCAAATTGCACTGGAGAAGATGATGACTCATCCGAGGAAGATTCAGAAGAATCAATAACCTTTTTGGAGGGAAAAACTAATTTTCTATCATAAGGTCGAAGTTCGTGATAAGTTAAACCGCTGGGTCCAGGTTCTACATTGCTTAGCTGACTAGATACAGGTTCAAGTCGGTGAAGGTTATTAAAGCTTTCGCTTTCCAGAGTAGTATCATTCTGTGAAAAATTATTCTCAGTAGAACTATTTTCTTAAAGCTACATGAATGTTCATTACTTACCTTTGACTTTTCAGGAAGCTTGATATTAAGAGAGCCTTTGAAACTTCGATTATTGTTATTTCTTGCCAAATTGACAAGTAATTCGGATCTGCTTAGAGGAGCTCTATAAAATATTATGAAGCGACAAAGGGATTTAGATAATAATTCTGATACGTTAAGTTTTAGCAACGAGTGTAGAACTACATAGAGTGCGCATCTCATACAACGAAAATGTTCTATGTGTTGTATTGATATTGATATACCCCTGTGTTCATATTCATAATGTTCACGCATACCGAACAAAGAAAATGTCCTTTCGATTACCGCCACGTCTGAGACGACTACAACATGTTTAGCTGAGATGCGCACTCTATGTAGTTCTATGCTCTTTGGTTTTAGGTAGGTATGATGAGTTCCAACAAACATAACTGACACTTTTGCTCTATTGAGTCAATCAAAACAATAAAAAACAGGGGCAATATTTTTCAGGAAAAACGCCGTAAATGAAAAAAAGACTGATTTTTCTATGAAGTTCTATTAAATTTCGACGTAAAAAAAGAAAAGCCAATATGCTGGTTAAAAATTTAATAGGAAGCATTGCTGGTATTTAGAGGAAAAACGACATAAAACAAAAGTGTCGTTCTGCCACAAAAAAAAATGTCCAAATCTTAGAAGCAAAATGTCATAATCCAAAAGTGTCAGTTCTACTGATTTTTTTAATTGAAAACCTGGCACAATTTTGTGTGGAAATATAGCGCAAATAAAAAAATGTCGAAATGGAGCAAGAATCTTACCTGTTTGTTTTTGTATAGTTTGACATTTTGCACAATACGCCGTTTTGATCAGACAAACACAACCACACGCGACGAAGGTTAACGCACAACTAAAAAAATGGCATTGAGGTAGAAAAAAATTGCAGGGATGTTAGTGAAAAAACGAAACGACACTTTTTATAACGTGGAAAGTAGAGGAAGTAGAAATAAGCTGATTAGGCAGAAAAAAAATATATTTTTTTGCGGTCACTTCTGTATACTTAACTCAAAAATGACAAATTTCGACTTATGTCACTTTGCCGTGAAAGCGACGACATGTTTTATCAGTGGCAATGTGATTTACGTATCTGCAAATGAAATACAGAAGCCGTTCCTCTCTACCGTCATATTGAATAACTCCTCTTTTCAAATCTAGCTGTGCTTCTATTTTATGCAGAAAGTCCGCTCCAATTATACCGTCAAAACTATCGAGGCGAGGAAGAATAAAAAATGGGACATTTTTATTAAATAAATGCATTACACATTTAAATTTGATTGGGTCTGATCCGTGTAACGATTTGACTACAAATGGGGTCTCTACCTGTTTTATACCCTTAAGATCACTAATATATTTTATATAATTCTTCGACGCGCCTGTATCTATTAATATTTTTAATTCTTTCCCTCCTAAAGTCCTGCTTATGTATGATAGGAGGGACTTATCTCTAAAAAATTTATCTCGTATATTATTTCTGGGTTTTCGCTTTCATTTCATTCACATTCGTGTAAAAATGACTCCTCATTTGTGTTACAATAATTTTTATCGTCATAATAATGTTCATAATAATCTGTTTGCTGTTGTGTTTGTGGATCTTGAACTAAATTATTAAATCTTTGAATTTTTTCTTGCGGCTGTCGCATGGATTGGTTATTAGGCCCTGACCTTTTTGGGGGATGTCTATTGCTCATGTAGGTATTGTTAATGTTATTATTATATAGTTTTACATGTGAAGTGCTGGGATTCGGATTCGGAATTGATTTTTGAGGTTTGTAATGAGATGTTGAAGGATCTATTTCCATTGGGTGGGCTTTAGGTTGTGTAATTGGCTCACGTCTATAATGAGGCGAATTAAGTGATTCATATTTAAAGTTTGAGTAATTGCGTAGTCTATTTGCTCGATCAAAATAGTTTGCGAAAGTATATCGCATTTGATTAGCCTCTAATTCCTCAGCAAGTGCCAAAGCCGTTGGCATGTCAACAGGCCTTGATGCAAATAAAATGTCACACATTGGTTTTTGCAAACCGGAAACGAATGTCCTAAGTGCTTCCTGCCTATACTTTTGGTTGAGTGAAGCTATAAGATCGGATTTTCCATCGTGTGTCATAATTGTTTTATTAATTAACAAGGTAAGTTTTTGTTCAAATGCATCATAAAACTCAACAATGCACATTTTTTCTTGTTTAAGGGTGGACATTTCCTGTTCAACAATATAAATTGGCCGTTTATCAGAATAAGTAAAATCTAACCTGCTGATTATGACTTTAAAATTAAGAACAGTATTGAAAGATGAAAGCACAGAATCTGCAGAACCTACTATTTTATTTCTTATTATAGCTACCATCTGGTAGAACTTAGAACTTCCCTCAAATCCCTCGAACATTTTATGAGCGGCAAATACAGCTTGTCGCCAAGAAACGTATTTTAATTGATCACCTTGAAATTCTGGTGGAGATTCAACAAGATCTAGTGACTCTTCGCATTTAATTTGTGGATTAATTGTCACAGCCTCATATTCAACAATCCTTGATGGTGTTTCCAAAGAAGAAAGCCTGTCCGTAAGTTCACTGATTGTGGTTTGAAATGATTTTCGCATTTGTTCGACTGCAGCATTCACAGCTGCTGCGATGACTGCGCGTAATTGTGATTCATCCATTGTTTAAAAATCAAATTAAGTTTAAGTTCTTTACAGTATATAATTAAAATAAAAAAATAAACTTCTCATAAATAAATTTAATAACAAAAGTAATGTTGAAAAAATCTTATAGGTAGAGTTTATGAATTTAACATAAGTTATAAACAATTTCAACCCAAAAAAAACCTTAAAATGTATGTTGTATTTGTAATCAAATAATATTATTTAATCTTAGCTAAATTTACTAAAACATATATAACACTTTATAATAAGAAAGCACTCCACTTACACGTAAATACATTTTCTTATTTATTATTTTATTTATTGTCTCTTAACTTTCATAAGTTTCAGCTTCCTGTGCTTCCTTGGTAGGGATTCCAATATGTTGAATTGGTTATTTTATTATCGCATCACAATTATTTCTTTTGTGCTTTACTGTCTATGACAGTATTTTGATTATTTAAATTTCACAGCACACCTTTACCTTAGGTGTTTTACTGCCTATGGCAGTATTTTGATAGTCTTTTGCTCAACACGATTTTAGTGAAATTTGGGTTCAAAACAACGCGTTTACAGAAGTTCTTGTTGATCCTTTATAAGGATTTTTTTTATTAACAAACGCTCGCGTTACCTTAGTTGGGCACAAATAAATGAAATACGCTTTTGTCAATTTAATTGTTTATTTAAAAATATAAATTATACAGTACTTCTAAGACTGACTTCTTCTTCGACTAACTCCTGATGCGAAAACAAGTTGCTTGTGCAGATTCTAGCGGTTCGCTTCTGATGATAAGCACATCTGCGTAAACAAGTTGTTTGCCCAGATTCTAACGGTTGGCTGCTGATATATTTTTTGCAGAAGTGTTTATTTGCGTAAACAAGTTGTTTAATGGTTCGGCAAAAACAACTTGCTGGAGATGGGTGTTAACTTATACAATGCTGGTTCGTACAATGTTGGTTCGTACAATGCCAACATATTTAAGCATATCCTTTCGTTTCAACCTGAAAACCAAATGTCCCATCTACTAAAATGATCCAATCGTTCATATCGGTGATACTGCCGCCGTTCAACCACCAATAATTGGTAATGATCGTCCTCACTCTTGTCACTATTCTATATATAATTTGTAATTCATATATAAATAAAATGTTTGAATACACAAAAATACACTTTGGTTCGCTCGATATTAATAGTAATATTTATTTAATTATTTTTTTAATGAAAGCGAGCGAATAGTTCACTGAATCTACAACGAATGGTGTATTTCTTAATGCCAAGCCAAAAGTAAAGCACAAACAAAATTCCAGAAAAACATCGGCTAAATGGATTAAACCGAACAAAATCGGGCGGTTACAGATTCATCCGGTTAACAAAATTTTTGTGGATTCTCTGGTTGAATTGTTGGGCAACAAACGCATTCGTTGCTTATCGGCTATGGCGGATGATGTGCACGTGTGTGTCCACCTCATAATTTTATAACGAGAAATAGAAAAAAATCGCACATTTTGCGATATATTGGACAATCTGGTAGTCCTTGGTGGCAGCCGATATGCAAGTAAAACTGAAACCACAGAGATGAGACTATCAACTTCCACTTTTCTTATGTCCTCCATGTAAATAAATGGTCGTGACGGTCGTGATAATGGTATTCATACACCTTTTAGCGCGTGCTTATTATCAAAAAATGAGCGCATATCCACGGTTTAGAACATGAAAACGTCGACATTTATGTTGATGTTGTTAATTTTCCACAAACTGCCTTGTGGTTTATGTTACGATTATTCCCACCGTTTAAATTTTTAAATGAATAATTGTTTCCACACATCACTTTTCAGTTTTATTCCTAAAAAATTTTGCCCCAAGAATTTGTTTCCAGATTTGTCGGGGCGAGTGGCAAATGGATTTCCCCAACTGCTCAAACCTTTATGGATTCACTTATCACATGTCCATGACAATACATACAATGCGATGAATGAGACGTGGCTCACCAGCTCGTTGACTGGGCAAGGGCAACGTAACAAGTGTTGGAGTGCTTTTGTGAGTGAGAATTTTTGAAAAGGGTTTGCTTTGGCACTACCCATTGTAGATGGTGAAATATTTAGCCAGTGGCTGACTAGGAGATAGAGCATCCGTGCCGGTAAAGCAAGCTTAAACCCGTTAACAGAATTTAGAAAAAATTGAAAGGATCTTTGGAGGTGTTATTGCACTGAATGTTTCGACAAAACTATTTAACTTTGTGTGTGTCTTTTGGATTGGAAGTATAGCCAGATTAGCCAACCTATATTGGCTCATAGTTGCTCTTGGATAACTCTTTACTAATTTTAAATGCGAAATTAATATTATTTAAGAGTTAACTACAACAAATAGCCAAAATAGGTTGACTAATCTGACTAAAGGTACTTTGAATCGAAAGGGAATACACACAAAATATAGATTTCAATCGAAATATTCAGTGCAGTCTTAGCTTGGAAGGACCTTTAAATAAAATATTTGTTCGTCTTATTTTCTTTAATTTGGTAAGGAGTGTAAGCTTGCTTGCTGTGTGAACCTACTATAGATATCTTCACTTTGCCTAAACTTTCGAACAATTTGGGAATCGTTGAGATGTTGTATTTCTCTATTTAATTTGGAAAAAGGATGTCCATCGCTGCCACACAGCAGAAAGATATTAATTATGTACTCTCTTACGTCTTACGTCTTACTTATCAACAATCACTTTCCTTTTTGCAATGGCAGCAACCACCACCTCTTGTTGCACACATGCACAAAAAAAGATGAAGAAGAAGGAAAAGATAATCTTAACCCCTGTCGAGGTTGGTAATGCAAAATGGCAATTGTTTGCCATTATAACCCGTTTTATGATAGGTTTGTGACTGCAAATTAAATTTACTGACTACGAATTTTCTAAAAAAAAAAACTTTATTATCTCGACCGGCAGCGATTCTGCCTACAAATGAACTGAACAATTTTGACTAAAAATCTATGGCTTAAATACTACTCTAAATCTAACGTCGGCGATGTGTTCCCACACTGGAGTGCGGTGTCGGATTGTGGAATGTCTGCAGTGTCGGATGAGTATGGGAGTTGAGACGCTTTGTCAGCACATGACCCTAAAGCGTGTTTTGTCGTTGCTCGTGGTGGAATGCGCTGACCTATATGTTGGCGTGATATTTGAGCGTGTTTATCGTTAACTCCTCCCTTGTTAAATGCAAACGTCCTCGTTTGCAAAAATATCTAGAATAGTGGAATCTGGCTTATTCTAGATGGTCCTGGGTTTTTGTTGACCACCTCTTTGTGACCTGTGTTAGTTACTGGTGATGGCTTTGTAGTTCTTTCTGTGGCTGGTCTTATGGTTGATTCCTTTTTATCGATTATTGTGGTAACCTGGAGGTGTGCCGAGCTCTTTTCTTTGACAAATCGTATTATAAAAATGAGGATAAATATTGATATTGTTATTATTAATCCAGAGTTAATGGTTGTGTTTGTTCTGTGTCCCGATTCTAGCTGCTTTATTTCTTCTGTGTTGACGTTATGGAGTTCTTTCAGCATCTCTAGGGACACTAATTCTTCGGTGTCTTCGGTCATTGAAATCTGCGCGATTGCCGGTAGCGGCTTGAATGTTGATATTACTGTGGACACATACGTTTTATTTTGTACGTTCACTGTTGAATTTTGAAATTTAATGATGAAAGTTCCGGTTAAGCTTGTTGTTTCGTTGTTGTTAGAGATGAAACCGTTAAATTGGTTTAAAAGGAGCATTCCTGGTGTTACTTCTTCTATTGCTGGGATGTGCTGGTTGTTTATCCTGGTGCAGTTTGCTTTTGTGGTTTTCAGTAAGTTGGGTATACATGACGTGCCGCTTAAATCTACAACATTACTATCTGGACATATTGATAGGCTATTATATGTTTTACATTCTAATTTAATACCATATATCGTATTTGAACATTTTAAAATATTTTCGTATTCGATTTTATTTATAAAATTGTTTTTCTTAACTGGTTTTATTAAAATTTTCTTACAAGTTTCTATGGATGTGCTGGGTAAGCTTGCAATATAAATTATGGATTTTAGGTCTGTAGCTACTTTGATTTCGGAGAAGTCTAATGCTTCGTCAATGTTTCCGAACGTAATATTTTCTTTTTCCAAAAGATTTTTTGCTAAGTTAATTTCCGTTTTTGACAGTATATATGAGTTTATAATTCCTTTTTTCGCCCAATGGATGGCGTACTCTATGTTTAGAAGTTCTTCTTTCAAAATTTTTATTTTATAAGTCATAGTCATTACAATATTATTTTTAAACAGGTCGTTGCCTTTTAGCTTATTTAAAATTACATTGGTTACATTGTTTAATTGATTAATATTTTTAATAACGTCTCTATTTATCAATACTTGTTTATTATTGTTTGTAAGTACATTATTCATCTTATTCCTAATTATGCGAAAATCATCGTGGTCAGGGTTTCCTGCGATGAATTTCCACGCACTTCCTATAAGTTAAGTGCTCGCTTTCTTAGGAAAAGGTATGATGGATGGTTATCGGATACGTTATGTATTAGCGTAAGCGATATTTCGTCTATTAATTGTTGACAGGGTTCTAGATCTATTATATGAAACAGTTTTAAGCTTCCTGTTTGTATTTTGGCAGATCCCATTTCGATGGCAACTTGCTGGCTCTGGGAGTAATCCAAGATTTGGATGTCGGCTAAGCAGCCTGTGGCGTACAGTCTAGAAGTGAATGGAAATGGGTGCAATAATTTGACCTTGTTTTGGCTTAGGAACGATTTTGTTTTTAGTTTCGTATATGACTTTTGTGGACTACTCTGCCTGTTTTGGTTATTATAGTAGTATTTTGGTTTTCTTTTAACGTTTCTTTCTTATACCTAGGGGTTAATTTTGTTCCTAATCTCCTATTTATTTTTACGAATACTATGTCTCCAGTTGCGTAATTTTCAATTTTATGTCTTTGCTTGTTATGGTATTTTAAATCTTTAGCTTGTTTCTCCTTAAGCTTTTCAATGTTTTGTTTCCTAGCTTCTTCGAAGAGATTTGGGTTACTACTTACGTTTCTACCGAAGAAAACGTCTATTGGTTTCTTTCCAATGGTGGAGTGTACTGAGAAGTTATATTCGTAGATACAGCGTTCTAATAGTTCGGAGAAATTTCGGTGGGTACCGTCGGGTTTCAGGCATCGCATTATTTCAGATAGTGTCGAGTGGAATCGTTCGATCTGACCATTGGCTGTGCTGGTATAAGGTGGGGTAGTGAACATGCGTATTTTTAGTTGGTCTTTTATCATGAATTTGATGGATGCTGAGTTAAATGACTTTTCGTTGTCTATTATAATTATTTCGGGAAATCCGAAGGAGAAAAGTAAGTCTCTAAGGGGTTGTCGGATATCTTCAGTGGCTCTGGATTTTACTGTTTTCGCTTGGGCGTACTTGGAAAATTTATCTATTGCTGTTAGTACTAATTCTTTCTCTGTTATGTAGATGTCTAGGTGTATAATTTGGCCTGGGTACTGTGGTATAAGTGTCTCTTGAAATTCTGGCTTATTTGGATGTCTGTCGTATTTGTGTTTTTTGCAGGTAAAACATTGATTAGCTATGTTTTTTATTTTAGCAGTCATCCTTGGGAAATAGAATTTTTCGAGGATTTGAATTTTGTTCTCTAAGGGATTTCTGTGGGCTCGGTTATGTGTGTTCTGAATTTCTTCTTCCTGATGGTCTGGGTTAGTAAGGTCCTCAACCTTCAGCTGAGTGAATCGTATTTTATACCTTTTGAAATACAATGGGTATATTTCTTGTATTATTTTCATTACGTTTTCGGTGGTTTTAAGACCATTGATTGTGAGGGGGTGTAGGTATCGTTTGAATATAGAAATGAGGCTTTCTTTAGTATAGGCAGGTCTTTCGAAGACATGCCTGAAGTATCCAGGAAAAGGTTTTTCTAGTCTGTAGCTATCATTATTTCCTACGGACAGTATTAGCTGTGTCCTGAACGCGTTTATGGGGACTTCTACAGATGGGATGAGTTCGTGAGACGAACTTTCATCGCTGTGTTGTGTTGTGGGCATGGAATTTACGTTACACAGATTTGGTGCCCTTGACAAGGCATCGGCGACCACATTAGTCTTTCCTGGTTTGTAGCGTAATTCGTAGTTGTATTCTTCAATAAAAGCCTTCCAGCGTTTTATTTTACTATTGTGGTTTTTGTTGCATTTACTTTTGACTGATTTGTTTTAATTCCGGTTGATGAGACAACAAAGCCAAGAAATTCCACTTCATTTCTAAGAAATTCGCATTTGTCTAGTTGTACTTTGACATTTGCGTTTTCTAAGGTTTTAAAGATTTGTTCTATGTTTTGATAACGAGTTTCCTCGTCATTACTGAAAATTATAATATCATCAATATATATATATAGCAAGATTTTCCGATATAATCGCGGAGTATATCGTCAACTGCTCGTTGAAATATTGAGGGCGCATTCTTAAGCCCGAAAGGGAGACGTGTAAACTCATATTTTCCGTGGTTCACAGAAAATGCTGTCTTTTCAATATCAGATTCCTTTAAAGGAATCTGGTGAAAACCGCTTTTTAGATCTAGGACAGTGAACCATTTATTTGTCCCGAGTTGGGATAAAACTTCATTGATTGATGGAATTGGGTATCTATCGGCTATAGTCATGGTATTTAGTTTCCGGTAATCTATAACGAGTCTATATTTCTTGGTTTCCGAAGCGTCGGGTTTTTTTGAAACTATCCATATGGGCGAATTGTATGGAGATTTTGACCTTCTTATTATGCCATCTTGGAGTAATTGTCTTATTTGGTTCTCTACCTCATCTTTAAGAGACATTGGGTAGGGGTAGTACTTTGAGTAAACTGGGGTTTCGGTAGAAGTTCTTATTTCTCCTTTGACGTTCGTAATGTATGTTAAATTTTCATCCTTTTCGGAGAATAATATTGGAAATTTGGCTACCAAAGAATTTAGGCTATATTTCTGGTTTTCATTCATATGATCGGTTCGTAGATCTAGTGTGTTTATTGACTGCATCTCTTGTTGGAAAATTTTTATTCTTATTCCATTCTGTATTTCCAGAATGTTGTCCTTTGTGTGGATGACGGCGGATATTTCTTTGAGGCTATCGTTGCCTAGGATTGCGTGGAAAGATTTTAGAGATGGTAGGACGAAGAATTTAATTTTTTTTTATCTTTGAGGCCAAACAAATTTGTTTCAATGTGGTGACTTATCTTAATGCTGCCTCCTACGGAGTTAGCGAGAAAGCATTTGTCGTTTGGGACTGCGTTGCTGGCGAAAAGGGGTTGAATGTAATTCTTGTTAGAACCTGTGTCTATTAGTATTTCTAAGGTTTTACCACTCTTCGTTCTTACCTTTATGTAGGGTAGCGAAGAGTTTGCTTACCTAAAAAATGAATGTCTGTGAAGTCTATGACTTCGTGGGTGTTGTTGGTGTCGTCTGCTTGCTCTAGGGGCTGAATACATTCTTCTAGTGTCTGTTCGTACTGGTTCGTCTCGTCCTCTGGGACCTGGTTATAATCGCGATAGAGATCGGTATCTATATGGAAATTCGTTTGCCAGCTATTCTGGTGAGTCTGGTTTTTCCTCGATGTACCTTGTTGGGGTACGGGTGTCAGTCCGCTTGGTGGGCAACGGCTGAACTGCTGTGGCCTTGGTGCGTACTGTTGAGGTATGTACTGATGGGGTACTGGAACTGGTCCTCCTGGTGGGAATCGGTTTGACTGTTACCTGATTTGGAGACTCTGACTTTGGGCGATTGGTTCTGATTTAATAATCGGATTTGCTGGCGCGAGTGGTTGCCTTGGCACGAAAGAAGGTCGGTACTCTTGATTACCAAAATGTGGTGCGAAGGATTGACCACGAAATGCTATAGTAGGCTGGTTGTGGTAAAAGTTACGCGGTGGCACAACATGGTGCGGTTGCGCTTGTAATTTTTTTTGGAGCTGCCTGGTTATTGTAAGTATGGGTTGTTCTATAATTCTGGTTTTCCAGTTTGAGGCATAAATTTAGTGCGTGGGGTAAATCTGGCGGTTCTCTCATGGCGAGAAGGCGCGGCAGATCTCCTCTTAGACCACGAATGAAGGTATCTAATGCCTCGTCCCTATACGTTTGGGTTAACAGGCGCATGGTGTCGGGGCTCGCGTCCAAGCATGATACTTTATTAATAATCAGGGAGAGATGTGTATATACCAATTGGTAGAATTCTTGCACGGTCTTATTGCCTTGTATGAGAGATGCCATTTGGTATTCCAACGTGGATATGTCTCTCTTGTCGGCATAATGCATGGCGAGGCATCTAGAAATCGATTTCCATTCCAGCGGAGTGTTATATGATTCTAGAGCTTTGTCCGCACTGTCTACGATTTTATTTCGTATTACGTTAAGGATTCCGTAATGTTTAGGAGTCCCTTTTAGAGGCTCGTAAATATCGAGAACACGCTCGACACTCTTTTTTTCAAGAGCTGAATTCTCTTGGGTCACCATCAAATTTCCTTAGACAGCGGACTACGTCCGGAATTCTGTCCATATCATCGAGGCGATCTCGATACTCGGGGGCAATGCCCTGGTCGACCCCAGCGAAATTATCGCTGTTGGGGTTTAAACAACTGTGGACAATGGAGGGAATTCTATCTCCTAATACCCGGTCTACTATAGACGAGATAAGGGTGTCCAAAGCGTGGGTTGATGCGACATCTCTGTTCGCATCCGAATGAGACATTGTGGATTGAAATGAATTATTAGGATTTTGTTCACCCATGGAATTCCTCGGGGGGGTTGCTTACTGGTGCAATATTTCTATTGAGGGGGTTTGGCGGATTGGGCTCGAAGAAACACTCGGGGATGGGATTCGAAGGTACGCCCGTTGTGGACACGCCTGAGCGAAGGTCTGGCATTGTAGGGGTTTTTGGTTGCCAGGGAGATTTGCGAGAAAAAAAGGAAAAAAATGTTTAAATACAGATGATAGAGGTTGTCTATCAATTAAAATGTTTTCAATCTTAATTTCTTACTCTTTTGAGTGTTATTTATGATTATTCTAGTAGGAATTGTAATGGTATTAACTCTGTATTCTTAATTAACACTTATGTGCAATTTCCTTAAAATATGCGTCACTTAAGTTCGATTTGTATGTCTCAATTAAATTATATGTAATTTCACTTAAATTCAATTTTTTTTTATGTCTTAATTAAATTATATGTAATTTCATTTAAATTCAATTTTTATGTCTTAATTAAATTATATGTAATTTCATTAAAATATATGTCACTTAAAATATTACTCATCTAGCTTACAACATGAAGAACTTCATCATCCTTGTGGTGGTGGTGGAGCGGCTTAGTTGTGTGAACTTCCTGTTCCTCCGTCCTTGTCTGGGAGCGGCTACAGAACTTTTCTCCACACTGAGGTCCTCCTTTCTTAAAACGGACCCGGCACAAAAGCAATAGTGTCTTTAAAGTTCGGTTAACTATGTCACGCACGACGGGCTGTTATAGGCCGATTTACGTAGACGGACTTGTTTCTCGAACGCACTGTTTACTACACGCGGCGAGCTACTTTAGGTCGACTAACACGCGTTTTCGCTTTTTCCACCGGGTCCCTGCTCGGGCGCCAATTAAATTTACTGACTACGAATTTTCTAAAAAAAAAAACTTTATTATCTCGACCGGCAGCGATTCTGCCTACAAATGAACTGAACAATTTTGACTAAAAATCTATGGCTTAAATACTACTCTAAATCTCACGTCGGCGATGTGTTCCCACACTGGAGTGCGGTGTCGGATTGTGGAATGTCTGCGGTGTCGGATGAGTATGGGAGTTGAGACGCTTTGTCAGCAACATGACCCTAAAGCGTGTTTTGTCGTTGCTCGTGATGGAATGCGCTGACCTATATGTTGGCGTGATATTTGAGCGTGTTTATCGTTAACTTGCATAAGTATAACAAAATTGTATAACAAAAATGGTGGCTGTTTTGATGTGCGCAGGAGCCAGCTTTTGTTCATCAACTCGTCGACTTCATTTTAAGAACTACTTTAACGGTTATGTTGATAACGAAAATCACTCACTGACAGTGTTCTAGATTTCTGATTAAATACGATATCCCGATGAAGCTCTGTTATCATTGGCCCCACGACAATTATAGCGCACAGTTATAGCTATCATTAAACAACTTCATTGGAACAAAAACCATGTTGGAATTGAAAAGTTATCTCCGTAGCTGCTTATAGAAATCATTGGAAAATTCTGTTTCACATCGATGGAATGGCAAACATTAGTTCATTAAAATAAAAGTCGATCGGCGAAAAATAAAAATAGATTTTATGCGAAAACTATAATTAGAAATTCAATCGTTTATTTAGTCAGTAACTCATTTTGCTTTAGCAATCTTTAAGAAATAATTAAAAGCAAACATTAAAAGCAAACAGCAAAAGTAAACATTAAATAAATATATTGAAAATAGATAATATATATATAGCCTGGTTAAAAAAAAAGACTATAATTAATTAATTCTGTCATTAACCAATAGTTACGTATTAGTTTAAAAAAACCAATGGCAGGGTGGATGATTTGTTACAATGCATCCATCTTGTTGTTGTTGTTGTTGTTGTTATGGTTGTTATGGTTGTTGCTCTTCTATTTCTTCTTCTTCATTCTGAAAATAGATGCAAACAAAAAATGTTACAAAACTCAATAATAAGATTAATTATTAGGTAACAACTTACATCAAATTTTCGTGCCTTTTCTGATGCCTATTGCGATATACGGAACATGTAAATGTTTTGTTACATCCGATATGTTGGCATTTAAATATCATCAAATTTTCGTGCCTTTTCTGATGCCTATTGCGATATACGGAACATGTAAATGTTTTGTTGCATCCGATATGTTGGCATTTAAATATCATCAAACTTTCGTGCCTTCTCTGATGCTGACTGCGATATCGAGAACATTTATATACTTTGTTGCAATCGGGATATTGGCATTTATATATCAATTCTTTGTTGTGCCTTGCCACGTGTACTCTAAAACAATATATGTATTTAATATTTATTTATCTTCTAGACAAAATAACTTACTTTAGATATTCTCCTGCAGAAAATGATTTCAAGCACCCTTCGTTTGGACAGTGAAATGATTTTGCTTCATGCAATCTCTTATGCCGTATTAGGGTATATGTGTTACAAAAACTTTTGTTACATATTTCGCAAGCTGTAAAAAAAATCGATTGATTAGACTACAATCTGCAACAAAGTAAAGATAAGATTTATACACAGAGAACGTTTTTAGTTTATTGGACGGCAGGTAATTTGAAGATTACACGTTCATTCTTTGAACTGAATGATGATTGATGTTACAAAGATGTAAAACACCAATCAAAGAATACATTCCTGTTGTATGATGAAAAACTTCACTTTAGATGTTTTTTTTTTAAAAATGGTTCAAAGGAATTTTATTGAACTTAACAAGATTATTAACGCGTTAACATTTTAAATGAAACTGCGTACACAGGCAGCAGAAAACGGATTTTTTTTTATTGAGAACAATATTTAAAAACCTTTAAGTTTCGAAATTTTCAGTTTTGGGCAATTAAGAAATTCAGTCAAAATTCAATTTAATTATAGACCAAGTGTGTAAAGAACAAGCATATACAACACAGTCGGGCCACGACCACACGTTTATCTTGTCCCCCTTTGACTGTAATTTCAATTTTTATGTCTCTTGTTAGAAAAATGGTGATACTTACTAAGGTCGGCTTTGGCATTCGCACTGGTTGTAGGAACGTCTGATGCGTTAATCACTGGCGTAACAACAACTGCTGTATTAGCGGCTGTTGGTGGTACTACTGCCGTCTCAATGACTATCGTTGGTACGATATTCGTATTACCTACAGTCATATCATCACCGGTAAGATCAACTTCAGTCGTTTCTGAAACATTGGTTTCTTGGAAGACAGTTGAAAACAAATTAGTTTCATCACAGAGAGTTGATGGCACGTTCTCTTGTTGATGCTCTTCTTGGTGCCCTCTGCAAAAATAAAAAGAAGACAAAATTAAATCTGGTTTGTATTGTGTGCTTTCTTATATGGCTTCCAAACAGAATCGGAAAATACTTTTTTTTCGGAAACACCCGAAACCTTGATTGAAAACTGAAGTTTTTCTGTGCATTTTTAAATTTCAAAAACTTGTAGGTTTCACAAAAATCATTTTATTTCTATTATTGTCATTTAATTGCCAAGGTTGACATTCTTTGTGTGAAATGGTCAAGTTGTTCTCGAATATCCAGGTATCGGTTCGGTGTAAAAGCCATATAAGTTTGAAACTGTCAAATGGTAATATTAAGAATTACATTAATGGTTCCTGTACGATTTGATGTTCAGTGGATAAATAGTTGCACAAATATTCTGAAAATAGTGTTTTATTACTTAAAAAAAATTAAGTCCGACATGAGAATCATGAAATATCCTATATATCAAGAGATTCAATTGGATAGGCGATTTTACGACTAACAATATATCTGGCCATTGTTATGGCTCAGAGAGATCTAAGCATTATTGCTTTTGTTTCTTACCATTCTGATACGTAACTAGCGGGTTAAATTGCATCAGCTCTTCTTCTATGAGATTTTCTGCTCCAATCAACTGTGGCGAGGGAGCATTAAAATCTGAGTAAAATTTTAATATTTGTATTTTCGTTATAGAAATGTAAGAAAAAATACAATTACCAAAGAATTCAGACAAAAATTGAAGCAAATCGTTGCTGTCATTATTTGGCTCCATCGTGGTTCTTTTTTTCTAGGGAAAATATGGATTTTTTTTAGTTTTGATAAGTGAAATAAATTAAGTTGTTTTTCGTCTCTGGAAGTCTGTCTGTTTGTCTCACTAACCCCCAGTTTTTTAGTGCTGAGTTAACCCACGGTTAACTAATACCGAAAGAAATTTAATCCAGCGTTAACTCATGAAACTCATGTGTGGTGATTTCGTTTGATAGCTTTTAAGGTTTATGGATTTTAATGTCAAAAAGTTATCAAAATGTATATAATCTGCAACAGCTCAGTTATCAGCTTTCGCCGCGGTCTCACAAGTCGTTTTTCTCAGTTTCACTTGTTTGCTAAGAGCAATATGCATCGATTGATGGTCAAAATATACTGATTGATGAAATTCGGTTCGGCGGCAACAACGGAGCCAGTAAGGATATTTTTTTCCTTTTTATATCGGAACTTTCCGAATGTAGCACGGGCTTAAGGAGGACAGATTTTTACGAAAATAATTTTAATATGATGGATTTTCAGACTTCAGATTTAATATTTGTTTTGCACAACGGAGGGAGAGTGTGATTGCAACACATTTCTCATATTGCACGGATTTAAGGCGGACAGATTTAAAAAAAAACTGTTTTAGAAGGATGGATTTTCGGACCCCTGGTTGCTTTGCACAACGGAGGGAGTGTGATTACAGCACATTGCTCATTTTGCACGGACTTAAGACGGACAGATTTTTAGGAGGACGGTTTTTGGGACCCCTGATTTCACAGGAGGGGAATGAAATTTTTTTAAGTTGTTGGTAATTATGGAGTTAATTCCCAACTTATTTCAGAAAATTTATTCGCGATAGTCCTGATTGTCGAAGTATAAGATAATCAGGACTATCGCGAATAAATTTTCTGATCTACTTTGTTCTTAAGAGAAAAACTCCCTGATGAATTTATTCTCGATAGGTTTGAATATTGCTAACAAATGCATATAAGATGATTAAATATAAATGTCCGTTACCTGTTTTTGATATAAAAAATGTTTGCAAGTGGGTTGTGACTTTATAACTCACGAACGGCCAAACCGAATTTGATTACATTTTTAGGGCTTATTCGTATGGTCGTGTAGATGGTTTATCTAAAGTTTTCACGAAATAAGTCCACGCGTTCGTGAGTATGACTTTTCATGTCAACATGTAATATCGTCCATATAAAAAAAAAACGCAAATATGTAGGCGCTTATAAGCGTGTGCGGTATGTCTGCTTTAACACTTTGACTTTCGAGTCATGACTTTTTTCGAAGTTCCCTTTTGTTATTTGCTTTCGTGAGTCTCGCGCTCTTATACCTGCGACTTTTTGTCTTGACTTAAATTTGACATTCCTCTTTATTCAGCTTCACACACTGTGACTTCTTTCTCAAGAGTCTATGTGCAAAAGCAGACGTAGCGAAACCGACTCTCCAAGCAACGAAATTATATGAAGCAACATCACGATAAAGATGGTTGGGTGTTGTAGAACGAGGGTAGACTCTGATTGGCTTTAACTTGGCAATGTCCAGTTAACTCTGACTACACATCAAGTACCTATTTTGTACCTCCAAGTGGTAACCATCGGGTACTGGTCTCATCCAACCGGATATGACTTGCTAAACGATAAGCGCGAGCGTTGATAACATGACGAAAACAGCAAAACTATAAACAGCCAGGTCATAATGGCAAGGAATGATTACCCGGCCTGCTGTCCCAGCGAACCTAGACAAGCTGCTTCGACATATTCGGACAACAGGTTGTCTAGGAATTTCAAGGGTTATTCAGGTCCCTTCAACAGAGCTGGTGGCGGATGAACCGAAAGGCCAACAGCAGCACTCAATCCCGTTGTGGATACTGATTGCCCCGTGACCTAGGGGTATCTAATAATCTAATCTGTTGAAGAGCCGGGCAAAAAGAGGATAAAAAACTGTGACATCTACTACGGACTGTGTTATAGTGAGCAGAAACAGCAACTATTCGGATGCGGATTTGTTATAAGTGCCAGACTTAGGCAAGAAGTCTTATGTTTCCAAGACAAAAGCGAACGCATCATCAAGGCCAAATTCGCCAACATTAGCCTTATATGCGCTCACGCCTCAACGGAGGCAAAAGATGATATAGCTAAGGATAAGGACTGCTTCTATGAGCTCCTTGACAAAACCTATGAGCGACTACCGAAGTACGATGCTAAAATCGTGCTGCCAGATTTTAAGGCAAAAGTAGGAAGAGAAGACGTGTTTAGCAGTACTGTCGGAAAACAAAGCCTACAAGACAACACGTCTGGTAAAGGACTTAGTCTAATTGACATCGCAACGGACCAAAATGCTTCCTCACCTTGATATCCATAAGGCGACATGGTGTGAACAAATTTTATGTTGAAAGACTGCAATCGCAATAGACCGCCAAAACCTTCGCGAAACGTGTATCCCTAAACCTCTCGATTAACACCATACCACCAGCATCGAATGTCGAAGAACAATGGCAACGATGCCAACAAGCCATTAGATCAGCCGCAACTGATGTGCTAAATTTCTTGCGCCCACCAGCAAGGAACGCGTGGTTTGATGAGGAATGCCGACGGATGCTCACAGCCAAGAACGAGGCCTACAAGGCTAAGCTAGATTTAAAGACGAGAGCTGCCGTTGAGCTCTATAGGCATATAAGAAGGGAAGAACACCGGCTTTTCAGACAGAAGAAAATAGAGCAAGAAAAGCGCGCGATCGAGGATATAGAGAGGTGCCGCTCCAGGAACGATGTTCGCAGGTTTTCATAATGTGTAAAACGTCAAAGCCAAGGATACAAGGCTAGAACAGAATCCTGTCCAGATGAATAAGGAAATATCGTAGTTGAGACACAGTCGATGCTGAGAATATGGAAGAACCACTTCTGCAGACTGTTAAAGAGCAATGACTACCAACATTCCGCTATCAGGCAGAACGAACCATTCAATATTGGCAACGACAGCGAAAACTGCCAACCACAATATCTAAATCTAAAGCAATATCTAAACTCAAGCTTAATAAGGCTGCCGGAAATAATATGTGAACGCCTGAAACCGTTTACCAACAACCTGATCGGCCCTTATCAGTGCGGTTTTAGGCAAGGAAAGTCCACAACCGATGAAATCTTTACACTTCGGCAGATCCTGGAAAAAACCCAAGAAATCCAAATCGATACCCACTACCTATTAACCGATTTCAAAGCCGCATTCGACAGCATTTATAGAGACGAACCACACACAGCCGTGTCTAGTTTTGGTATACCGACACATTCGATACCAAAAAAGGACTTAGGCATGGCGATGCGCTGTCATGTGATTTCTTCACTCTGATTCTTGAGAGGATTGTGCAAAACTCAAGAGCCAACACCAGAGGCAACAGTTTCCAAAAGTTTGTATAACTACTTGCATACGCCGACGACATTGACATCATTGGTAGGATCCAACGTGATATCATTGCCACGGTTGCTAGTATAGAAAGGATGCGGCAAAAATGGGTTAAGCAGTAAATAAGGGCAAGACGAAGTATATGCTGTCAACAGGAAAGGACACACAACATCGACGTATTGGACAGAACGTGACCATTGACAGATATAACTTTGAGGTTGTACGGGACTTTATTTATCTCGGCTCCGCTAATAATTCTGACAACAACATCTCGTCAGAAACTAAACGAAGAATTACTCTTGCCAAACGCTGTTTCTTCGGGCTAAGAAGGCAATTCAGTAGTAAGGCCCTCACTCGAACTACTAAGGAGATCTTATATATGACCCTGATCATCCCAGTCCTGCTCTACGGCGCTGAAGCATGGACCGTCTCAGAAGCGGATGAAGAAATCATTGGTCGATTTGAGAGGAAAATTATTCGGTCCCGTTTGCGTTGACCGGCTGTGGAGATGAATATTCAACCAAGAACTATACGAGATGAACAGCGACATGCCCTAGTCAAAAAGCTCCGCATTGGACGTTTAAGATGGCTAGGACATGTAGAAGGAATGGACACCAATACTCCGGCTAGCAGAGTCCTCGATTCCTAGCCAGACGTCAGATGCAGTAGAGGAAGACCTCGTCTTAAGTGGCGCGCACAAGTAGAAACCGACCTCAACTAACTTGGAGTGTGCAACTGGAGGCACTTAGTTAAGTACCGGGCTAATCGGAGAGGCAAGTTGGTTGAGCCCGTGTTTATTCCGGACTGTAGCGCCACTTAAGTACGTACTTCGCTTATTTCCTTGACCAAGGTGATTGTTTATTCATCACTCAAACCAATCCTTACTAATTTCATTTTCTCATCATTTAAAGTGCTGCCAGAGTTTTAGTTTTTCAGAAAAGTGCCTATCCTCGTCCTGCTGCTTGTCAAATCCTCTCTTTCGTTATATTAACAAAATATATCTCGAATCTTTTGCGAACATCTAAAATTGATACAAAAATGGCTGCCATCTTCGCAGACAACACTAATTGTTACTTTAGCGGAGCGGCTAGGAGAGGCAAGAACAATTTATTTAGTACACTGAAACTATCAACAGGCAAGAAGCTTATTGGTGTAAATTGTGCAGCTGACATGTTAAATTACTGCGTTTCATCTTCAGTAGACTGTGCAAGTCGCCGTGTTCAGTCGCTTTTTCTTTTCTCTTCCGAAGTACTATTTAAATTTATTATTTGTCTAGTAATAAATTTAATAGTCGGCTCTTATTTATTAATTCACACAATATTAGAATATATTATGCAATATATTCGACCTACATTTTTCGCCTCTGTCGGTTTGTTTACTAACTCACCATGCCTTGCCAAACCAATGATAACAATGCCGTCTGGGTTATTTATAAGGAAATTTGAGGCAAATCCTTTCCTGCCATCTGTGTTGGGCTCAATAATAGAAAAAGTGTTTTTATTAAAGAATTTATGGACAACCTACCGTATTTTTGTGATGAATGCAAAAACATTACAGTCCTTGCAATCAAGTGCTATAGTGATTGGAATGACTCCTATCAACAAAGTCTTACTAAAAATATTACGGAGAGATTTTCAAAACTTTAAAATAGTGTAATAAGTGTTGAAGACTTTAGTAACTCGGTTCTCTACACAACAGACTTCATCAAATCCAAATTTAAAAGTATCGACAAGCAAATATCCAACTTTGCTGAGATAACAATAACTAGGTCAACGAAACTCGAAACGACATTGAATCAATTAAATACATCAATAAAGGATCTAATTCCTCGAAAACAACTTCTAATAAACAGATTCTCGATTCAATCATCCCCTTACGTAAAGACTTCGATGTCCTTCTCCAGTCCAACTCAGAAAAAGCATTCTTCACCAAGCAGCCCGATTTTCGGTAGACTCAATGGGATGAAGATGAATTGATATCGACACGCTCGATTTTAGTTGATATTAAAAATCACACCGGAATGATCATCAGAACAATTGACGACCTACCCATAATAAACCAACAAAAACCAAAAATGTCAACTACAAAAAATGCAAAGAAGCTAAAAATATTTGCAAAAGTTTACTACGAATCTAAAAAAAAAAAACGAATATATGCAGAACAATAAATACAACAGAGGGCACTTTTTGGTATTGCATTGCTTGCCGTAAATTATCTTTGTCCAGTCTCGCCTTTAAAATGCCGACTTTCAAATCTGACATTCCTCAGCTCTCAAAAGGCTTTAAAGACTTGTTTGAGACATTTAATCATACAGTTTCCACTGTGTCTTCTACAACTGCAGAGTCTTTATCAAGCTCTTTAGATAATAGTTTTTTTTTTCATCTATTCCTCGTAAGATATCCAGCGATGAAGTTGTCAAAGGAATACGAAAACGTGTCATCAATTCATCGTCGGCAAATCCGAGAGCTAAACGCTCAAATCTAAGAAGCCAAAATCAAAACAGAACTATTGGCGTTCCTACTTTGTGAGTCGAGTCCTCTCAGGCTGTTTCTTCTCCTGTTACTTTTTCCCCATCATCTGACCAAATTCCGACAGTAACCGAAAATATATCGACGACGGAATCGATTCCTAAACCGAAAACAATTTTTATTTCTAGGTTGAAACCAGGCACTTCTGCTGACGATGTCATAAATCACTTGGTGTCAACAAATCTCTTTCCTACAGGGCCCTCAATTAAATGTACTAAAATCAGTAAACCTGTAAGCTTCGTCTCGTCATTTAAGATACTTGTCCCTGCTCATTTATGGTTCGCGAAAAACATCGAAAAACGATTAAATTCACGCACGTCAAAACTTAATAAAATTGAAAATGGAATCAACACACAACATTGGTTAATGGTGCATCGACCATTCGACACCCCCTTCAATTTCACTTGGAGTTCCAGTTTATCGCCGACAAAAACATAAACTTCATCTTCACACTTCATCTCAACTTTCAGCCCTTGACCGACGAAACCATAATCTTCTGCTTCACACTTCATCTCAACTTCCAGTCCTTGACCGACAAAACCATAATCTTCTGCTTCACACATCATCTCAACCTCGAGTCCTTGACCGACAAAACCATAATCTTCTGCTTCACACAAATAAATAACGCAAAACAAATAACGAAAAATTAACTAATTGTGAGAGTCAATGCTGAAAAGCTGGAGTAATTGCTGTCATAGGTTTTTTCGTTATCTGTTGTTTCTTTTTGTGTACCCAAACGCATGTTTTGTATATACAACCAATTTGTAATCAGAAGCAACAGTGGGAATAGCTTAATGACGACAGGAAGACGGAAGAAGGCAATCTCAGAACATTGTTCGGGAGGAGAATGTTGACGTCATCGATAACATTAACGGTGGTGACGGCAACACTGCCACAATGGGGTGGAACGCACCCATCCACAACACATAAGGGAACTTCTATTAAATACCCAATGTCAACAAAGTACATAAGCCGAATAAAACTTTACATTTTCTTATAACGTTCCGCAGATTAGTGGTTTATTTTCGTACGGAACATTTTTCAGAACAGAATTCCAAAAATAGAGTTGTTGCCAAGAAATCTCTGCAAGCAAATTTTTAACCCCGTTGTTCAATGCCCGAACACTTCATTTGGAGAAACTCATCAGATGCAGTGCTGGTATTTGTGGGTGCTAATCTTGGGTTACTTCGGGTTACTTTTAATAGCTACAGATACTTTCATCTCTATCTGATATGGAATCGTAAAACGTTCGTTTGCCTAGTATCAAGTTCCCTCCTTAGCCGAAGAGCTAGTACGCGCGGGAGATAGCATGCTTTGATACTTTGGCCTCGAACATCCTTTTTTGATATTGCCCGTACTGGCTTACAGAGTCCAGTGGCCGCGAGTCGTAAGGGTGACTTTATTAAGGGAAGATTTTGAGAAAATTAACGAAAAGTCAGCGAGCTAATATTAAATTAGTGTTTCTTATTTATTACTATTGAGCAGTTGTTACAATTGGAAAAGAGAAGTTACTGATGTCGTCCTGTTGATGTCTACTATTCGACTGCAGACACAGTCGCCTGTCTGCTGCCTTGCTTCATTGAAACTCCAGGGTCGGGTGTCAAATGCATACACAACAGAAAGCTATAATTTTGGTTGTTGATTTCCTGAATTTTTCGGATTTGGTTTCCAGTTACTTTGGGTCCTTTTCGAAGTGTAGGCTTCCTCATTGCCCTGATTATTCCGTTACAAATTAAAGTGTAAACTATGTACAGGGTGTCTGCCGGAATGGTATACTTCCTTGCTTTGCCGCCATTTTGATAAAAATTAGTCTTGACAGTTCATATTTGGCAGTAGTGAAGTAGACACGTGGCAAATTTATTATGGAAAAATATTCGATAAACCAACGTGTTTTCATCACTAAAACATTTTATCAAAATCAATCCTTGATAACTGTGACGATGAGAAAGTTACGTGAAATTTTCGGGAGAAACAACGTGCGAACAAATCACACTATTTATGGTGTAGGGAATGATTTCGAAGAAAAAGGGTCTGTAGGTGAAGGCCCAAGCATGGACCACAAAGTACTGCAAGATCGGGTGAAAACATTACCGTTGCTCAAGGAAGTGTTCAAAACAATCCATCAACCTCAATTCGACGCCGTGCTCAGGTGCTTGGTCTTCAAAGAACAACTTTGGCCACAATTTTGACGACAAAGTTTTTGCATTTATTGCCATTTAAAGTTCAGTTGACACAAGAGCTTCTTCCGCAAGACCATTTACGCCGCCGTACATATGCAAATAGGATGTTACAGCTAGCGCGTGACAACCCCGATTTTGATGAAAAAATCATAATGAGTGATGAAGCACATTTTCATTTGAATGGATATGTGAATAAACAGAATAGTCGGTTCTGGGCAATGGAAAACCCTCAAATTAGTCATCAATCACATTTGCATCCTTTAAAAATTACAGTCTCGTGTACAATTTGGTCAGGAGGAATCATTGGACCTTACTTCTTTAAAAATGAAAACGGCGTAACGGCGTAAGGTTAACTGTGAACGGGGAGCGATATCGTGATATGATTGGACATTTTTTAACGCCACAACTGCATGCTTTGGGCTTGATTAACATGTGGTATCTACAAGACGGTGCCACATCGCATACAGCCAGGAATACAATGGAATTACTGCGCGAGACCTCTTTCCACAAAAAATTATTTGAAGAAATGGTGATGTTGATTGACCTCTACGGTCACCTGATTTGACTGCTTCGGACTTCTTTTTGGGGGGATATCTGAAAAGTAAGGTTTTTGCAAACAAACCAGAAACGCTTGAGCAACTCAAACAAAATATTCGTGATAAAATTAATGAAATATCGCGTGAAATGTGTGAGAATGTAATAAAAAATGTGCTCAAAAGGGCTCGCACTTGTGAGACTAACAGAGGCGGACATTACCCTGATATTGTATTCCATACATAATTGCCGACATTGCAGAAAACATTTATCAATATAAGATCCATTTTCTTTAATTTAATCAAAACTTATAAACAAACATGGTATTATACCTTCCCGGCGGACACATGAACAGGTGATATGCTCGAAAAAAACAAGGGGCACCATATTAGGGGTATTTCCAGGTTGAAAACTAATAAATTTTAAACCGCTGGAAACTTTTGCTGCATGCAAAACTGAAGAGTCAAATATGTTTTAAGATCAAAAAGTTCATATTTTTTATAATATAAAGTTATGCAGGAGCCGAAATTAAGGGTATCTTAAAATCACCATAAAGATTTTTCCAAATTTTGAAGGTCGTTAGCGTCCCCAAGATATATTTTTATTTTATTTTTAAGTTTTTTTGTCATCTAAGGCCAATCAAGCATGTTTTGAGTGGTCAGAAAAGGAAGCTACACTTCTTTTATTTATCCGTATCAATCTGCATTTTAATTGAGTTTATGATTGTTCGAGGAAGTTGTATTTGTTGTAAATATATAGGACATGATTGGTTTGAGTTGTTTTAGAACTTAATCTACGATCCAAAAGTTGAAGCGTTCAAGCTCCTCAAGAGCTTAATCGATTCAACCTCTGATTCTGATTTCTTTGAGGTTTTCTGCGGAAGTATTATAAACTGTTGTTTTGAGTTTCTTTTGTTGGTGTTACTTAGATGTTAACCGTATTTGTCGGAGATGAGTCTGGATTTTTATTTAGGTTGAGATTATTTCGCCTGAGCTTATCAGCAAATGTTTCTGATAGCGTATGGCTATAATAGGGATTACGATCTTTGTAAATACGTTTAGCTTCTCCCGTTTTGCATTTTTTTGTTGGTTTTAATTAAAAGAATTTTCTAAGTTTGCTTTTATCTTATACATACTCTTGATTAAGATGGGTGAGGGAGTGAACAATTTGCACACATAGTGTGGCTTCATTTTTCTGGAGAGGGCAGTGGAAGACTACATGTGTCCAAAGAGTGTAGAACTAAATAGAGTGCGCATCTCATACAACGAATATTGTCTATGTGGGGTACTGATATGGATGCCCCCCCATCAAACAACAGCCTTGCCGACGCATACGATCTACGAAATTTCCCCTTCGGACTTTACCGCCCTCGTCAGAAACGGCTACAAAATTTTAAGCTGTGAAGCTTACTCTATGTAGTTCTATACTCATTGATGTGTCTCACATATTGCGTTCCTATTGCAACGTTTTATGGTATGACCAAGCAATTGGCAATTTTTACAGCGCATGGGATTTATTTTTGGTTTTATAGAAACCAATTTTGATATATTTGGGTGGGTGAAAAAGATCAATCGTAAAAAAAAAAAATTAGACCCGATGGTTTTTGCTTGCCATTGTTATCAATTGTTGTGTATTCTATCAATTCTGTAATGATTTCGTTTCATGGGTCATATGGAATTTTTTCATATTCTGTGCTAATATTATCGATTGCTTTTTTCAGAAGGAAAGGGTTTAGGGATGAAATAGGTATATCTATATTATTCGAAACAATTTTCAGAAGTCCTTAATATCTTTAATATCAAATCGAAATTTGATATTAAAGGTAGTAGGCGACAGTTATTGGTATGAACCTGCAAAGTTTTAAGCTTTAGCTTTATGTGGTCTTGGTACAATAGCCTGAAATGACACCTGCCAGTTCTGTTCAGTCCTTTTATATTTTTACACTTTAGATTAAACACTTGAAAGCAAAAATTGGAAAAAAAATATGGGAAAAACAAATCTACTCAAAGGAAAATAAGGTAGTAGTTGGAAAAGAATGCTGTAACGAGGGATACTTGTTAACGCACTAACGAAAAAAGAAAATCACACGATATGAAGTTCAAACGCTACTCGGAAACTGGGATTCTAAACTGTTGGCAACAACACTGACAATAAAAATTACAAATGATAATCCGAAAACTTGAAAGCTCTTAAATATTCACCGTTAGCCGGAAATTTCGAAACTGACAGCAAGGAGGTATACTCGACAACACATCGACTGTTGTGTTATCAAATAAATTCCATTGAAAAACACTGACAACACAAGCCTACAAAGGATTGCATAGAATAGTTTATAAGTAAAAAAAAATTAATAATAATCAATTAAATTCTTTGCGCGACAAGTGTTTGATCTCGAACAACAGATGATCTTATTTATTCAAATTCCCAAGAAGATGCTCATTGCCAATTTCAACGATAGTATTCAATTGTGCATATTCAATTAGAGATAAATATTAATAAAACAGAAAACAAGAAAAAAAAATATTGGAAAATGTGGAATGTCATCATTGATTTAGAAGCAAGAGAAGAGAAGGAACAAAAAGGGTCATTCAATAAATTTACATCCATATAATACGTTTGAATTAAATATGAAAGTTATCTATTCAATCCACTGACTAGAATGTAATGCAACTCAATGTTGTTTTTTTTAACCAATACCATGAAATTCAAATCGTTATTAATAATTGAAGTCCATGTAATATTTCCTTGCAAGAAATTTATTTAAAAAAATATTTTGAACCCTTTTCTCCGAAGCATAAGTAATTTTTTTTCTTAACTTACCTACAAACACTTCCTCCGAGCAAGGAGTATCTCTTCATGCCAACCTGACCATTTTACATTATTTTTAGACGAATTTAGCTCAAATATTTTAGCAATAGCAGTAGAAATAGTATTGAAAATAAAAATCACGGTAATCTGTATTTATATTCCACCAGAGCAAGGATTCTCTCACAAGGATCCTGACTCTGTTTTAAATAATCTTGCTGAGCTGGCTAGTATCAATGTCAGAAATTTTAACTAAAATCTTAATTAACTTCCGAAAAAAAGTAAATAAATTGAACACAGATTTTATACATAACAATAAATTCGAATTGGTTTGGTTGGGTGTTGTAGAACGAGGGTTGACTCTGATTGGCGTTTACTTGGCAATGCCCTGTGTTGTTACTCTGCCTTCACATCAAGTGCTTATTTTTAACCTCCAAGTGGTAACCATCGGGTACTGGTCTCATCCAACCGGATTCGACTTGCTAAACGATAAGCGCGAGTGTTGATAACACGAAGAAAAACTGCAACACTATAAACAGCCAGGTCAGGATCGCACGTAATGAATACCCGGCCTGCTGTCCCAGGCGAACATATGCAAGCTGAATCGACATATTCGGACAACAGGTTGTCTAGGAATTTCAAGGGTAAGTCAGGCCCCTTGAACAGAGATGGTGGCGGATGAAACGAAAGGCCAGCGACAGCGCTCAATCCCGTAGTGGATACTGATGGCCACGTGTCCCAGGGGTATCTAATAAATTGCAACTGGCCGTCCAGGTTGGGGGGTTGTGCTTTGGATTAACTACCCACCCATTTAAAAAACCATTGTTACGATGCAACCAATAGCATCGGAAAGGACTGATTTTATTGCTGACGACACGGCTAAACGAAAAAAGGACAACAACGTTCGTATCTGCACCTGGAATGTGAGAACATTAAACAGGAGAGGTACCAGCGAACAACTAGGGGAAGCCATAAACCGCTACACATCAGAAATTACTGCCATCAAGGAAATACGATATAATGGGCCGGGCAAGAATAGGATGAAAAACTGTGACATCTACTACGGACCGTGTTATAGTGAGCAGAAACATCGGCTATTCGGATGCAGATTTGTTATAAGTGTCAGACGCAGGCAAGAAGTCTTATGTTTCCAAGACATTAGCGAACGTATTGTAACAATCCACATCAAGGCCAAATTCTCCAACATAAGCCTTATATGCGCTCACGCCCCAACGGAGGAAAATGATGATATAGCTAAGGACTACTTCTATGAGCTTCTTGACAAAACCTATGAGCGACTACCGAAGTACGATGTTAAAATCGTGCTGGGAGATTTTAACGCAAAGGTAGGAGGAGAAGACATCCTTAGCAGTATTGTCGGAAAATAACGCCTACACGACAACACGTCTATTAACGGACTTAGGCTTAATGACTTCGGTACGGAACGAAATCCACTATAGCCAGCACACGGCTTCCTCACCTCGATATCAATAAGGGGACTTAGCGGTCTACAGATCAACGAACGGTCAACCAAATTGATCACATAGCGATAGACAAGAGGCACGCATCCACTATATTGGATGTTTGAACATTACGAGGAGCTAACATTGACTCGGGCCATTACCTTGTTGCAGCCGAGGTTAGAATGCGGATATCCACCACGCCACAGCAATCCAGAAATACATTTTAAAAAAAATTAATGTTGAAAGACTGCAATTGCAAGAGACCGCCAAGATCTTCGCGCAAGGAGTATCCCTAAACATCTCGATTAACACCATACCACCAGCATCAAATGTCGAAGAACAATGGCAATGATGCCAACAGCCGCAACTGATGTGCTAGGTTTCTCGCGCCCACCAGCAAGAAACCCCTGGTTTGATGAGGAATGCCGACATATTCTCGCAGCCAAGAACGAGGCCTACTAGGCTAAGCTGCAGGTGAAGACGAGAGCTGCCGTTGAGCTCTATGGGCAGAAAAGATGGCAAGAAAAAGAAGCAAGAAAAGCGCGCGATCGAGGATATAAAGAGGTGCCACTCCAGGAAAGATGTCCGCAAGTTTTACCAAAGTGTAAAACGCCAAAGTCAATGATACAAGGCTCTAACAGAATCCTGTCGAAATGAACAAGGAAATATGGCAGTTGAGACACAATCGATGCTGAAGATTTGGAAGAACCACTTCTTGAGACTGTTAAACGGCGATGACGAACAACATTCCGCTATCAGGCAAAACGAACCATTCAATATTGGCAACGATAGCGAAAACTGCGGACCACCCGACCTGAGTGAAGTGAGGATAGCAATATCCAAACTGAAGCTGCCGGAAATGACTGCCTTCCCGCCGAGCTTTATAAAGCCGACGGAGATGACGTTGGTGGATGTCATAAACCGAATCTGGTCGGAGGAAAATATGCCCGAAGGCATACTTTCTTCTTTCGTTTGCCCGATCCACAAAAAAGGGAGACCCTGTTAACTGTGCCAGCCAACTGCAGACGCATAAGTCTCCTAAACATCGCCTACAACGCCTGAAACCGTGATGTCATAGCCACGTTTGCTAGTATAAAGAAGGAAGCGGCAAAAATGGGTTAAGCAGTAAATGAGGGCAAGACGAAGTATATGCTGTCAACACGAAAGGCCACACAACATCGACGAATTGGACAGAACGTCGCAATTGACAGATATATCTTTGAGATGGTACGAGACTTTGTCTATCTCGGCTCTGTAATTCTTTCAATAACTTATTCGGTCCAGTTAATAACGATAAAGTAAAAACCAATGTCAGGGCCGAGATACGAACGACGACGGACGAAGCGATCTACACGAAGAGTTACCCATATCCGGCCTTTATGCGGCAGGAGGTCGAGAAACAAGTAAATGAACTTTTAGAAGAGAACATTATTCGACCATCCAACAGCCCATACAACTCGCCAATATGGGTCGTACCGAAAAAACCCAAGCCTAACGGGGAAAAGCTGTACAGACAGAATGGTCATAGACTATAAACGTCTTAATTCTGTAACTGTTCCAGACACCTACCCTATTCCTGACATAAACAACACTCTCGCGAGTCTTGGAGATGCAAAATTCTTTACCACATTGGACCTCACCTTGGGCTTTCACCAAATAGCCATGAGGGAAAAGGATATCCCTAAAACGGCCTTTTCTACAATGAATGGTAAATTCGAGTACGTCAGACTACCCTTCGGTCTTAAGAATGCTCCGGCAATCTTTCAGCGAATGATTGATGACGTTCTAAAGGAACTGATCGGAAAGATCTGTTATGTCTATATTGACGATATAATCATATATAGCAAAACAGGAAATGAACCTGAGGGACATTGAAACAGTCTTTTCAAAGATTGACGAAGCTGGACTCAAAATAAATCTAGAGAAAACTCATTTCCTAGACACCAGTGTAGAATTCCTTGTAGTTACTTCAGTCGCAAGCTAGCCTTCAAAGCGTACGGTTGTGTTTTTTTTTTCTTGAGTTTTCTACGAGTATTATATATAATCAAAATGTCTAAAGACAAAAAAAAGTGCTTAAAATGCTTAAACCCCATCCTCGATGACGGTATAAAATGTTCGTTCTTTTGCAATAATTTTGTTCATAAATTGTGTGCGAATGCTACCGAGGAAATCTGCAAAGAATTATTGAAAAAAGGTTCGGAATTTGTATATCGCTGTAACGAGTGTGAGAAATACCCAATAAAAAATTTCTTTTTTCGGGTTAATAACCTTGTGTCAGCCATTGACTCTTTAACCGCAAAAATAAGTGATATCGACGCTCTTCACTTGGATATTAGAAAATTACTAACTGCTGTTGCTATACCCTCTAATGATAAACAAAAAACAGCTGTGTTAAGCATAAACAAAGCCGCAGAGGAGTGTGATACTGTATTCCTTCCTAGTGAAATCAGTGCAAACGGTTCATGTTCCACCAAATCATTTGAGTCAGCTGAGTCTGTGCTATGCTCTTCTAACAAGCCCTCTTTCTCCGCTGTAGTTAGTTCACCACCGCAACCACCAGCCGAGGCGACAGCTATGAAGATTCCCACCAGTGCCCCGACTAATTCCATACACCCACATTCATTATCATCAAACAATAAAATAACATCTCGCTCATGTATTGAAACCAAGAGTGACAAACCGTTCCAAAAGCGTATCACCGGCAATATTATCACTGCGTTTGAATGAATCGATGTAATGCCATCATACAATTGGCTTCATCTCTCACGATTCTCACCGACAACAACAGCAGCAGCAATAATCAAATACACATCACATAAGCTTAACACTCCAGCAGAGAAATTGACATGTGTACCACTTATAAAAAGAGGTGCTGAGTGCTGACCTGTGCTCTCTTAATTTTGTCAATTTTAAGCTAGCGGTTAAATCGACTACAACAATGCATGAAGCTCTAAATGCAAACAACTGGCCTCTCAATGTACATGTAAGAGAATTCATATCGCTTCCAAAAAACGAGAAGTTAGCGGTTTCGCTACCAGCCAAATAACAACACAATCAGCTGCTTCATTGTCGCCACAGAGAATGCATAGCTGTTTATCATCGTCATCATCATCTGATTTACATTCTCCATCCCACTATTTCTCTGTTTACTATCATAACGCCAGCGGTTTCCGCACAAAAACAAATCAACTTTACATTGCTGCTTCTACACATGAATATGATGTCATAGCTATCACCGAAACTTGGCTCAATTCTAGTTTCTCATCGTCGGAATTATTGGACTCACATTACATTGTATACAGACACGATTGGCCTTTATCAACTGAATACACAAAAGGTGGAGGAGTACTCCTGGCAGTTCATTCATCTCTTTCGAGTAAGGAAATCATTCTTCCAAATCATTCTGATGATATCGAGCAAACTTGTGTATACGTTGCTGATGCAATTGCTCATAAAAATATATTTATTATTTTAATATATATTCCGTCTGGCAGTTCGTTTTCTGCATATCAACCATATATCTCGAATATTGATCATGTATGTAAAAATTTAAATTTTAATCAGTATCCAATTGTATTAGGTGATTTTAACGTAGGAAGTATTGATTGGAGAGAGACAGGAAATGATAAATTACTAACACCATTTAATGTTAAAACTGAAATCGAGTCGTTAGTAGTTGATTCAATTTGCTCTCAATCTCTCTTTCAAATAAACAATGTAAAAAATGATTTAAATCGAATTCTTGATCTCGTATTTATAACAAATGATTATAAATTTTATGTAGAAAGGGACGATTTAACATTATTACGCAATTCAATTCATCACAAAGCTATAATTATTTGCCTCAAATCATATGATTATACAAATGTAAACAATAATTGCAATTTATCTCTATTCAATTTTAAAAAAAGCTAATTTTGATGGCTTAAACAATGCTTTAAACTCAATTAACTGGCATAATCGTTTTTTAAACTTAAATCTAGGTGATATGTATAGTACGCTAAAGATATTTGTACCTATAGTAAAAAAGAAAGCAACTCCCAAACTGCCGTGGTTTAATGCGCGTCTGAAAAATCTAAAAAATATTAAATCTAAATCGTTAAAAAGAATGAAAATATCTAATTCTATTGTTGACAGACAGAATTTTCTTCGTTTAAGGAAAGAGTTTGATTTTTTAAATAGAAGTGCTATATAATCTCTATTGAATCAACGATTAAAAGTAACAGCAAATCATTCTGGTCCTTTTACAATTCAAAACGTAAAGTATCTGTTTTTTCCAAGTGCAATGGAATACCGGACAGAAGTATCTCAGGGTGGTAAGTCCACTTGTGAACTTTTTGCAAAATATTTTTCGGATAATTTTCTTGCATCCAATATTTCTAAGCTAATTTCAATAATTTAAACAAAATTACTGATATTGGGCATTTAGAATTTTCGGAAAATTACATTTTAGAAGCATTGTTAAATGTTGACGCTAGTAAAAGCCCAGGTATAGACACCTTACATCCAATTATACTAAAAAAATGTGCTGAGTCTTTGGTTGTTCCTATAACAAAAATATTCAATACGTCATTATTAACTGGAATGTTGTTAGACCAATGGAAAATTGCATATATTTCACCCATTTATAAAAAAGGCGCAAGACATCTTATTGAAAATTATAGACCAATTACTAAACTTTCATGCATTCCTAAACTTTTAGAAAAAATAGTTAAAGAAAAACTTTATAGTGATATCAAGCAGCATATATCTCCAATGCAGCATGGTTTCGTTAAGGGTAGATCAACAACCACAAATTTAACCATCTTTACGAAATTTTGCCTTGAAACAATTGAAAGTGGAGCACAAGTGGATGTTTTGTACACTGATTTCTCAAAGGCTTTTGACAGAATTAACCAAGATGTTCTAAAACAAAAATTGGCAAAACTTGGTTTTCATTCTGAAATACTTCTGTGGTTAAACTCATATTTAACAGATAGAAAGTTGAGGGTTAAAGTTGATAACTTCTACTCAGATGTATTTACTGCGACTTCTGGAGTACCACAGGGTAGCCACCTTGGACCGTTGCTATTTGTTTGTTAACGAAATTCCATCACTTCTATCAATCAGCAAATGTCTTTTATACGCCGATGATATTAAGGTATTTATGAAGATATCTGATAATAGTGATTGTCTTCTGTTCCAAAATGAAATATTTATTCTCGAGCGCTGGTGTAAAGCAAATGAGTTACAACTTAATTTGCCCAAATGTAAAGTATTATCAGTATATAGATCGCGAAGCCCCTTACAATACCAATACACTGCGAATGGTGTAATGTTTACCCGTGAAACAGAAGTAAATGATTTAGGAATACTGCTCGATAATCAATTGACTTTTAATCGGCACATTGATTACATTATTAGTAAGTCATACTCAATGTTAGCGTTCATCAAATGAAATACCACAGACTTTCAAGATCCGTATACTTTAAAAACACTTTATTGTTCGTTAGTTCGCTCCTTATTGGAATATTGCTGTTTAATTTGGGACCCTACTTACGATGTTCACTCTGTCAGAATCGAGAGAATACAAAAATCTTTTACTCGTTTTGCTTTACGAAGGTTTAACAGAGATAACGAATTACCACCACATGCGTCACGTTGTTTATTAATTAATCTCCAAACTCTTTTTGTTCGAAGAAAAATGCTATCATTAGTATTCTTAAGTGATGTGGTTAATAACCACGTAAATTGCGATGAGTTGCTTTCTTCGTTACCTCTTAATGTTCCTATAAGGTATCTAAGAGAACCAAGTTTATTTATTCCACCTTTACATAGGACAAACTATGGATCATGTGAAATCATCACGCGTTGCGTTAATTTATACAATTCGGTAGTAACCACTGACCCAGATTTAACTTTAAATCGCGATTGTTTTAAACGAATTGCACTTGAAATTTTAAAATCCAAATATGCTTATTTAATAAATTAATATTAAATTTTGTTGAATTATTACTTATCAAATGCATAAATATAAGATATTAAATAAATAGAATTAAGTTATTAACATTATAATAAATCTGTAAAGGTCTTACCTGGTAGATATATAAATAAATAAATAAACAAGGGTCCGGTTCACTTATATAATTATTTAACCATAATTGCGGTGGTGTTGATCCTCGTACCCTAGTAGGTTGTTTGCAGTTTTACCTTACAACCAAAGCGGATAAATTCGAACCTTCCGAGCCGGAGTGACTACCCCGAAAATTTAATGGAGACTACGTCATCGGGCATCTAGGGACCAAATTAATTTAAAGCACAGACTATCACACAAAAATGAGGGAAAAAAAAAGGCCATGGCTCAGTGGAATGCGTAGTTGACTGCAACGCCAAACGCTTCGGGTTCAAGCCCCAGCTTCGGCAGCATTTGTTTTCTACGAAAATTGCCAGCTTATTTGAGACCACCTGTGCGATAATATGAGACAATATAAAACTATGTCTCCTCCTCTGTGCCACTTAGGCTTATGTTATATGTCTTTCCTTCTATGTGTCTATCTGTCTCTCTCTGTTGTATTAATGTCTTCATCTGTCCCAGCCGATGGCCTCAGTCGCCAGTGCTGTTATGTGTCTGTAGTTCGATGCATTCATGTGCGAATTACCATAATGTCAATGTCAATGTCAAGATACATACAATTGTACATGTCATTAAACTATGACTTACCTTGACCTAGATTTTAAGATAAAAATTGTAAAACATAAATTTTAATAAACCTTGTTATATTGCAGATTAGTAGTTCTTTTCACTCCCACGCAGACCCTACATATATTCGCCTACGAATCTCCGATTGCGACAATTAAAGAAGGAAACGCTTGGGTGACGAATGGACTTTTTAGATTAATACACGTTATTGACTTGACAAAATATGACGCACTCATACTAGACACTGAACATCTGATGTTCCAACATGTTAAGGACAAAGAAATAAGACCTATCTTAAGTTATCACTTAGACCAAATTAAGGATCGCCTTAACGAACTGCGGGACGCTAGGGTGAGGAAAGTTAGGTCAATAAATTGGAAATGGATAGGTGGTTCACCTTACGCAACAGACTGCAACAACATTTTAGAGAAGCAGACAGACATTATAAAGAATAACAACCGACAATATGTAATTAACGAGAAACTGTTCGACACGACGCGAGAAGTTACAGGAAAAATTAACAAGGTAATAGACGGATACAACAATGCCATAGAAAAAGGACTGACTGACCAAATTAGATACGACTTACTTAACAAAATACTTATTTTAAAGGAAGGGGTCAATGAGACAGTAAGAGCTTGCCAAATGGCTAAGAACGGCATAGTCAACAGCAATCTATTGGACTCAGAAGAGATTAATACTATTATAAACGACCTTGAAACATTGCCTTATCAAAACGTTGTAGAAGCTATTGAATACGGCCGCAATTAAAAACGGTAGACAAATCGACCTGGACTTTTCTAGAATTCTTATTAGCCACGACAAGACGTACGGTTTGAACGGAAAATGTCTAAATATAGGTAATACATCTGTGTGTGAAGAAAGCATCCTTGAAGAACTGCCAGAAGACTCCTGCTTGCGCAGAATACTTAAGGGCGGTAATGCACTCTGCGACTATAAAACAACGAATAAAGAAATAATCGAACTGGTTGGAGAAAACACTATTTTTCTGACAAACTTCAACGGAACAATTTTAAATAAAAATTCCTCTATTCCGTTAGTAGGTACCTACCTGATACAGCTGGACAATGACACTGTTGTAATTGAAGGAAGAATTTTTAGGCAAAGATTACTTGGATTTATTAAAATTAAATCTATATTACAAAAGTATGAAAAACAGTATTTCCTCTGGTATAAGACCTAGCAAAGACTTTTTGTCCGATATCAAATTTTGTAGGGTGATGCTGACTTTGTTGGGCTTCTGGAAACATAGCTGAAAATATAGTTCGGGGTTGACGGCCGTGCAACAATTCTGATGGTGATTTTTTTGATGATTGGCTAGGTGTTGCCCGAAATGTGATCAAATATTTATACAACGCCTTCTCTCGGTCATTCTCTTCATTATTTTCTTGAAAGACTCCTTGAAGGTGCGCACTGATCGCTCAGCTAAACCATTTGAGGCGGGGTGGAAAGGTGCGGTTCTAAAATGTTCAATGGAATTGAGTTTGCAGAATGTTTGGAACTCAGAGGATGAAAATTGCGGACAATTGTCGCTGACGATCGTTCTTGGAAGGCCCTCAATAGCGAAAACTTTCTGCAGTGCATATATGGTGGATGCTGACGTTGTTGATGATAGCTCAAATACAAATGGGAAGCTGGAAAAGGAATCTATTAATAACCACATTCGACAGAAAAAAGGACCTGCAAAATCGATGTGGATTCTTTCCCAGGGTTGAACAGCTTCCGGCCATGATGAGTATTGCTGTTTGGGTTGACTTGCGTTCATGTTGCAGGTGGTGCAAGGTTCGGAAGACTTCTTGATCGCTTGGTCGATGTTGGGAAACCAAACATATCTGCGAGCAAGTTGTTGCATGCGAGTTTGACCCCAATGACCCTCACGCAGCATTTGTAGAATCTTGTCTTTGAGTGCGTTAGGTATAACAACACGAGTGTGGTCAGTTTGAAGGAGCAAAACTCCACTCTGAAGTGAAAGAGCAAACTTACGATTGCAATAAGGCATTAAATTCACCTGCGATTTTTGTAGCGATTGCGGCCATCCGTTTTTGACGTAATGAGAAACGCGACTGAGAGCTTCGTCTGTTTTGGTATATGCTGCAATGATGTCTGAGCTGATCGGAAATCCTGCGATGACTGACTCATAAATGTGTTCAACGGAAAGCATTTCTTTTTCTTTGTTGTCAAACTCGATGTCATCTCCAATAGGCAAACGGGATAGAACGTCGGCATTAGCGTGTTGTTTGGTGTTACGTTAGTGAATCGAATACGTGTAGGCCTGGAGAATGATCGCCCAACTTTGGAGCCGGTGAAGAGTCAAAACTGGTAATATTTTTGATGGGTTAAAGAGAGTGATAAGCGCTTGATGGTCGGTGAGGAGTTCAAATTTTCTGCCGTAGAGGTACTGATGGTATCTAGTGACGCCGAAGATTATTGATAAGGCTTCTCTTTCGATTTGCGAGTATTTGGTCTGGCTCTCATTCACGGTTTTCGAAGCGAAAGATATTGGTCTCTCTGAACCATCTGGGTCTCGGTGTGACAGAGCGGCGCCTATACCCTTTTGTGATGCGTCTGTTGCCAAAATTAGAGGAAGCTTTTCGTCGAAATGAACCAATTTCACAGCTTTGATGATGTCATCCTTAAATGAATGAAAAGCCAAATTTTGTTCTCTTCCCCACACGAAGTCTGTGTCTTGACGTCGAAGTTGATTTAAGGCTGAGGCCTTTGATGAGAAATTGGGTATGAACTTATGGTAGTAGTTTATTTCCAATGAAAAATTCTAGTTCGGTTATGTTTTTCGGTGTTGGCATTACCTTAATGGCCTCTATTCTCTTCTCAGATGGTCGAATTCCTCTTGCATCAATTTCGTGTCCAACATACTCTAGTTTTTTTTCTGCAAGATGACATTTTTCTTTTCTGCATTTGAGGTTATGTGCCGATAGCCTTTCTAATAATGTTCTGACATTATTACGATGTTCCTCATTATTTTTTCCAGTGATTATTACATCATCGAGATACACTGCACACCCAGGTATGCCAGCAACTATGCCTTCCATGATTCTTTGAAAAATGCCAGGTGCACTAGCGATTCCAAATGGCATCCTTTCATATTGGAAAAGTCCGAAGGGAGTGTTGATGACCATTAGTTTTTTTGAAGACTCTGTGAGTTCGATCTGCAAATATACTTAAATCGATTTTTGTGAACAATTGTCCACCACTGAGCTTATGGAACAGCTCTTCGATTCTTGGAATGGGATATCGATCAATTTCAATTTGAGGATTGACAGTGACCTTGAAGTCAGCGCAAATTCTTAATTTTCCGTTTGGTTTTTTGATAACAACGATTGTAGCAGCCCAATCACTCGCATTCACTGGCTTGAGAATATTTAATGATACCAAACGGTTAATTTTGGTACGTACGTCATCATAGAGTGCGAAAGGAAGATTGTATGGTTTGCAGAACTTAGTTTAAGCGTTCGGTTTTAAGACTATATTCGTTTTGAACTTGGAACAGTGACCAAGTTCCGATGAAAAGGTTGATTGAAATTCATTTCTTATGAGATCAAGTGATGATTTAAGCGATTCTTGGTCTATATTGAAACACTGAGGGTTTGAAGAAGTGTGCTCATTAGTATTGTGGAGACCTGTTCAGCGAGAGATAGAGACTGAGTAGCAAGAGAGCGATCGTGTGGGAACTAGTGCCATGATGCGTGGGGGTCAGTCGTGTGTTAGGTGTCGAACCATTCAGAGCTAACAAATAAAGAAGTGCTTTACTTAGTTAAGACATTGGTGTTTTATTAGTAGAATACAGGTTTACACATTGGCGACGAGGTAAAAAAAAAAATAAACATAATTTTGTTGTTTTAATAGAAATTCAAAATAAGTATGTGACGGAATAAGATATATATATACATGTATAAATAATCGCATCCGAAGATGCATACACACATGTATACATATGTATACCATATGTGGCAAGTGTTTGATAAGAAGTATGAATTGTTTAGTTTTTTTTTTGTTTTGTTATAGTTCTGACATTTGGATTGGCGAAGAGATTGTGGAGTAACACTAAACTGTTTATGATATTCCATTAAATTGGAAGTTTGACGAAGGCACATTAAATTGTGAGGAGAAAAAGTGAAATTTGTTGAAGGCACATTAAATTGTGCAGCAAACTAAAAAAAAAATAAGCAAGTATCAAGTAAAGACACATTGAATTGTGCAAAACAGAAGAAACGTCACATTAAATTGTGAAGGTAAACAGTCTCGCTGAGGAAGGCGGTCGCATTGAATTGTGCTAAAGAGTTAGAAAATAAAATCGGTAAAGAAAAATAAGGGCATTAACCATGAGCGAAATCAAACCATTTTTATGTGAAGTGATCGATAAGGCGATAATAGATCAGAATGGGAGAAGTGGTACCGCTCATTCTCACTCTATTTGGCGGCAGGGGAAATAAAAGACAATGTGAAGAGGAAAAATAAGCTTCTGCATTAAGGGGGGGCCACAATTACAAGAGGTAGCATTTAATATACCGGGTGCTCTAGTTGAGCCAGTAGAGGGAAAAGACGTCAACGTGTTCGAAGTGCTAGTCAACAAACTTGGCCAATATTTCTTACCACAAAGAAATTCTACTTTCGAACGTCATCTATTTCGATCATTGAGACCAGAACATGGGGAGAATTTAAACAAGTTTATGATAAAACTAAGGAATCAGGCAGCAAAATGTTCATTCGGAGAAACCAAAGAAGAAATTCTTGAGATATGCTTAAAAGATAAGATCATAGATTCGTGGGCACCAAATGATCTAAAGAAAAGATTGTTGGAAAAAGAATATTCCTTGGCAGAAATCACTGAAATGTGTCAGGTCTACGAGCAGATCAATAATCAATCTGAAGTGATGTTACCACCAACTTCAAGTACATATGTTAATAAAATATCTTTTCGGCATGAGGGCAGAAAGGAAGACGATGAGTGTAGTATATGTGGTAGGCAAGGCCATTTGGGGAACTTTCCAAACTGTCCGGCGAAAAACATGAAATGCAACAAGTGCGGGTTAATGGGGCATTATGCGCGTAAGTGCAAAACAAAATTGATCAAGCGGAAAGCATATGATGAAAAGGAACGATTCACTAAACGACATAGATCTGGATCTTCAAAAGTGCGCTTCATCGAGGAGGAAACCCGAAAAACAACTGAGCGGGAAGGAAATGATCAATTGACAGAACATGATTGCTTTCAAGTTGTAGAGGGGGACGAGTATAGTGCCAGTGGAATCATAAATTGTCATATCGGAGGGCATCAGATACAGATGGTCATCGACTCGGGGTCACGATTTAACCTTTTAGGCGAATCCGATTGGCAGGAACTACAAAGTAATAATGCAGTTATGTGGAACACCCGATATGAAACACCAAACCAATTTAGGGCTTACGCAGGTGACCAACTACTTAAATTTAAGGTGGTGTTTGAAGCTCCGATATTCATTGGAAACCGAGCGGAACAGATTTCTTCATTGTACGTGATTGAGAATGGAAGACAATCTTTGTTGGGGCGAGATACAGCAATCAAGTTAGATGTTTTGAAACTGGGACTGGACGTGAACTACCTCGAAGAAGCGAAACCATTCCCGAAAATAAAAGGGATTAAAATTAAGCTATCAATAGATGAATTAATTAAACCAGTCCAGCAGCCACTACGCCGTGTTCCAGCGGCTTTAGAAGAGAAGGTCGAAGCAAAACTAAAGGAGGCAATTGAACAGGCCATCATCGAGCCTCTATCTGGACCGAGTTCTTGGATTTCGCCAATTGTAGTAGCGTTTAAAAGTGATGGAGAGATCCGGATTTGTATCGACATGCGACGAGCGAATGCGGCCATACAACGCGAAAATTATCCCCTTCCCACATTTGAAGCTGTGATCACTAAGCTAAAAGGCGCAAAATACTTTTCAAGACTGGACTTAAAGAATGCGTACCACCAGCTGGAACTGGACGAAGATAGTAGATACATAACTACGTTTATAACTCATAAAGGTATGTTTAGGTATAAGAGACTACTATTTGGGATTAATTCGGCACCGGAAATATTCCAAAAAGTAATGGAGAACCTTTTGGCCCCTTGCGAAAATGTTTTTAATTATTTAGATGATTTGATTGTTTCCGGGCGCGACGAAAAAGAACATGATGAGGGGTTGAAGAGGGTGTTAGACATATTTAAGAATGCCGATGTAACCCTTAACAAAGAGAAGTGTATGTGGAAAGTCCAGAAACTTAATTTCTTGGGGCATATCTTATCCACTGAAGGAATAAGCCCAGACCCAGAGAATATAAAGACCGTACTAGAATTTCGTTCGCCGGAAAGTAAAGAAGAAACTAGGAGTTTTCTAGGATTAGTGACTTATTTGGGAAAATTCGTTCCTGACTTAGCTGATATTACGGAGCCACTCAGAGCCCTCATAAAGAAAGACGTAAAATTTAAGTGGGCGGAAGCTCAACAACAATCATTTCAACATCTGAAAAAACTGCTGGCACAATGGTCCACCCTTTCGTATTTTGACCTCAAAAACCGCACGCGGCTAATAGCAGATGCGAGCCCGGTAGCCGTAGGTGCAGTGCTCATCCAATTTGAAAACGAAATTCCAAAGCTAATATCGTTTGCTAGCAAAAGCTTATCTGAAGTTGAAAGGAGGTATTCTCAAACGGAGAAAGAGGGTCTCGCCTTAGTGTGGGCGGTTGAAAGGTTTTCGTATTATTTGGCGGGAACAGAATTTGAGCTAGTGACAGACCACAAACCGCTGGAGGCTATTTTTAAACCTACATCAAGGCCACCAGCCCGTATTGAAAGGTGGGTGTTACGGCTGCAGGCATTTAAGTTTAAGGTAATATATAAGCCCGGGAAACTTAACATCGCAGATTCGGTTTCACGGCTCTGTAAGATACAAAATTCCGACACTTTCGATGAAGAAGGGGAACAAAACATTTTCACTATAGTTGAAAGATCTATCCCCAAGGCAGTTACTATATCAGAGATCTGTGCTGATAATGTGGTTGACCAAGAACTCATGGAAGCTGTGACTAACGTTAAGAATGATACATGGGAATCGAGGACGCCGACCATTTATTTTCCTTTTCGACTGGAGCTTTGTACTATAGGCAATATTTTGTTGAGAGGAACTAGGATTGTTATACCGGTAACATTGCGGTCACGAGTCTTGGAGCTTGCTCACGAAGGCCACCCTGGGGAAACAGTAATGAAGAGAAGAGTCCGTTCAAAAGTGTGGTGGCCATTGGTAGACAGACATGTCGAGCAGTTTGTGAAAAACTGTAGAGATTGCCTACTCGTATCAAAACCTGTCAATCCAGCGCCCATTAATAGGCATGCGTTCCCAGATAGACCGTGGAGCAACTTAGCAATGGATTTATTTGGGCCGCTGCCCAACCATGATTATATCCTGGTGGTTGTTGACTATTACTCCAGATACCAAGAATTTAAGTTTTTAAGGAGGATAACATCCAGAGATGTGATAAACTTTTTGAAAGAAATATTTTGCAGACTTGGGTATCCCAAGGTGATCACCGCGGACAATGGGCGGCAGTTTATCAGCGAAGAGTTTAGAAGCTACTGCAACGAGAATAACATCGAGCTCATAACGTCACCCCCGTATTGGCCACAAGCAAACGGAGAGGTGGAAAATATGAACCGCTCAATTTTAAAACGCTTAAAAATAGCTCATGCCAATGGAAATGACTACAAAGATGAAATACAAAAGTTCGTCCTGATGTATAATGTGACCCCACACGGTACAACGGGGAAAGCTCCTTCGGAGCTTATTTACAATCGCCTGATCCGGGACAAAATCCCTTCGATACAAGACATAGAAGAACCAATACTTGACTTGGAAGCCAAAGATCGGGACGCAATAAATAAATACAAGGGAAAGGAAAGGGAAGATAAGAAACGTGGAGCTAAACCTTCAGAAATCAGGGTAGGGGATAAGGTGTTAGTCAAAAACGTAGCATTCCCAAGCAAGCTAACCACCAACTTTGATCCAACTGAATTTAAAGTGGTAGACCGGGGGAAAAGTGAGGTGACGGTAAAAACTGGAAACAAAGTATTCAGACGTAATATAAGCCATGTTAAAAAAATTCCTACTTCTCAATTAGAATTGGGGCCTAGTTGTACACCTAATATGTCTCCTTCAGATCTTACAGGTACCGAGATTTCAACAGGACCAAACAGGAATTCGCTGATCACAACTACTGTACAACCAACACCAGAAGTGGCAGAAGCACCCAGATAAAGCAGCGATTCCCGATTGACCTTGAAGCTGAAAAACGTAGGAGGGATGTGGAGACCTGTTCAGCGAGAGATAGAGACTGAGTAGCAAGAGAGCGATCGTGTGGGAACTAGTGCCATGATGCGTGGGGGTCAGTCGTGTGTTAGGTGTCGAACCATTCAGAGCTAACAAATAAAGAAATGCTTTACTTAGTTAAGACATTGGTGTTTTATTAGTAGAATACAGGTTTACACAAGTATATTGGTCCAACTTAGGAATCTGTATGTCGAATTTCATTTTTCGGAACCAATCCATGCCAAGAATATTAGTTGCACATTGACTATCGACTACAAGCAAATTCAAGCTTTCATTATTGGTACCTAAGGCTACCTCAACTGATATTGTGCCTTTCAAAGGTAAGATACTACCACCGTAAGCTATTAGAATTTTAGTTGTAGGTGTGCAAGGCGGTTTGTTTAGCTGATGATATCCTTCAAGGCCAATGAGTGAACACGACGCTCCTGTGTCTATTTGAAAATTAAGAATTTTGCTATTGACGCTATCGAAGAATAGCTTGTCTGAAGCAACATGGCTATGATTTATATCGATATGAGATACTAATGATAATGACTCAAGTATATCAACAGTACTTACAGTTTCGAATTGTTTAATCGAATGAACATTTTCGTTATTCATGTTTTTTGGAACACCTTGCTTCTGATTAGATGACTGGGATGATTGACGATGTTGATTGGATTCCGTTTTTGTTGACATGCAAACTGCTGCAATATGTCCAACCCTTTTGCATTTCTTACAAATCGACTTGTTTTTGTAATGGAAGCATTGTGATCGCTGATGATTAACTCCGCATCCAGGACACGATTTATTTCCATCTCTCACGGAGGTCTTACTACCAACACCATTGCTAATTACCCTCTTACCTTTTGACTGATGATATCTTGATTGATAAACGGCATTCACCTCTGCTCCGCTTTTTTGCTCACCCTTAAGCTCACTGCATGTTTTCGTGGTTTCTTCGTAGAGTTGTGCAATCTGAAGAACCTCATCTAGCGTTGGGTTTTCTTTTTGAAGGGCTGCTGATCGAACCTTGTCATGGGGAGTATATAAGATGATCATGTCCCTGATTTTAGAGTCCACATATGATTCCCCACAACCCTCTTTTCCACAGACGAAATTGCATTCTTTGGAATTTCCCCGCAGTTCTGCAACCCAATCAGAATATGTTTGGTTATGTTGCATGAACGTTCTATAGAACTTGAATCTAGATGCAAGCATGTGAGGCTTTTTCTCAAAGTGATTAGTTAGCTTTTCAATTAATGTTTTGAATGGTTCTTGCGATACATTGTCTCCATACAATTTTTGAAGAAGTTCAAGTGACTCACCACCAATCCAGCTAAGCAAACACGCACGCTTTGTCTTCGAGAACGTTGTTTGCGATGAAATGTTGTTCCAGCTGAAGAAGATATGTTGCCCAAGATTCCCTAGATTTATCGAAACCTTTGAAGGAAGGAACAAAGGTCTGTTTGATGCTCTTTTGTTCCAGAATGTTCTTGAGAAATTCCTGGTTGGAATCCTGAAGCTGTTTTAAGATTCTTTCAAGATTTGCGGTGTCCATATTCGCGCAGTTCGTTTCGTTGACCTCGTCGCCAATATGTTGTAATTGAAGGAAGAATTTTTAGACAAAGATTACTTGGATTTATTAAAATTAAATCTATATTACTTTGTAATACAGTATAATAAAAAAATGGCAAGTTAGGTTGACAACAGATTCAAAGTGAATTACATATCAAAGTCAAGTAAAAATGACAAACGAAAATATGCCTGCTGTTTTACTAAACTATTTGAATTTATAATAGTTTAAGGTTGCTGTTGCATCAGACACGGTACACATTAAGGAGAAGACATACCACAGCAGAATGCTTTACAGTCCGCAGGCACTTCCGCCGGTCCTGGCCAACGTAACCAGTAACAGAATCAAACCGAACCTGGAATACGTGCATGACCTTAGCACAAGGAATATCGAGCTCATCAATATCTTAACCAAAAACCTTAACTCTTCTATTCTTACAGAAATCTTTATTGTCATAGCATTCATCACTACTATTTGCCTATTCTGGAAGATGATTTACGGAAAGGTCAATATCCCGGAGCTCCGCCTATCCTGTCGTCGAACACCAATTCCACGTCCTTTGCCACGACCTCCCCAAGCGGTCAATAACAGTAACAAAGTCCAAAGTTCATCTCCATGTCCACTAAACGATCTGCGGGACGCAGATACTTTAAGGGAGGGCAGTTATCACCATCGGTCATTAACCAGACATACAAAAAATGCAAGCGATGCACACGCGCATCCGCTTCGCACCTTGGAATCATTCCCATGATGAAACCCAATACGAGGCTAACGAAATATATCGGATCTGCATGGGAACTGCAGATCAGCACTTTAGTTATATTAATATGATAAATGTATCTAGTGAAGTAAGAACATTCATTCTGGTTTCGGCTCTGGTCGAGGTAGTACGCTAATAAATAATTATAACAAAAACTCAATCCGTGTTTCTTTTAAAGAAGACCAAGTTGGGTCTGAAAAATTAATTTTTTTATCTTTGACCAGGACGAATTCCTTAACTCATACATACATACACATTCCACTTGGGATAAATATTTTTCCAAACAATGAATGAAGCTACACTGCAGACATCAATCATATTGAAAAATAAAAGGCTAAAGGCCATCCGTTGGTCTTGCGCTTCACCGAATATGCATGTGCCATTTGATCTAAGGTATCGACTCTCCTCCTTTAGTTGAATTATAAACAGATTTATTTCTGATTTGTTTTTATTTGACAGATCGGTGATGTTTTCATGATGCATGTTCGACAAAATGATCACAGCACGATTTTTTTTGGGAAAATAGGATACAAAAGTCATAGCTTTTGGAAAACCAAATAACTTGCTCTCTAATTCCCGACGAGGAGTTGGTAAAAAATTTGATGGTATACATCTTTTGTTCTTACGGATCGTTCCTACGCAATTCAAGACCTTGGAAAGCAAGCTGGAAGGAAGGTCATAGCTGGTGAAGTAGTCGTCAAATGTAATGTTTCTGTTGGTCCTGATAAAAGGTTCACAAAGGTCATCAACAACCTTTTGCGCCGAGTTTTCTGATCGGCTTGGTCCTTCCTCTCCCAAGTATGGTTTCACACGTAATGGATAGCTAGAGCTACTTCACAAATCCACCAAATTTTCATACTATACTTATCAGGTTTGTTTGGTATGTATTGCCCAAGCGATACGCGACCCCAAAAGGGAGCCAGTTGCTCATTAGTAGTTAGGTTGCAGCCGGGAATATAATGCTTTGAAAAATTTAAATTCACTCTTTCCCACAGGTTTCTAATTGGAGAGAGTTTATCCTTTTGCTTTCAAACAGTCCTGGTGTTTTTTATCGTCAAATCGAATAAATCGCAACAATTGGGTAAATCTGTTTCGTGACATACATGCTTTATATAAAAAATGTCCATAAAGAGGGCTACAGAGTTCGTTGTAGTCAATAATTCCTTGCTTATTTCTTCCGGCAGTAATCAACAGGCCTAAAAATTCTCGAATTTCAATGTCGTCAACTGGCTTCCATAATGTTCCAATAGTACAAACAACTTCTGTATCAGTGAAAGTCACTATAATACCAATGGTTGCATCATCAAAAAAAACAACCTGAATGCATCAAATGGGGTATCAATGTGGACCCCAGGTGGAATCTTCACCTTATTCAAAGCTGGTGTATTAATGTTGTGCCCTCGAGTTTTTCCGTTTGCAATTGGGGTTGATTTCCATGCCGTGCCATCTTTTCCAATAAAGGTTTCCAAATAGTTTGGGAAATCATCCTCAACTGCATCACTGTCACTTCCCTGCTGTTCATCGCTTACTTCATCGGCACTTTCTTGAAAATCTATCTCGCTAGAAGAAGTATCGTCATTTCGATTATATTCATCCTCACTTACTCCTTCATCAGGATCAATATCATTTTCCTGTATTGCAGCGATAATCTCTCCTTTAGTTAATGCTCTACGCCGATCAGTCATAATGCGCGGTGAAAAGAATTTTGAAGCAGGGAAATGTGAATACCTATTAAGGAGATTATTCGTCACACATTACATCAAAAAATGAAACGAATGTGATGCCCCTAATAATATTTTTCATATGTTCCTCTGGAGCTCACCTTGGTAGAGGGTGTCAGTAAAGTATGTTTATCACGATATCTAAAAGGCAGTTAATTTAATTAAAATTTATTTTAGTTGTTTTATGTGTCAAAAAGCAATTGTTTTGAATACCAGAAACTTCATCGTGTAGTCTCGACTTTTTCAAATCGATTATCAATCACCGTGAATTTTGAGTTGAGGGCATTCTCAAACGGCTTACCCTGTTCCTCAAAATATTTCTCGAGCTGATGGCGCTGTTCTTCGACCTGCTTCCTTTGACCTTTGGACTGTTAACGCTGTTATGCTCGTAGCCCTTCGAGCTGTTGGCGTTGCTTTTCGCGTTGTTGTTCCAATTTGTTATTTTGTTCTTGTAGAGAATTGTTTCGTTCTCCAAATTTTGCATCCAGAAACTTCATCATGTAGTCTCAACTGTTTCAAATCGATTAGCAATCACCATGAATTTTGACTTGAGGGCATTCTCAAACGACTTACCCTGTTCCTCGAATTATTTCTCGAGCTGATGGCGCTGTTCTTCGACCTGCTTGCTTTGACCTTTGGACTGTTTACGCTGTTCTGCTCGTAGCCCTTCGAGCTGTTGGCGTTGCTCCGCGCGTTGTTGTTCCAATTTGTTGTTTTGTTCTTCTAGAGAATTCTTTTGTTCTCCAAATTTTGCCTCCAGAATCTTCATCATTGATGACATGTCGAAGCCTGCACTTACTTGTTGCTCTTCGAAATCAAAGACCATCGAATTAGGATCTTCACCACTTTGCTTTGTTGCGTCATGAAGACGAATAAATAAATCACTATTTACTCCTATTTGGGGAAAGCTGCCGGGGACTCAGTTCAGGTTTCAGCTCCGCAACGGTGAGCTGATCTCATGATTTGCGAGCCATTATTGTTTTTAAAAAAATTTTAAAACAAGGATTCTGCGCTTTTCGACCAATCAACTTTTTTTTAGCCCTTTGCAATTCGGTTTCAGGAAAGGTCTATCCACAGAAGATGCACTTTTGGACTTCTGTTGTTTTATAAGGAAGGGTCTTGATAACAAAAAAATGTTGTGGTGCACTTTTCGTCGATATAACCAAAGCCTTCGATATGGTTAACCACAAAATACTTTTAAACAAGTTGCATAACATTGGCTCCCGTGGTTGTTTTCACCGCTGGGTTGAATCTTACTTAAGAAAACGAAACCAAAAAGTTAAAGTGAGCAATGTCTTAAGTGTATCTAAGAATGTCAATGTTCTGTTCTAGTTCTGTTCCTAGTTTATATTTACTCCCTTTTCCAACAACCTTTTGCGGGATCAGTAAAAGCGTTTGCTGGCGATCTTGCCATTGGATATGATGCTGATTTGTTTTTAGTAAGGTTGTGGTTTGCTGATCATAAACGTATCATAAGCAACAAAACAGAACTTATGTTTTTTAGTCATGAGTCAAATGAACCGCTTAATGTTGAAGTTATGTTTCATGATCCCTTTTGTGAAAAATACAAATTAATAAACAATAATTGCTTTACGTTAAACTCTATGTCGCTTTATAATTCGCACGTCGTTTGCAGACGAATTTGCTTTTGCATCGATACCGTAAAGCATTTTAAATATCTAGGGGTAGCAATTGATCAACATTTGAAATGGTGCGAACACTTCCATAATTTGAAGCAGTACTTCTTGTCTAATATTCGATGTTTTCATCGTCTGAAGAAATTTTGTTCAAACACCACCCTTACTACAGTGTATTAATGATTGTTTTATTCGAGGTTATAATATGGAATTTAATGTTTGGGGCGGGGGGTGCTGATCTTAATAAGTTGCAACAGTTAGTGTACAAAATGTGCAAAAGAAAAATATGCAACTCATCGCGCCTGGCTCACTCCATGGAATTATTTCGACAAACAAACATTTTACCCGTTCGTCACCTATATTACTATAAAGTTCTGAAAAATATTTTTATTAGAGGCGGATATAGAAAAGGTCTTATTAGTAATTTTTATAACTTAAGAAGCAATACTCGGTCTGTTCTATCTCTGCCTTTTCGAATTACACTTTTTAGAAACTCTTACACTATAGTCTCTCACAAATTGTTCAATAAACTCCCTGAAGATATGCATAACGTAAGAATTCTGTCACTGTTTTTAAAACGAATTAAATCATGGCTTCTTACTTGCAGTATTTATGAAATCGAAACTTTGCTGCAGTACGTTGTTTGATGTAATTTGATTTACTAGTTTTGATTAATTGTGTTCCCTATAAACTTCGTTTAATTGTTATTTAAAACTTTGCTAAGATTAATTTATTAAATTAATTTATTGCGCAACAGGCTCGTTAGTACCCAGGACCTAGCTAATTTTGTTCACAACCATTCATGTGTGCGTGCGTACTTATTTGCACGATGGAGGGACCTCCTGTTTTATGCCGAATCCGAAAGGCTAAGTTGAGATAAGCTTTTCATGACAATTGATACTACTCGGATGACTTGTCAGATCATCACGAGAGGAAGGCCAGTAAAAAATCATTTAGGTGTTGCTACGGCTGGGAATCGAACCCAGACCTTCTGCGTGGCAGTTCAACGCAATAACCACTTTCATTGCTAAATTTCAAATCAGTTTTGTAAATTACTTATATTTGTCACCCCACATTGTAATTATACACATCTAGTGATGGGCAAATACCTTCTCGGGGTAAAAACCCGTTTATTTACCAGGGTATTTATTTGGGTATTTATAAAAACATAGAAAATCTTGTACAAATCTTTATTCATTGGACATTTTACTATTATTTTAGAAGATTAATAAAGGAAAATAAGTTTTGCTAACAGTATTAAGGAATTTCAATCTGAATCAGTGGACATGTACATTTCAGATTGTGTACATTTTGACGAACTAGTAAGTGGGTTGATATTCTGATGACTGCAGCTCAGTTCATTTTCATCTCTATTTGTTGGCTTTAATTTTCTTTGGAGAGGGAGGACGACTCATTGACAGCCAATGTTTGTAAACTAACTTTGTTAGTAACTAGGCTTTCAAGGCTGAATATGTGGCTTCCCCATCGAGTTTTACGCGGAAGTTTCAATGATACAGTTACTTCTTTTTCCTTGTTAATTTTATTAAGAAAGGCACTGAGGATCTGGCTGCACCTTATTCTTTTGATAGCATCAGTTGGCTTTCCAATTACGTTTTTTACAGGCTTACATTTGATGATGTCATTACAACACATGTAATGTGTATATATGGCTATATTTTCTTCTAAGTAAACGAAAAGCTTTTTGCATATTAGCAGCATTGTCACCAATCACAACGAAAAATTTGTTTGGTTGATATATTCTATAATTAACTGCATTTGTTCTTGCAAGTATTCCGCTGGGTGCCTTTTATTTTCTGTTATTAAGAAGTCCACAAAAACCGGATAAGGTTTTGAAATCACAAAATTGATAACACCTTCATTGCGGATATTGCTCCAACCATATGAACAAATATAAGGAAATAAATAAAAAATCACACCTTTCACAATCACCCACTTAATCGCATAACAAATTATTGTTCACTATTCCCGAATTTTCATGATTCACTATATTCACCTCACTATGTTCACCTCACTATGTTCACTTCACTATGTTAACCTCACTATGTTCACTTCACTATGTTCACCTCACTATGTTCACTTTACTATGTTCACCTCACTATTTTCACCTCACTAGGTTCACTTCACTATGTTCACCTCACTATGTTCACTTCACTATGTTCACCTCACTATGTTCACTTCACTATGTTGACTTCACTATGTTCACCTCACAATGTGCTGTAACCGTTTCCTCTTTGCCAATTCCTTCTGAACTTATTTCTGATCTTAATCATTTCCATGACACGAGAATGGAGTTTTGCGGAAGATGTAGGTTTTGGGATTTTTGGTACACTAACTTCTACTGCATTTAAGATGTGTGCTGTAAACGTCGTTATAATAGAGTTTCCGTAATTTTTGTCATGTAACACAACACTGCCAGATTTATGTAAGCACGAAATATCTGCCAAAAATATCATGTTTTCGGTGAATTGAAAATAAAATTATCTGCTGTGTTATTTCTGCCATTACAAGTGTAGAAATTTGAATTTTTTTTCCGAAGTTTAATCGCTAGTCGTCTGAATAATTGTTTTTGAAATCTTGGTGGTCCAATACAATATTTTAGTTTAACCGATGTGATTTGAATGTAAATGGGGTTTTGTTAAATCTTGATATTTAGGATTGTATTGGGGAAAATTGATATCATCAGATTAAGATATAAAATGGTGGTCAATTGTGGACACATTTTGAGTCTTATATGACGCTATACGAAGTTTTTTCTTTTGGGAAATCACAATTGGCAGGCGAGCCAGGTGGCAGACAATTAGGGAGTGTCATCAGTAACTATTTTGTAAATTTCATGCAATGAAAACGCAAATCGGATAGTAAATTTGTTTGCCAAATACCTACCGATATGAAGATTTATGTGATTTAGAAGCGAACGGCTTTATTGCTTCTGATATTGCAAATTGGACTCATCAACATTTATAATTCGCCTCAGACCTTACATACTTAAGTGGTGCTGCATTTCGCAATGTAACAACATGCCTGTACAATTAGCACGGTCCTTAGCTAGCTGCCTCCAATCGCGCTCTCAGAGTTGGTTCAGATCGGTTTCTATTTCTGCGCGCCACTTAAGACGGGGTCCTGCCCTACTTCGTCCGATGTCTGGCTGGGAAACAAAAACTCAGCGAGCCGAAGTATTGGTGGCCATTCGTTCTACACTTTTAAATTCATTTTTTATAAACTTAAAATATTAACTTACCACTAGACAAAAATGCTTAAATCTAACTTATAAATAACATTTTCTCCTAACCTAACTTATCGGCCCTTAGCGGGAGCTGCAAGCTTTTATTTAACACTTTTATTGTGCTTTTCGGCATAAGTATGTCGTGTTTTTATGTTTATGTGTATATTTGCTATTTCTAATATTCAAAGAAAAACTTTCAGGAGTGACATTTTGTTTTCATATAAAAAGCTTAATCCAGATTTAAAAAAAAACGAACTTAAGACTACTTAGGACTATTTCACTACTTTAGACTGCATAAAACCTCGAGGGGTCGCCGAGTCTTTCGGTCACCAGGCAGCATGCAATCGACCATATTGTACGCCAATATGGTGTACACACCCCCGCCTCAGACCTTATACATAATTTTATAGTCTTAGCTAAGGAGTGGACTAAAAGTTGTATACTCCTCATGTAGCCACCAGAATTCCGTTCGCTGCTTTTCAGCATCGGTCCTATCGCGATCCGATACCGAAGTGCTAAAGCGGAGGAGCTCCGGAGCATTGCCGACATACCCGTCGGGGATTAGCTGCTTCTCACGCAATATCCCTTAATGTGATCGAAATCACGTTGCAAAAGTGTGTTGATGACCTCAATTTTCGGAGCTGATCTGTATGCCACTAGATCATCTGCGTACGCTATAGCGTGTCTGAGAGAACCTACAAGATCACTTGTATAAATGTAAAACAATATCGGGGAGTTCACCGCCCCTGTTGTAAACCGTTTTTAATTTCAAAGACTTTACTCTAAGTTACATTGCCACATTTGACAACGAACTTTTTTCCCATAAGCATTTCATTAATCATACATAGCATGAGCGTAAGCCCAGTCTGCTCAGCTTGTAGAAAGGCCCCTCTAACCATACGGTATCGAAGGCCTTCTCAAAGTCAATCAGACAGTCAATCGGACACAAGTTTCGACGCTGCATGAATGGTGTCATGCCTCGTTCGAAAACCAAACTGATTTTCCGGAATAATCTTGTTTTCCTCGACCCACCTAAACAGAGCTCTATTGACTATCTTTTCGAAAACCTTGCTTTGCGTTCTACATGTTCTAGCGATCTTAGACGTCAATGCGGAGTTTTTTGACCAGGGGCATGTCGCTTTACAGCTCGTGTAGCTCTTGTATACCTTCGGGCATACTTTCTTCCGACCAGATTCGGTTTATGACATCCACCAATGTCATCTCCGCCGGCTTTATAAAGCTCGGCGGGAAGGCAGTCATTTCCGGCAGCTTCAGTTTGGATATTGCTATCCTCACTTCACTCAGGTCGGGTGGTCGGCAGTTTTCGCTATCGTTGCCAATATTGAATGGTTCGTTTTGCCTGATAGCGGAATGTTGTTCGTCATCGCCGTTTAACAGTCTCAAGAAGTGGTTCTTCCAAATCTTCAGCATCGATTGTGTCTCAACTGCCATATTTCCTTGTTCATTTCGACAGGATTCTGTTCGAGCCTTGTATCATTGGCTTTGGCGTTTTACACTTTGGTAAAACTTGCGAACATCTTTCCTGGAGTGGCACCTCTCTATATCCTCGATCGCGCGCTTTTCTTGCTTCTTTTTCTTGCCATCTTCTCTGCCCATAGAGCTCAACGGCAGCTCTCGTCTTCACCTGCAGCTTAGCCTAGTAGGCCTCGTTGTTGGCTGCGAGCATCTGTCGGCTTTCATCAAACCAGGGTTTCTTGCTGGTAGGCGCGAAAAACCTAGCACATCAGTTGCGGCTGTTGGCATCATTGTCATTGTTCTTCGACATTTGATGCTGGTGGTATGGTGTTAATCGAGATGTTTAGGGATACTCCTTGCGCGAAGATCTTGGCGGTCTCTTGCAATTGCAGTCTTTCGACATTAATTTTTTTTAAAAAGTATTTCTGGATTGCTGTGGCGTGGTGGATATCCGTATTCTAACCTTGGCTGCAACAAGGTAATGGCCCGAGTCAATGTTAGCTCCTCGGAATGTTCAAACATCCAATATACTGGATGCGTGCCTCTTGTCTATCGCTATGTGATCAATTTGGTTGACCGTTCGTTGATCTGGAGACCGCTAAGTCCCCTTATTGATATCGAGGTGAGGAAACCGTGTGCTGGCTATAGTGGATTTCGTTCCGTACCGAAGTCATTAAGCCTAAGTCCGTTAATAGACGTGTAGGCTATATTTTCCCACAATACTGCTTAAGATGTCTTCTCCTCCTACCTTTGCGTTAAAATCTCCCAGCATGATTTTAACATCGTACTTCGGTAGTCGCTCATAGGTTTTGTCAAGAAGCTCATAGAAGCAGTCCTTAGCTATATCATCATTTTCCTCCGTTGCGGCGTGAGCGCATATAAGGCTTATGTTGGAGAATTTGGCCTTGATGTGGATTGTTACAATACGTTCGCTAATGTCTTGGAAACATAAGACTTCTTGCCTGCGTCTGGCACTTATAACAAATCCGCATCCGAATAGCCGCTGTTTCTGCTCACTATAACACGGTCCGCAGTATATGTCACAGTTTTTCATCCTATTCTTGCCCGGCCCATTACATCGTATTTCCTTGATGGCAGTAATTTCTGATGTGTAGCGGTTTATGGCTTCCCCTAGTTGTTCGCTGGTACCTCTCCTGTTTAATGTTCTCACATTCCAGGTGCAGATACGAACGTTGTTGTCCTTTTTTCGTTTAGCCGTGTCGTCAGCAATAAAATCAGTCCTTTCCGATGCTATTGGTTGCATCGTAACAATGGTTTTTTAAATGGGTGGGTAGTTAATCCAAAGCACAACCCCCCAACCTGGAGGGCCAGTTGCAATTTATTAGATACCCCTAGGACACGTGGCCATCAGTATCCACTACGGGATTGAGCGCTGTCGTTGGCCTTTCGTTTCATCCGCCACCATCTCTGTTCAAGGGGCCTGACTTAACCTTGAAATTCCTAGACAACCTGTTGTCCGAATATGTCGATTCAGCTTGCCTATGTTCGCCTGGGACAGCAGGCCGGGTATTCATTACGTGCGATCCTGACCTGGCTGTTTATAGAGTTGCAGTTTTTCTTCGTGTTATCAACACTCGCGCTTATCGTTTAGCAATTCGAATCCGGTTGGATGAGACCAGTACCCGATGGTTGCCACTTGGAGGTTAAAAATAAGCACTTGATGTGTAGTCAGAGTTACAACACAGGGCATTGCCAAGTTAACGCCAATCAGAGTCAACCCTCGTTCTACAACACCCAACCCAACCAATTCGAATTTATTGTTATGTATAAAATCTGTGTTCAATTTATTTACTTTTTTTGGGAAGTTAATTAAGATTTTAGTTAAAATTTCTGACATTGATACTAGCCAGCTCAGCAAGATTATTCAAAACAGAGTCAGGATCATTGTGAGAGAATCCTTGCTCTGGTGGAATATAAATACAGATTACCGTGATTTTTATTTTCAATACTATTTCTACTGCTATTGCTAAAATATTTGAGCTAGATTCGTCTAAAATTAATGTAAAATGGTCAGGTTGGCATGAAGAGATACTCCTTGCTCGGAGGAAGTGTTTTTAGGTAAGTTAAGAAAAAAAATTACTTATGCTTCGGAGAAAAGGGTTCAAAATATTTTTTTAAATAAATTTCTTGCAAGGAAATATTACATGGACTTAAATTATTAATAACGATTTGAATTTCATGTTATTGGTTAAAAAAAACAACATTGAGTTGCATTACATTCTAGTCAGTCAATTGAATAGATAACTTTCATATTTAATTCAAACGTATTATATGGATGTAAATTTATTGAATGACACTTTTTGTTCCTTCTCTTCTCTTGCTTCTAAATCAATGATGGCATTCCACATTTTCCAATATTTTTTGTTCTTGTTTTCTGTTTTATTGATACTTATCTCTAATTGAATATGCACAATTGAATACTATCGTTGAAATTGGCAATGAGCATCTTCTTGGGAATTTGAATAAATAAGATCATCTGTTGTTCGAGATCAAACACTTGTCGCGCAAAGAATTTAATTGATTATTATTCTTTTTTTTTTACTTATAAACTATTCTATGCAATCCTTTGTAGGCTTGTGTTGTCAGTGTTTTTCAATGGAATTTATTTGATAACACAACAGTCGATGTATTGTCGAGTATACCTCCTTGCTGTCAGTTTCGAAATTTCCGGCTAACGGTGAATATTTAAGAGCTTTCAAGTTTTCGGATTATCATTTGCAATTTTTATTGTCAGTGTTGTTGCCAACAGTTTAGAATCCCAGTTTCCGAGTAGCGTTTGAACTTCATATCGTGTGATTTTCTTTTTTCGTTAGTGCGTTAACAAGTATCCCTCGTTACAGCATTCTTTTCCAACTACTACCTTATTTTCCTTTGAGTAGATTTGTTTTTCCCATATTTTTTTCCAATTTTTGCTTTCAAGTGTTTAATCTAAAGTGTAAAAATATAAAAGGACTGAACAGAACTGGCAGGTGTAATTTCAGGCTATTGAACCAAGACCACATAAAGCTAAAGCTTAAAACTTTGCAGGTTCATACCAATAACTATCGCCTACTACATTTAATATCAAATTTCGATTTGATATTAAAGATATTAAGGACTTGTGAAAATTGTTTCGAAAAATATAGATAAATCTATTTCATCCCTAAACCTTTTCCTTCTGAAAAAAGCAATCGATAATATTAGCACAGAATAAGAAAAAACATCCCTCCTCCGTGACGGTAGTGTGCTTCTCATGACCAAATCCCAAAAAATTGCTGATTTATTCATTAAGTCAAATAACTTAGATAAAGTGTGTCCAGTTGAAGTTAAACTTCATGATCGGCTAAATTCCAATAAAGGAATACCATATGGCCCATGAAACGAAATCATCACAGAAATGATAGAATACACAACAATTGATAACAATGGCAAGCAAAAAAAAATCGGGTCCTATTTTATTTACGATTGATCTTTTTCACCCACCCAAATATATCAAAATTCGTTTCTATAAAAACAAAAATAAATGTAACGCACACAATCCCATGCGCTGTAAAAATTGCCAATTGCTTGGTCATACCAAAAAACGTTGCAATAGGAATGCAATATGTGAGACACATCAAAGAGTATAGAACTACATAGAGTAAGCTTCACAGCTAAACATTTTGTAGCCGTTTCTGACGAGGGCGGTAAAGTCCGAAAGGGAAATTTCGTAGATCGTATGCGTCGGCAAGGCTGTTGTTTGATGCTGGGGTATCAATATCAGTACCCCACTTAGACAATAATCGTTGTATAAGATGCGCACTCTATTTAGTTCTACACTCTTTGGACACATGTATTCTTCCACTGCACTCTCCAGAAAAATGCAGCCGCACTATGTTTGCAAATTGTTTACTCCCTCACCCATCTTCATCAAGAGTATGTCCAACCTTAAAGCAAACTTATTAAATTCTTTTAAATAAAACCAACAAATAAATACACAATGGGAGAAGATAAACGCATTTACATAGATCGTAATCCCTATTATAGCCATAAGCTATCAGAAACATTTGCTGATAAGCTCAGGCGAAATAATCTCAACCTAAATACAAATTTAGACTCATCTCCAACAAATACGGTTAACATCTAAATAACACCAACAAAAGGAACTCAAAACTCACCAGCAACAGCTTATAAAACTTCCGCAGAAAACCTCAAAGAAATTAATGAAAATTTACCTCAACATAGTGTGACCTCAAACAAAGCAAACGCTATCAACACTTACGAATCGTATTCCCTATCAGGATCAACTTCACCACGATCTCGTTCTCTAGCAGCTGACCATCCCGAAATAGTCTAAACATCATTCAAATACAACCTTCCATCAACTTCAAGCCAAGTCAGTTCTAACTCCGTTAACCCATCCTAATCAAATCATTTCTTTCCTATTACCACCACCAGCCAATTCTTATTAATAAAAAAAATCAAAATAATACTTTTGAACTAAACGACAATATCGACATTTAGAATCACACTTTACAACTAAAATACCGACTCTGCGAATCAGAGGTTGAATCGATTAAGCTCTTGAGGAAGCTAGGACGCTTCAACTTTTGGATCGTAGATTAAATTCTAAAACAACTCAAACCAACCAAGTTCTATATTTGTACTACAAATACAACTTCCTCGAACAGTCATAAACTCAATTAAAATGCAGATTGATACGGATAAATAAAAGAAGTGTAGCTTCCTTTTCTAACCACTCAAAACATGCTTGATTGGCCTTAGATTACAAAAAAAAAAAATTAAAAATAAAATAAAAATATATCTTGGGGACGCTAACGACCTTCAAAATTTGGAAAAATTTTTATGGTGATTTTAAGATACCCTTAATTTCGGCTCTGCACAACTTTATATTATAAAAAATATGAACTTTTTGATCTTAAAACATATTTGACGTTTCAGTTTTGCATGCAGCAACACGTTTCCAGCGGTTAAAATTTATTAGTTTTTAACCTGGAAATACCCCTAATATGGTGCCCCTTGTTTTTTTGTCTAGCATATCACCTGTTCATGTGTCCGCCGGGAAGGTATACTACCATGTTTGTTTATAATTTTTGATTAAATTAAAGAAAATGGATCTTATATTGATAAATGTTTTCTGCAATGTCGGCAATTATGTATGGAATACAATATCAGGGAAATGTCCGCCTCTGTTAGTCTCACAAGTGCGAGCCCTTTTGAGCACATTTTTCATTACATTCTCACACATTTCACGCGATATTTCATTAATTTTATCACGAATATTTTGTTTGAGTTGCTCAAGCGTTTCTGGTTTGTTTGCAAAAACCTTACTTTTCAGATACCCCCACAAAAAGAAGTCCGAAGCAGTCAAATCAGGTGACCGTAGAGGCCAATCAACATCACCATTTCTTGAAATAACTTTTTGTGGAAAGAGGTCTCGCGCAGTAATTCCATTGTAATCCTATTTGTATGCGATGGGGCACCGTCTTGTTGATACCACATGTTGTAACTGTAACTGTAACTGTAACTTTTAATGGATGCAAAGGTGACTGATGACTAATTTGAGGGTTTTTCATTGCCCAGAACCGACTATTCTGTTTATTCAAATATCCATTCAAATGAAAATGTGCTTCATCACTCATTATGATTTTTTTTATGAAAATCGGGGTTGTCACGCGCTAGCTGTAACATCCTATTTGCATATGTACGGCGGCGTAAATGGTCTTGTGGAAGAAGGTCTTGTGTCAACTGAATTTTAAATGGCAACAAATGCAAATCCTTGTGCAAAATTGTTGCCAAAGTTGTTCTTTGAAGGCCAAGCACCTGAGCACGGCGTCGAATTGATGTTGATGGATTGTTTTGAACCCTTCCAGCGGTTATTTTTCACCTGATCTTGCAGTACTTTGTGGTCCATGCCTGGGCCTTCACCTACAGACCCTTTTTCTTCGAAATCATTCCCTACACCATAAATAGTGCGATTTGTTGGCACGTTGTTTCTCCCGAAAATTTCACGTAACTTTATCATCGTTACAGTTATCAAGCATTGATTTTGATAAAATATTTTAGCGATTAAAACACGTTGGTTTATCGAATATTTTTCCATAATAAATTTGCCACGTGTCTACTTCACTACTGCCAAATATGAACTGTCAAGAATAATTTTTACCAAAATGGCGGCAAAACAAAGAAGTATACCATTCCGGCAGACACCCTGTACATAGTTTACACTTTAATTTGTAACGGAATAATCAGGGCAATGAGGAAGCCTACACTTCGAAAAGGACCCAAAGTAACTGGAAACCAAATCCGAAAAATTCAGGAAATCAACAACCAAAATTGTAGCTTTCTGTTGTGAATGCATTTGACATCCGACCCTGGAGTTTCAATGAAGCAAGGCAGCAGACAGGCGACTGTGTCTGCAGTCGAATAGTAGACATCAACAGGACGACATCAGTAACTTCTCTTTTCCAATTGTAACAACTGCTCAATAGTAATAAATAAGAAACACTAATTTAATATTAGCTCGCTGACTTTTCGCTCATTTTCTCAAAATCTTCCATTAATAGTGAGTCTTATGACTCACGGCCACTGGACTCCATAATCCAGTCCGGGCAATATCAAAAATCATGTTCGAGGCCCAAGTATCAAGGCATGCTATCTCCCGCCCGTACTAACTCTTCGGCTAAGGAGGGAACTTGATACTAGGCAAACGAACGTTTTACGATTCCATATCAGATAGAGATGAAAGTATCTGTAGCTATTAAAAGTGAGCCCGAAGTAACCCAAGATTAGCACCCACAAATACCAGCACTGCATCTGATGAGTTTCTCCAAATGAAGTGTTCGGGCATTGAACAACGGGGTTAAAAATTTGCTTGCAGAGATTTCTTGGCAACAACTCTATTTTTATAATTCTGTTAAAAAATGTTCCGTACGAAAATAAACCACTAATCTGCGGAACGTTATAAGAAAATGTTAAACTTTACATCGGCTTATGTACTTCGTTGACATTGGGTATTTAATAGAAGTTCCCTTATGTGTTGTGGATGGGTACATTCCACCCCATTGTGGCAGTGTTGCCGTCATCACCGTTAATGTTATCGATGACGTCAACATTCTCCTCCCGAACAATGTTCTGAGATTGCCTTCTTCCGTCTTCCTGTCGTCATTATGCTACTCCCACTGTTGCTTCTGATTTCAAATTGGTTGTATATACAAAACATGCGTTTGGGTACACAAAAAGAAACAACAGATAACGAAAGAACCCATGACAGCAATTACTCCAGCTCTCCGGCATTGACTCTCACACTTAGTTAATTTTTCGTTATTTGTTTTGCCTTTCTATTCTCTCGCATGTACGAATATTATTTACGCGGGCGATGATTTCGTCTGCAGCTTGCATGTTGTTGTTGTTGTACTGATTGGGTGTAGACTGGAAGTTGAGATGAAGTGTGAAGCAGAAGATTATGGTTTTGTCGGTCAAGGGCTGAAAGTTGAGATGAAGAGTGAAGCAGAAGATTATGGTTTTGTCGGTCAAGGACTGGAAGTTGAGATGAAGAGTGAAGCAGAAGATTATGGTTTTGTCGGTCAAGGACTGGAAGTTGAGGTGAAGTGTAAAGCAGAAGATTATGGTTTTGTCGGTCAAGGGCTGAAAGTTGAGATGAAGTGTGAAGCTGAGGATTATGGTTTTGTCGGTCAAGGGCTGAAAGTTGAGATGAAGAGTGAAGCAGCAGATTATGGTTTTGTCGGTCAAGGACTGGAAGTAAAGCAGAAGATTATGGTTTTGTCGGTAAAGGACTGGAAGTTGAGGTGAAGTGTAAAGCAGAAGATTATGGTTTTGTCGGTCAAGGACTGGAAGTTGAGGTGAAGTGTAAAGCAGAAGATTATGGTTTTGTCGGTCAAGGACATGAAGTTGAGATGAAGTGTGAAGATGAAGTTTATGTTTTTGTCGGCGATAGACTGGAACTCCAAATGAAGTTGAAGGGGGTGTCGAATGGTCGATGCACCATTAACCAATGTTGTGTGTTGATTCCATTTTCAATTTCATTAAGTTTTGACGTACGTGAATTTAATCGTTTTTCGATGTTTTTCGCGAACCATAAATAAGACGAAGCTTTCAGGTTTACTGATTTTTGTACATTTAATTGAGGGCCCTGTAGGAAAGAGATTTGTTGACACCAAGTGATTTATGACATCGTCAGCCAAAGTGCCTGGTTTCAACCGTTAAATAAAAATTGTTTTCGGTTTAGGAATCGATTCAATCGTCGATATATTTTCGGTTACTGTTGGAATTTGATCAGATGATGGGGAAACAGTAACAGGAGAAGAAACAGCCTGAGAGGACTCGACTGACAAAGTAGGAACGCCAATAGTTCTGTTCTGATTTTGGCTTCTTAGATTTGAGCGTTTAGCTCTAGGATTTGCCGACGATGAATTGATGACACGTTTTCGTATTCCTGTGACAACTTCATCGCTGTATATCTTACGAGGAATAGATGAAAAAAATACTATTATCTGAAGAGCTTGGTATAGACTCTGTAGATGTGGAAGACACAGTGGAAACTGTATGATTAAATGTCTCAAACAAGTCTTTAAAGCCTTTTGAGAGCTGAGGAATGTCAGATTTGAAAGTCGGTATTTTAAAGGCGAGAATGGACAAAGATAATTTACGGCAAGCAATGCAATACCAAAAAGTGCCCTCTGTTGCATTTATTGTTCTGCATATATTCGTTTTTTTTTTAGATTCGTAGTAAACTTTTGCAAATATTTTTAGCTTCTTTGCATTTTTTGTAGTTGACATTTTTGGTTTTTGTTGGTTTATTATGGGTAGGTCGTCAATTGTTCTGCTGATCATTCCGGTGTGATTTTTAATATCAACTAAAATCGAGCGTGTCGATATCAATTCATCTTCATCCCATTGAGTCTACCGAAAATCGGGCTGCTTGGTGAAGAATGCTTTTTCTGAGTTGGACTGGAGAAGGACATCGAAGTCTTTACGTAAGGGGATGATTGAATCGAGAATCTGTTTATTAGAAGTTGTTTTCGAGGAATTAGATCCTTTATTGATGTATTTAATTGATTCAATGTCGTTTCGAGTTTCGTTGACCTAGTTATTGTTATCTCAGCAAAGTTGGATATTTGCTTGTCGATACTTTTAAATTTGGATTTGATGAAGTCTGTTGTGTAGAGAACCGAGTTACTAAAGTCTTCAACACTTATTACACTATTTTAAAGTTTTGAAAATCTCTCCGTAATATTTTTAGTAAGACTTTGTTGATAGGAGTCATTCCAATCACTATAGCACTTGATTGCAAGGACTGTAATGTTTTTGCATTCATCACAAAAATACGGTAGGTTGTCCATAAATTCTTTAATAAAAACACTTTTTCTATTATTGTGCCCAACACTGATGGCATGAAAAGATTTGCCACAAATTTCCTTATAAATAACACAGACGGCATTGTTATCAATGGTTTGGCAAGGCATGGTGAGTTAGTAAACAAACCGACAGAGGCGAAAAATGTAGGTCGAATACATTGCATAATGTATTCTAATATTGTGTGAATTAATTAATAAGAGCCGACTATTAAATTTATTACTAGGCAAATAATAAATTTAAATAGTACTTCGGGAGCGAAAAGAATTACTGCGTTTAATTTAACATGTGAGCTGCACAATTTACACCAATGAGCTTCTTGCCTGTTGATAGTTTAAGTGTACTAAATAAATTGTTCTTGCCTCTCCTATCCGCTCCGCTAAATTAACAATTAGTGTTGTCTGCGTAGATGGCAACCATTTTTGTATCAATTTTAGATGTTCGCAAAAGATTCGAGAAATATTTTGTTAATATATCGACTTCCAATGGGGATGGGTCGTGAGGATTTGACAGGCAGCAGGACGAGGATAGGCACTTTTCTGAAAAACTAAAACTCTGGCAGCACTTTAAATGATGAGAAAATGAAATTAGTAAGGATTGGTTTGAGTTATGAATAAACAATCACCTTGGTCAAGGAAATAAGTAAAGTACTTACTTAAGTGGCGCTACAGTCCGGAATAAATATGGGCCTCAACTAACTTGCCTCTCCAATTAGCCCGGTCCTTAGCTAACTGCCTCCAGTTGCGCACTCCAAGTTAGTTGAGGTCGGTTTCTACTTGTGCGCGCCACTTAAGGCGAGGTCTTCCTCAACTGCATCCGACGTCTGGCTAGGAATCAAAGACTGCTAGCAGGAGTATTGCTGTCCATTCGTTCTACATGTCCTAGCCATATTAAACGTCCAATGCGGAGCTTTTTGACCAGGGCATGTCGCTGTACAGCCCGTATAGTTATTGGTTGAATATTCGTCTCCATAGCCCGTCAACGCAAACGGGACCGAAGAATTTTCCTCTCAAATCGACCAATGATTTCTTCATCCGCGGTCCATGCATCAGCGCCGTAGAGCAGGACTGGGATGATCAGGGTCATATATAAGATCTCCTTAGTAGTTCGAGTGAGGGCCTTACTACTGAATTGCCTTCTTAGCCCGAAGAAACAGCGTTTGGCAAGAGTAATTCTTCGTTTAATTTCTGACTAGATGTTGTTGTCAGAATTAATAGCGGAGCCGAGATAAATACCTCAAAGTTATATCTGTCAATGGTGACGTTCTGTACAATTCGTCGATGTTGTGTGTCCTTTCCTGTTGACAGCATATACTTCGTCTTGCCCTTATTTACTGCTTAACCCATTTTTGCCGCATCCTTTTCTATACTAGCAACCGTGGCAACGACATCACGTTGGATCCTACCAATGATGGCAATATCGTCGGCGTATACTAGTAGTTGTACAGACTTTTGGAAACTGTTGCCTCTGGTGTTGACCCTTGAGTTTTGCACAATCCTCTCAAGAATAATGTTGAAGAAGTCGCATGACAGCGCATCGCCATGCCTAAATCATTTTTTGGTATCGAATGTGTCGGTGATGTCGTTTCCGACCCTGATGGAGCAGCGAGAATTCTCCATCGTCATCCTACACAGACGGACGAGTTTGGGCAGTATACCAAAACTAGATATGGTTGTGTATGGTTCGTCTCTATAAATGCTGTCGAATGCGGCTTTGAAATCGGTGAATAGGTGGTGGGTATCGATTTGGACTTCTTGGGTTTTTTCCAGGATATGCCGAAGTGTGAAGATTTGATCGGTTTTGGACTTTCCTTGCCTAAAACCGCACTGATAAGGGCCGATCAGGTTGTTGGTAAACGGTTTCAGGTGTTCACATATTATTTCCGGCAGCCTTATTAAGCTTGAGTTTAGATATTGCTATCCTCACTTCGCTCAGGTCGGGTGGTTGGCAGTTTTCGCTGTCGTTGCCAATATTGAATGGTTCGTTCTGCCCGACAGCGGAATGTTGGTAGTCATCGCTCTTTAACAGTCTGCAGAAGTGGTTCTTCCATATCCTCAGCATCGACTGGGTCTCAACTACGATATTTCCTTATTCATCTGGACAGGCTTCTGTTCTAGCCTTGTATCCTTGGCTTTGACGTTTTACACTTTGGTAAAACTTGCGAACATCGTTCCTGGAGTGGCACCTCTCTATATCCTCGATCGCGCGCTTTTCTTGCTCTATTTTCTTCTGTCTGAAAAGCCGGTGTTCTTCCCTTCTTCTCTGCCTATAGAGCTCAACGGCAGCTCTCGTCTTCACCTGCAGCTTAGCCTTGTAGGCCTCGTTCTTGGCTGCGAGCATCTGTCGGCATTCCTCATCAAACCAGGGGTTTGTTGCTGGTGGGTGCTAGAAACCTAGCACATCAGTTGCGGCTGATCTAATGGCTTGTTGGCATCGTTGCCACAGTTCTTCGACATTCGATGCTGGTGGTATGGTGTTAATCGAGAGGTTTAGGGATACGCGTTGCGCGAAGGTCTTGGCGGTCTCTTGCGATTGCAGTATTTCGAAATTAATTTTTTTACAGTATTTCTGGATTGTTGTGGCGTAGTGGATATCCAAATTCTAACCTTGGCTGCAACAAGGTAATGGTCCGAGTCGATGTTAGTTCCTCGGACTTCCAAACTACTGGATGCGTGCCTCTTGTCTATCGCTATGTGATCCATTTGGTTGACCGTTCGTTGATCTGGAGACCGCTATGTCCCTTTATTGATATCGAGGTGAGGAAACCGTGTGCTGGCTATAGTGGATTTCGTTCCGTACCGAAGTCATTTAGCCTAAGTCCGTTAATAGACGTGTTGTCGTGTAGGCTATATTTTCCGACAATACTGCTAAAGATGTCTTCTCTTCCAACTTTTGCGTTAAAATCTACCAGCACGATTTAAGCATCATACTTCGGTAGTCGCTCATAGGTTTTGTCAAGGAGCTCATAGAAGCAGTCCTTCGCTATATCATCTTTTTCCTCCGTTGGGGCGTGAGCGTATATAAGGCTAATGTTGGCGAATTTGGCCTTGATTTGGATTGTTCCAATACGTTCACTAATGTCTTGGAAACATAAGACTTCTTGCCTAAGTCTGGCACTTACAACAAATCCGCATCCGAATAGCCGCTGTTTCTGCTCACTATAACACGGTCCGTAGTAGATGTTACAGTTTTTCATCCTATTCTTGCCCGGCCCATTACATCGTATTTCTTGATGGCAGTAATTTCTGCTTTGTAGCGTTTTAGGGCTTCCGCTGGTTGTTCGCTTGCACCTCTTCTGTTTAATGTTCTCACATTCCAGGTGCAGATACGAACGTCGTTGTCCTTTTTTCGTTTAGCCGTGTCGTCCGCAATAAAATCAGTCCTTTCCGAGGCTATTGGTTGCATCGTAACAATGGTTTTTTAAATGGGTGGGTAGTTAATCCAAAGCACAACCCCCCAACCTGGAGGGCCAGTTGCAATTTATTAGATACCCCTAGGACACGTGGCCATCAGTATCCACTACGGGATTGAGCGCTGTCGTTGGCCTTTCGTTTCATCTGCCACCGTCTCTGTTCAAGGGGCCTGACTTACCCTTGAAATTCCTAGACAACCTGTTGTCCGAATATGTCGAAGCAGCTTATCTTTGTTCGCCTAGGACAGCAGGCCGGGTATTCATTACGTGAGATCCTGACTTGGCTGTTTATAGTGTTGCTGTTTTTCGTCATGTTATGAACACTAGCGCTTATCTTTCAGCAAGTCGAATCCGGTTGGATGAGACCAGTACTCGATGGTTACCACTTGGAGGGTTAAAATAAGCACTTGATGTGTAGAGAGAGTTAAAACACAGGGCATTGCCAAGTTAACGCCAATCAGAGTCTACCCTCGTTCTACAACACCCAACCCAACCAATTTATAATGCCGTCGGCAATTGTCAAGGGTTCGTTAGTGCCGTATTTTATTCGAATTTATTGTTTTGTATAAAATCTGTGTTCAATTTATTATCTTTTTTTGGGAAGTTAATTAAGATTTTAGTAAAAATTTCTGACATTGATACTAGCCATCTCAGCAAGATTATTCAAAACAGAAACAAGATCATTGTGAAAGAATCCTTGCTCTGGTGGAATATAAATACAGATTACCGTGATTTTTATTTTCAATTCTATTTCTACTGCTATTGCTAAAATATTTGAGCTAGATTCGTCTAAAATTAATGTAAAATGGTCAGGTTGGCATGAAGAGATACTCATTGCTCGGAGGAAGTGTTTGTAGGTAAGTTAAGAAAAAAAATTACTTATGCTTCGGAAAAAAGGGTTCAAAATATTTTTTTAAATAAATTTCTTGCAAGGAAATATTACATGGACTTAAATTATTAATAACGATTTGAATTTCATGGTATTGGTTAAAAAAAACAACATTGAGTTGCATTACATTCTAGTCAGTCAATTGAATAGATAACTTTCATATTTAATTCAAACGTATTATATGGATGTAAATTTATTGAATGACACTTTTTGTTCCTTCTCTTCTCTTGCTTCTAAATCAATGATGGCATTCCACATTTTCCAATATTTTTTGTTCTTGTTTTCTGTTTTATTGATACTTATCTCTAATTGAATATGCACAATTGAATACTATCGTTGAAATTGGCAATGAGCATCTTCTTGGGAATTTGAATAAATAAGATCATCTGTTGTTCGAGATCAAACACTTGTCGCGCAAAGAATTTAATTGATTATTATTCTTTTTTTTTTACTTATAAACTATTCTATGCAATCCTTTGTAGGCTTGTGTTGTCAGTGTTTTTCAATGGAATTTATTTGATAACACAACAGTCGATGTGTTGTCGAGTATACCTCCTTGCTGTCAGTTTCGAAATTTCCGGCTAACGGTGAATATTTAAGAGCTTTCAAGTTTTCGGATTATCATTTGTAATTTTTATTGTCAGTGTTGTTGCCAACAGTTTAGAATCCCAGTTTCCGAGTAGCGTTTGAACTTCATATCGTGTGATTTTCTTTTTTCGTTAGTGCGTTAACAAGTATCCCTCGTTACAGCATTCTTTTCCAACTACTACCTTATTTTCCTTTGAGTAGATTTGTTTTTCCCATATTTTTTTCCAATTTTTGCTTTCAAGTGTTTAATCTAAAGTGTAAAAATATAAAAGGACTGAACAGAACTGGCAGGTGTAATTTCAGGCTATTGAACCAAGACCACATAAAGCTAAAGCTTAAAACTTTGCAGGTTCATACCAATAACTATCGCCTACTACATTTAATATCAAATTTCGATTTGATATTAAAGATATTAAGGACTTGTGAAAATTGTTTCGAAAAATATAGATAAATCTATTTCATCCCTAAACCTTTTCCTTCTGAAAAAAGCAATCGATAATATTAGCACAGAATAAGAAAAAACATCCCTCCTCCGTGACGGTAGTGTGCTTCTCATGACCAAATCCCAAAAAATTGCTGATTAATTCATTAAGTCAAATAACTTAGATAAAGTGTGTCCAGTTGAAGTTAAACTTCATGATCGGCTAAATTCCAATAAAGGAATACCATATGGCCCATGAAACGAAATCATCACAGAAATGATAGAATACACAACAATTGATAACAATGGCAAGCAAAAAAAAATCGGGTCTAATTTTATTTACGATTGATCTTTTTCACCCACCCAAATATATCAAAATTCGTTTCTATAAAAACAAAAATAAATGTAACGCACACAATCCCATGCGCTGTAAAAATTGCCAATTGCTTGGTCATACCAAAAAACGTTGCAATAGGAATGCAATATGTGAGACACATCAAAGAGTATAGAACTACATAGAGTAAGCTTCACAGCTAAACATTTTGTAGCCGTTTCTGACGAGGGCGGTAAAGTCCGAAAGGGAAATTTCGTAGATCGTATGCGTCGGCAAGGCTGTTGTTTGATGCTGGGGTATCAATATCAGTACCCCACTTAGACAATAATCGTTGTATAAGATGCGCACTCTATTTAGTTCTACACTCTTTGGACACATGTATTCTTCCACTGCACTCTCCAGAAAAATGCAGCCGCACTATGTTTGCAAATTGTTTACTCCCTCACCCATCTTCATCAAGAGTATGTCCAACCTTAAAGCAAACTTATTAAGTTCTTTTAATTAAAACCAACAAATAAATACACAATGGGAGAAGATAAACGCATTTACATAGATCGTAATCCCTATTATAGCCATAAGCTATCAGAAACATTTGCTGATAAGCTCAGGCGAAATAATCTCAACCTAAATACAAATTTAGACTCATCTCCAACAAATACGGTTAACATCCAAATAACACCAACAAAAGGAACTCAAAACTCACCAGCAACAGCTTATAAAACTTCCGCAGAAAACCTCAAAGAAATTAATGAAAATGTACCTCAACATAGTGTGACCTCAAACAAAGCAAATGCTATCAACACTTACGAATCGTATTCCCTATCAGGATCAACTTCACCACGATCTCGTTCTCTAGCAGCTGACCATCCCGCAATAGTCTAAACATCATTCAAATACAACCTTCCATCAACTTCAAGCCAAGTCAGTTCTAACTCCGTTAACCCATCCTAATCAAATCATTTCTTTCCTATTACCACCACCAGCCAATTCTTATTAATAAAAAAAATCAAAATAATACTTTTGAACTAAACGACAATATCGACATTTAGAATCACACTTTACAACTAAAATACCGACTCTGCGAATCAGAGGTTGAATCGATTAAGCTCTTGAGGAAGCTAGGACGCTTCAACTTTTGGATCGTAGATTAAATTCTAAAACAACTCAAACCAACCAAGTTCTATATATGTACTACAAATACAACTTCCTCGAACAGTCATAAACTCAATTAAAATGCAGATTGATAACGGATAAATAAAAGAAGTGTAGCTTCCTTTTCTAACCACTCAAAACATGCTTGATTGGCCTTAGATTACAAAAAAAAAAAATTAAAAATAAAATAAAAATATATCTTGGGGACGCTAACGACCTTCAAAATTTGGAAAAATCTTTATGGTGATTTTAAGATACCCTTAATTTCGGCTCTGCACAACTTTATATTATAAAAAATATGAACTTTTTGATCTTAAAACATATTTGACGTTTCAGTTTTGCATGCAGCAACACGTTTCCAGCGGTTAAAATTTATTAGTTTTTAACCTGGAAATACCCCTAATATGGTGCCCCTTGTTTTTTTGTCTAGCATATCACCTGTTCATGTGTCCGCCGGGAAGGTATACTACCATGTTTGTTTATAATTTTTGATTAAATTAAAGAAAATGGATCTTATATTGATAAATGTTTTCTGCAATGTCGGCAATTATGTATGGAATACAATATCAGGGAAATGTCCGCCTCTGTTAGTCTCACAAGTGCGAGCCCTTTTGAGCACATTTTTCATTACATTCTCACACATTTCACGCGATATTTCATTAATTTTATCACGAATATTTTGTTTGAGTTGCTCAAGCGTTTCTGGTTTGTTTGCAAAAACCTTACTTTTCAGATACCCAAACAAAAAGAAGTCCGAAGCAGTCAAATCAGGTGACCGTAGAGGCCAATCAACATCACCATTTCTTGAAATAACTTTTTGTGGAAAGAGGTCTCGCGCAGTAATTCCATTGTAATCCTATTTGTATGCGATGGGGCACCGTCTTGTTGATACCACATGTTGTAACTGTAACTGTAACTGTAACTTTTAATGGATGCAAAGGTGACTGATGACTAATTTGAGGGTTTTTCATTGCCCAGAACCGACTATTCTGTTTATTCAAATATCCATTCAAATGAAAATGTGCTTCATCACTCATTATGATTTTTTTTTATGAAAATCGGGGTTGTCACGCGCTAGCTGTAACATCCTATTTGCATATGTACGGCGGCGTAAATGGTCTTGTGGAAGAAGGTCTTGTGTCAACTGAATTTTAAATGGCAACAAATGCAAATCCTTGTGCAAAATTGTTGCCAAAGTTGTTCTTTGAAGGCTAAGCACCTGAGCACGGCGTCGAATTGATGTTGATGGATTGTTTTGAACCCTTCCAGCGGTAATTTTTCACCTGATCTTGCAGTACTTTGTGGTCCATGCCTGGGCCTTCACCTACAGACCCTTTTTCTTCGAAATCATTCCCTACACCATAAATAGTGCGATTTGTTGGCACGTTGTTTCTCCCGAAAATTTCACGTAACTTTATCATCGTCACAGTTATCAAGCATTGATTTTGATAAAATATTTTAGCGATTAAAACACGTTGGTTTATCGAATATTTTTCCATAATAAATTTGCCACGTGTCTACTTCACTACTGCCAAATATGAACTGTCAAGAATAATTTTTACCAAAATGGCGGCAAAACAAAGAAGTATACCATTCCGGCAGACACCCTGTACATAGTTTACACTTTAATTTGTAACGGAATAATCAGGGCAATGAGGAAGCCTACACTTCGAAAAGGACCCAAAGTAACTGGAAACCAAATCCGAAAAATTCAGGAAATCAACAACCAAAATTGTAGCTTTCTGTTGTGAATGCATTTGACATCCGACCCTGGAGTTTCAATGAAGCAAGGGCAGCAGACAGGCGACTGTGTCTGCAGTCGAATAGTAGACATCAACAGGACGACGTCAGTAACTTCTCTTTTCCAATTGTTACAACTGCTCAATAGTAATAAATAAGAAACACTAATTTAATATTAGCTCGCTGACTTTTCGCTCATTTTCTCAAAATCTTCCATTAATAGTGAGTCTTATGACTCACGGCCACTGGACTCCATAATCCAGTCCGGGCAATATCAAAAATCATGTTCGAGGCCCAAGTATCAAGGCATGCTATCTCCCGCCCGTACTAACTCTTCGGCTAAGGAGGGAACTTGATACTAGGCAAACGAACGTTTTACGATTCCATATCAGATAGAGATGAAAGTATCTGTAGCTATTAAAAGTGAGCCCGAAGTAACCCAAGATTAGCACCCACAAATACCAGCACTGCATCTGATGAGTTTCTCCAAATGAAGTGTTCGGGCATTGAACAACGGGGTTAAAAATTTGCTTGCAGAGATTTCTTGGCAACAACTCTATTTTTATAATTCTGTTAAAAAATGTTCCGTACGAAAATAAACCACTAATCTGCGGAACGTTATAAGAAAATGTTAAACTTTACATCGGCTTATGTACTTCGTTGACATTGGGTATTTAATAGAAGTTCCCTTATGTGTTGTGGATGGGTACATTCCACCCCATTGTGGCAGTGTTGCCGTCATCACCGTTGATGTTATCGATGACGTCAACATTCTCCTCCCGAACAATGTTCTGAGATTGCCTTCTTCCGTCTTCCTGTCGTCATTATGCTACTCCCACTGTTGCTTCTGATTTCAAATTGGTTGTATATACAAAACATGCGTTTGGGTACACAAAAAGAAACAACAGATAACGAAAGAACCCATGACAGCAATTACTCCAGCTCTCCGGCATTGACTCTCACACTTAGTTAATTTTTCGTTATTTGTTTTGCCTTTCTATTCTCTCGCATGTACGAATATTATTTACGCGGGCGATGATTTCGTCTGCAGCTTGCATGTTGTTGTTGTTGTACTGATTGGGTGTAGACTGGAAGTTGAGATGAAGTGTGAAGCAGAAGATTATGGTTTTGTCGGTCAAGGGCTGAAAGTTGAGATGAAGAGTGAAGCAGAAGATTATAGTTTTGTCGGTCAAGGACTGGAAGTTGAGATGAAGAGTGAAGCAGAAGATTATGGTTTTGTCGGTCAAGGACTGGAAGTTGAGGTGAAGTGTAAAGCAGAAGATTATGGTTTTGTCGGTCAAGGGCTGAAAGTTGAGATGAAGTGTGAAGCTGAGGATTATGGTTTTGTCGGTCAAGGGCTGAAAGTTGAGATGAAGAGTGAAGCAGCAGATTATGGTTTTGTCGGTCAAGGACTGGAAGTAAAGCAGAAGATTATGGTTTTGTCGGTAAAGGACTGGAAGTTGAGGTGAAGTGTAAAGCAGAAGATTATGGTTTTGTCGGTCAAGGACTGGAAGTTGAGGTGAAGTGTAAAGCAGAAGATTATGGTTTTGTCGGTCAAGGACATGAAGTTGAGATGAAGTGTGAAGATGAAGTTTATGTTTTTGTCGGCGATAGACTGGAACTCCAAATGAAGTTGAAGGGGGTGTCGAATGGTCGATGCACCATTAACCAATGTTGTGTGTTGATTCCATTTTCAATTTCATTAAGTTTTGACGTACGTGAATTTAATCGTTTTTCGATGTTTTTCGCGAACCATAAATAAGACGAAGCTTTCAGGTTTACTGATTTTTGTACATTTAATTGAGGGCCCTGTAGGAAAGAGATTTGTTGACACCAAGTGATTTATGACATCGTCAGCCAAAGTGCCTGGTTTCAACCGTTAAATAAAAATTGTTTTCGGTTTAGGAATCGATTCAATCGTCGATATATTTTCGGTTACTGTTGGAATTTGATCAGATGATGGGGAAACAGTAACAGGAGAAGAAACAGCCTGAGAGGACTCGACTGACAAAGTAGGAACGCCAATAGTTCTGTTCTGATTTTGGCTTCTTAGATTTGAGCGTTTAGCTCTAGGATTTGCCGACGATGAATTGATGACACGTTTTCGTATTCCTGTGACAACTTCATCGCTGTATATCTTACGAGGAATAGATGAAAAAAATACTATTATCTGAAGAGCTTGGTATAGACTCTGTAGATGTGGAAGACACAGTGGAAACTGTATGATTAAATGTCTCAAACAAGTCTTTAAAGCCTTTTGAGAGCTGAGGAATGTCAGATTTGAAAGTCGGCATTTTAAAGGCGAGACTGGACAAAGATAATTTACGGCAAGCAATGCAATACCAAAAAGTGCCCTCTGTTGCATTTATTGTTCTGCATATATTCGTTTTTTTTTTTAATTCGTAGTGAATTTTGCAAACATTTTTACCTTCTTTGCATTTTTGAAGTTGACATTTTTGGTTTTTGTTGGTTTATTATGGGTAGGTCGTCAATTGTTCTGCTGATCATTCCGGTGAGATTTTTAATATCAACTAAAATCGAGCGTGTCGATATCAATTCATCTTCATCCCATTGAGTCTATCGAAAATCGGGCTGCTTGGGGAAGAATGCTGTTTCTGAGTTGGACTGGGGAAGGACATCGAAGTCTTTACGTAAGGAGATGATTGAATCGAGAATCTGTTTATTAGAAGTTGTTTTCGAGGAATTAGATCCTTTATTGATGTATTTAATTGATTCAATGTCGTTTCGAGTTTCGTTGACCTAGTTATTGTTATCTCAGCAAAGTTGGATATTTGCTTGTCGATACTTTTAAATTTGGATTTGATGCACTTGATTGCAAGGAGTGTAATGTTTTTGCATTCATCACAAAAATACGGTAGGTTATCCATAAATTCTTTAATAAAAACACTTTTTCTATTATTGTGCCCAACACTGATGGCATGAAAAGATTTGCCACAAATTTCCTTATAAATAACACAGACGGCATTGTTATCAATGGTTTGGCAAGGCATGGTGAGTTAGTAAACAAACCGACAGAGGCGAAAAATGTAGGTCGAATACATTGCATAATGTATTCTAATATTGTGTGAATTAATTAATAAGAGCCGACTATTAAATTTATTACTAGGCAAATAATAAATTTAAATAGTACTTCGGGAGCGAAAAGAATTACTGCGTTTAATTTAACATGTGAGCTGCACAATTTACACCAATGAGCTTCTTGCCTGTTGATAGTTTAAGTGTACTAAATAAATTGTTCTTGCCTCTCCTATCCGCTCCGCTAAATTAACAATTAGTGTTGTCTGCGTAGATGGCAACCATTTTTGTATCAATTTTAGATGTTCGCAAAAGATTCGAGAAATATTTTGTTAATATATCGACTTCCAATGGGGATGGGTCGTGAGGATTTGACAGGCAGCAGGACGAGGATAGGGCACTTTTCTGAAAAACTAAAAGTCTGGCAGCACTTTAAATGATAAGAAAATGAAATTAGTACGGATTGGTTTGAGTGCTGAATAAAAAATCACCTTGGTCAAGGAAATAAGCGAAGTACTTACTTAAGTGGCGCTACAGTCCGGAATAGACATGGGCCTCAACCAACTTGCCTCTCAGTTGCGCACTCCAAGTCAGTTGAGATCGGTTTCTTCTTGTAATCGCCACTTAAGGCGAGGTTTGGCAGCGTTTGGCAAGAGTAATTCTTCGTTTAATTTCTGACGAGATGTTGTTGTCAGAATTAATAGCGGAGCCGAGATAAATACCTCAAAGTTATATCTGTCAATGGT